>JAGPOW010003642.1:73080772-73100875 GCA_030014935.1 Caiman crocodilus | reverse complement strand
TTGCCTGGTAAGAATGGTATATTATAAACAATTTAATTTAATATGTATCAAAATGTATTTTATGTAATTGTCCATATATGTATTCATGTGCTTCAGGCAGTTATATAGCATGTTACCAAAATATCTAACTGCCAACATTTTTAGGCTTCATGGTTATTGTGTTTCAGTAATTTTCACCTCAAATGTGCTCAGTTTAAAAGTAAAAAGATTATTTTTTTTCTGTCAGTCAGGCAAACTCAACTTTAGTCTCTGAAATTGAAGCAAGGTTCTTTCTATTTGCTGCCTTATCACCAATAATAAGTGTTCAGCAACACAAATTACACCCTCAGGACCACCTAAACAACCTATTATTTATTTATTTGTGTTACAGTATCCCCAGCTGAAATCCGTACTCCAGTGTATTTGGTCCTGTGCAGACTATTCAGCAGAATACTTTACACACATACCTGGTTTTAAGTACATAAGTAATCCCATTGATTTAATTGGGCCTACTGACAACACATAAAGTTAAGCACGACTGTGAGCCTTTGCAGGATTAGAGCTTAGTCTTTTGGCCAAAGGTTCACATTCAATTTCAAGACAAATTTTAAGTTGCTTTCCCAACGGTGAATGGAAATAGAGGAAGGAAAGACAGGATACAAGTAACAATGATATACCTAGGTGATTAATGAACAGCTTTGCAACTTGATTATTTTTTTATGTCCATATGAATAAAACTAGTATTATATATGTATATACTTTGCCTTTTTAATTTTATTATTACTTTATATAGGAGTAAAAGTCAGTACAAAATAAAGGGTTTTTTTATAAATGTTTCCAAAAAAAAGATAGAAAAAATATTGACTCTAGGTTAAGCACAGGATTCTGGTTTTACATGTAAGCAAGCCTGCAGAGTAATTTGTTGTCTTTTCAAATAAATTCATTGACACCTGGTGAAAACTGGCCCTGTAGGAAATTTGTCAGAAGCTGATTGTTTTGCAAGCATTAAGTATGGTGACCACATGTGCTGGATTTTGGACACTGGTTCCAGCTGGCTGATGAAAATTAAAAGGAGCGTCCTAGGTTTGGGGTGGGAGGAGGCATGGCAAGAGCTATGAACTAGGAAGCCCTAGCAAACAGCAAAATTGCCCTAAAATAGGTTATCTTGATTAGTGGAATGACCATTACAAAAGGGAGATAATTGTTAACATCTCTGCCGTAAAGAACAGTGGGTCATTAGCAGACCATTGACTCCCATAGCTGCCTGAATACCACTACCAGAGGTGCACCATACCTTCCTGGTCCTTCTTTTGCCTGCAGTAGAAGGGGTGGGGTAGGTTAGGGTAGTGTCTTGGATTTCACATTGTCCTATAATATGATCACCTTAGTTAAATGCAATGACACAGGAATGTGCTTTTTGAACAGAGAAGCAATAGATTGGTGTTTGACATGTTGGGCCATGATCAATAGAATTCTTAACTCAGTTTAGGCAGGACTCAGACATCCAAGTCCTAAGGACTGATTCAAACTGACCTTATGCCAGTGCTCTAAAAATGGATTGGGTGCCTAACCACCAAAATTCTACTGTTGGGACTGCAAGGATCTCTAGGTAGCAACAATTAGGTGTGTACACCTTCACAAAAGTGACCTGGAGCATGCATTTTGCTTTCCTCCAAGCTCTGAATTGATTCAGATTGGCTCCTTGAGGTGCCCAAGCTCTGCTTAATTCTTGAGGGAGTGCCATGCTGTCAATCAGACAGACAAAAAAAAAACTTATCTGGCGTGGTATTAGTAGTGGTACTCACCCTTTGCCCTGTCAATACATTTACACAGGATATAGGAGAACTGGGTCCTAGACCTTCCCTACGCTAATGAGATTTAACCCCAGATTGTGATTATGGAGGGTATCTATGGTGCCCTAACTACTAGAGTATCAAGTAGACTAGGTGACAGCTCTTTACCCCACCCCCAACATGCACACGTACCTTTTGAAACAGGTTCTCTGGGCAGAAAAGAGTGCAAAAATCATGGATCCAGGATGAGAACAAGCCAAAGAGAAGCATGAGTGTCCACCAGTGATCAGAGCAATTCCCTAGGAAGAGGGAGGATTAGCTGCTTGTTTCCCAGTACTTTAGGCATTTTACATTTGACAAGCATTGGTTAAAGGCCAGAAATAAGCTTGACAGTGGAGACCAGAACCCAAGACTCCTCTCTGCACAGGAGGGGCCTAACTACTATGTTACAGGTTCGGACTCCATTTTCTTGTTTTCTTTCTCCCCATGTTTTCTTTCTCTCTCACATTTGCAAGAGGCCACTTTTGTCCAGTGGCCCAGCTTTAACAGAAAGGGTGGAGAGTGCGTTTGATTGGGAAGTGGGAGATCTGGGTTTAAAATCCCTCAGAGATGTGGGGAGGATAAAAGCCATAAATCATCCCTTATCTTGGGTGAATGCTCAAACCACTAGCCAATTGAACAGGGGTTGGTGCTGCTCTCAAGTGTTACTAGATGTGTAGAATCACAAAAGAGGAATGTATAATGGAGAGCTTGAAACTTTACTGCTTCCATTCTATTGGCTACCTCCTAAGCACTCTGAGCTTTGTGAATTGACCTTTGGTGGCACATTACTAGTTCCCGTTCTCTGTGTAAAGCATCTAGATGCACAAACTTGACTCGTGCTTAGGCATTTCCGAAGTCTGTTTCTTGGCTGGATGAAAATGCTAGATACTTAACAACTGGGTCATTTTGAATTCCCCTCTGGAAGCAGGAGTGTAGAAGTTAGCTATTGCCCTACCCAAATCAATGTGTACTGAAATCATTTGAATCTTGCCTGTGGAGAAAAGAGACCTTGGGAAGGTGACAAACAGGACAGTATCTTTTTCACTGTATTTGACCCTAACTAGTGACATTGATTCTTTAGGGATAAGTCAGCCACACCTCCTTCCTTTTACACCTATTTAAGGGGGTGCTGAATTGCTACATACTCTGATATAACATGTAAAATACTTATACTCTGTAGTTCCTGTGTTGTGCTATGTGTTGCATAGTGTTGTGTTACAAACTGCATCTGTATGTGTTTGCCTAGTGTAAATGATATGCAAATCATATGGTTATGAATATATGTATTTTTATTTTCAAAATAAATTACACCAAATATTTAATATTATGAAATTATGCCAGTTTCATAACATTTAAAACATATTTCCATGTTGACACATCGTTTATTCTGACAGAATATTTTCAAGCAACACTAGAAGTCTTGTGGGAGTTGACTGCTGGGAATATCTGGGAATTATGCTGCCTTGGGATGGCCTAATTAAGTGTAATGAGTTAAATAGCACTGGATTTTCTTTTTTTTTTAATGCACTTTTGTATGCAAGTGATGCTTTGCTGTCTGTGGTATAATTTCTGGCTGCGGTTTACTCTAATGTAAATGAGAGTGGAATCTGGCCCTGTATACCATTGTAGATCATAGAACCATAAAACTAAGGGACTTAGAGTTGTCTTGTGCAACTCCCAGCTCAAGATAGGATCATTCCTGACTAAACCATCTCAGTCAAGTGACTGTCTAAGTCTACTTGCTCTTAAAAATATCCAAGGATGGAGCTGTTTCAGCATAGCTTTCTGCTAATCATTTCATAATCACTTGCACCATCTCTAGATTGCTGTAAGTGGGCTTTACTCATTGATATTCTCCTAGCATGACCTCTTTTTGATTGGCCACAGCCTGATTTACAAAAGCAAATGACCTCCTCATCTGAGTTTAACAGCAGAGGTTGGCTGTGTACCCTGTGGGCTTGAATGTAGCATACAGCTACACAAGCTATCCTTAAATCAGTTGTCCTGGCTACCAGAAGCATTCCAGAGGAAGCAGGCAGACACAGAGCTCTAAGATGCTCTAGATAGACTCTTTCAGGTAGCATTTAAAGCTAGTTTGGATATTTTACCATATATTTCATTCTGCAGCAAGGAGGTACCCTTAGATTTCCCTTGGCTGCACTGGAGATTTCTAAAGTGTGTGGGTTTTCTTTGTCTCAGTCAGTAGATTGCATATATATAAAAGTACTCCCAGCTTGGTCCTTCATCTATATTATATTTATAATTATTTACTTAAAATTCTTCTAGAAATACTTTCTAAGTCTAAACTAAATTGAATCTTTTTGACATTTTTTAGGCAGACAAGGTTCTTTAGGTATATGTGATATCTTTTATTAGATCAACTAAATAGTTGCAAAAATTGTTCTTTCAAGCTTTCAGGCTCAAAACATCTTTTTACATGTTTGCATCTCTTCTTCTTATGCAGTTTACTGTCTGAGGCTTTTTCTGATGCGAGTCATACACCTTATGAAGCCTTGACAGTACGTTCTTGGTTTCGATGCATTTTACAAATGTTCATTGATCAACCAAGCGGTGCCTTGGCAAGGACAGATGGTGAGCAAACAGTTGGTAAGCATTCACATTCCCCAATGTTTGTAGTAATGATTCTATATTGCAAAAATGGTGCATTTTTTTCAGTTAATTGAAAAATGTATTTTTTTTTTGTATTCTTTTACTCTTACCTAATTACAAAATGTTTTTCTTTATGCTGCTGGTGCTATTTCTTAATGCTTCGACTTCCCTGTATGTGACAAATGTATCATAAAGGTAAAAGAGCTTGTTTCCTTGGAAGCAAAGAACAAAAACTTATTCCCAAGGACAAGCTATTTCCCCCCCCCCATAAAGAAACTGCTATGAACAAATAAAAATCTGAAGTAAATAGCCAAAAATCATGCTGTGAACTCCCTAAAAATCCAATTATGAGTCGTCCTTTCTTCTAGATAGGGTGTTTTGCTTTTCTTGGCTACTTCACTGCTGATATGTGCTCATGTCTTATATGGAACACTGCATTTCTAATTTTCTGTAAGATGCATCTTTTAACGCTACTCTTCATACACGTTTTCACATTCCTGGGGAAAGTCATCAGTAAAATGAAGGGTTTGGGTTACTCCTAGTATGTTTTGTTCTTATCCAGTAGTGGGTATACTTAGTAGATACCCTTTGTCTCATAAGAAAATTTAAGTTGTGGAATCCTTATTTGTAGAGACTTTTGAGTCATACTTCCTGACTTTGTGAATGGATCCACTCAACAATGGACAGAGCTCAGTATCAAAGTATGTTATATTCTCAGCTGTTTTCTTTCTCATAATCAGGGAAAGTTTATATGGAGCAGCTGACTGAAATGACAGAGTTGGTTTTTAAACTCTCTGAAGTAGAAAATGTCTTCTCAAAGGCTCAGATTGATGAATCATTCGTCAGGCAAGACCCTAAGAATGCACTTGTCCAATTCATTAAGGTACCATACCTCTTATACACAACTCCTACAGATTAAGAAGATTTTCTTCTTGGCTATGCTTTTAAAGCGTCATTTTGTCAAAACTTCAGAGATAAATGAAGGGAAACAACAAAGTCTGATCTAATTCACTGTCTTTCTTTCCAACACCTCTTTTTTCAGGCTGTTGGTAAAACTTATGGTAGCCTTCAGACTCTACCTGAGAAATCTGCCATGGTAACAAAGGCTCTAGAGTACTTAGGTGATGTAATAACATATGTAAAACCTTATTTGAAGAAAAAAGGACCAGCTGAAGGGCTGCAGCTCATTTACTGGATTATGGGTAATTATCTTGTTATGGTTAATTTTCTCATGTCTTAATTCAGGAGCACAGGAAACAGGAGAAGAGTTATACAGAATGTTCCCAGCCTCTTGGTTCAACTTTTGTTGGTTTTTTATGTAATCTGTGTTATTGTTTTAAAAAGAGATAATTATCAGAAAGATACTAAAAAGAAATTTCTTATATGCTCCTACTGACATTCCTGACCTTTAATTTTGATGCCCTTTAAAACCAAATGATATTTTCTGTCAACAAAAAGTTATTCTGATTTTGTAGTCATGATGCAAATGCAGCAAGGTTGAGCATGAGATTTTAATATCTTTGCCTGGAAAATATATAATTAAACCAAACGAGAAAATAGTGGCTAACAGGGCTTGTTTTCTTTTTAGTCTGCAGGTGTCTTTGGTAATGATATGGTAATAGGCAAGTCTGAGTTGCAAATTAAGAAAAAAATGGGCTTTTTGAGGGGGCTGTTTCTCATAGCTCCATATGTGCAGTTTGTTAAAGGTTTACATTCTGGTACCCCAGGGGTGGGCAGTTATTTGGGTCCATGGGCCACATGGGGAGTTTTTGTGAGCTGTCATGGGCCAGGTCTGTACCCACCACCCCTGCTCCTCCCCTCGCCCAACAGATCACCAAAACTTTCTAAGTGGCCTATCCCATCCAGGATTGCAGGGTAGTGACAATGCAGGGCCTGCTTCTCACACTCCCCTACCCACCAAATCAGCACCCATTGCAGGGGCTTGCATACAGTGGATTATGGCTTTGTTCTGTGCGGGATGGGGTGATGGGCAGGCAGGGAGCAGTATCTGGGAATGGGATTGGCAGTTGGGGCCACAGCTGGAATCATGGGGCCCCGACCCTGTGCTGTCACTGCCTTGGGATCCCAGTCCTGGCCCTGCCCTCCCTCCTGCCCTACTGTCTCTCCCTGCCTGCCCACGGGCCCCATCCCATGTGACCAGCCACATGCCCTGCCCACATGGATCCTGCTCCTCAGCTGTGGGTGCGGGATGGACTTGCTGGGATGCCTAAGCAGTGGGGCCTGGTCCAGCAACAACATCCAGAAGCGAGTCTGGTTGTCATGCCATCCCAGCCCTACTGCATGTCTGGGAATGGCAAGACTGGACACATGTACCATGGCCTGGGCTGCCTCTTGAGTCTGGGCTGGACCAAGGGACCCACCACTGGCCGGACAAAATCTCTTAGCAGGCTGGATCTGGCCCATGAGCTGTATTTTGTCCACCCCTGTAGTACCCTCATATAGAACAGTCTTTCATTCCTCTAATACCAGTAGGACTACAGGAGGAGTAAAGGGCTGTTTTTATTATGGGGAAGTGAGTTAGTCGGACCTTAAACCTTAATTTAGTGGTAGAACAAGAAGGTTAAGTGTGCACATGTCTTAGTAATGACCAGCGAAGACCCCAAATTTTAAACAATAGGCTTTATTCAAATGAAATAAGCAAAACTATAAAATTTGGCCATTGCAGTGAATGTACTTCTGAATTCATGGGGCTAGTGATTTTTAAAACCTTTCTCTTCTGACTGCCAGTTTGCTACATGCTTATATCTATTAGCCAAGTAACCTGTGTTAGGTTCCCAAATGCCAACACCTTTTTTTAAAGCTAGCAAAGTAACTATGAAGACAATTTTTTCCTTTCTTTTTGTATCCATAGGAAATGGTAATTTATCAGGATCTGAAATTGTACCATGGGTATAAGAAATTGTCCTTTTTTTTTTTATTATTAAAAAGTAGAAAAATGTGAGTTTTGCTTTTGTTCTGGCAGTTAAACTAATCTCAGTCATTTATTTACCTGCTGTGAGCTTGTAAAACTGCACTCACACAGTAAGATGCTTAACAGAGAAGTCTGAAAGCCTCTCGTGTGTGGGCTTTGTATACATGTCTGACTGTAGTACTATTATGCCACTAGATAAATAATGTCAGTGACAATGGGCAGAACATTGTGGATTGGAATGAGCATCCTCCTTCCAGGTGTTTTTATATGGCAGGTAAAAGAAGATGGGGAACTAGATAGCATTATTAAAAATATTGCTAAGTGATCATTTTGTATCTTTTTGATCGATCATTGCGTTTTCTTTCAATCTATAAGATTAATGTTGTTGTCCATTGTCTTTACAGACAGTAACGAGTTGATTTTTAGACTTTAATAACCTTTTTAGGAGTCTGTTTTTAATCTTTTTTCACTACTCGATCTTAAACATATTTCCTTGGATGCTCCTGGACTTCTTGACCTAGCAAACCTTTTCAGTTGGATATAAATTCAAACTGGGCTTAGTTCATGAGAACTACTTTTGTATGGAAGATAACATGTTTAATTAGACTGATTATATTATTTGTGCTGTGTTTAGTAATAACATTCCTTTAACGTACAATAAGATTCTCAAAAAAATATTGGAGCTTTCTTATAAGAAGACTGTTTCTGGGAGTCAGGGTATTTGTGGGTTTACACCTTCTACAAGGTACGTGGGAGCATTGTGGGCCCAAGGGAATTCCTGACACCCCATCCCTTCACGCCGGAATCCTCACTGACATGTGCTTCTGCATCACGCTAAAATTGGTGTGGGATCCCAGTACAAGTCAGTTTGGAGGCATGGCACTACATGGGTCGTGATACAGAATTACAGGACACCAGGGATCCAGAGCAGGGCCTGATAAGGAGACAAAGGGCAGTGATGGGTACGAGGAATCTTTGGGTTAGAGGAAATGGTGCCTAATATTCCATATTGGCAATGAGTCATTTCACTCAATGAAGCATATCATCTGTGGCAGGACATGTCCTGACACAGTTCATCCACTTAATTTGGTAACATCTGTTTTTACTGTCTGATAAGCTTTTGGATTCATAGAATTTTTCATCAGGTTTGAGGAAACACAGTCCACAAAAACAAGGTGGAGGGCTGTGAAATTTCACATGCAAAGTAGCTCTCATGAATTGAACCTGATTTGAGTCAATATCCAACTGAAAAACTTTGCTAGGCCAAGAAGTCCAGGAGCATCCAAGGAAATTTCACAGCCCTCCACACTGGTTTTAAGCAGTTGGTAGAATAAAAGATATCACCTACATAATCCTTGCCTCTTGCATAAATCCTGGACCATCACAGCTATAGATCATTTCAACACTACCTCACCATTTCCCCTCTGATGTGCAACTCACTAGGAGAAATTATAAAACTAAAGTCACAGGAATCTGGCAATCAGTATCAAAGGTATTGAAAATGGATGAGAAGTGCTCAAAGATTCTCAAATTGCACACCATGGAGCATGAGAGACCTGGTTACGTGGACCTGAATTCTGCTGCTTTTTTTCAGTTGGTAAATTCCAATTTGAAAATGAGTTGAAATATATTTAGTACTTTCCTAATATTGCTTTTTTCTAGATAAGCAATTGCTTTTATAGCCGAGGGCTGTCAAGCAACTGTGAATAGAAGGTGAAAACAAATTCTGTTTATGTGATTCATATAGAAAAGATTTGAGAGCCTGTGTTGTATCGTGGCAGAGGTGAATATTGTGCGAGCACAAACACGCCAATTACATGGTTAAATGTTCCACAAGTTAACTGCTTTTACTTCTGGGTTGTGATACAGTGTCTCCTACTTATAGTTGAGTCATACTTTGTGTACTTCACTATAATTGAAATTACAGTTTCTACATTTTAATGCATTTGGACAATTAGGGACCTTTAATTTTTCAGTACTGTAAATGTATATTCAGATCTCTATGCTGGTTCTATTGTACATGAAAGTGAACAGCTAGGTTGCTATGGTTACCTTTGGGTAAAATAACTTAAATATTGCTTATTTATGTGTGTGCACATGTCTTTTCTAGTTTTAATTTATTTGGGGGGGTTTTTGGGGTTTTTTTGTTTTTTGCTTCTTGCCCAATAGGATGCCTTGTAAAGTCCTGGGCACTGATACTTGCTACTTCTAAAGCACAACCACTCCTGTTCCGCATCATAGACTGCCTGCTATTGCCACATGCTGTTTTTCAGCAAGACAAAGGGCTTCCTACAGATATGCTGTCTGCCATTCAGGAGAGTCTTCCTCTTTATCTTCAGGTAAATATCTGAACTCCATTATCAGCAGACAAACTTCTGGAATGCAAATGTGCAGCAGTGGTAATTTTTTTTTTCTTTTCAAAACTGGATTGAATCTCACTTAAATCAAGCAGAAATAGTATTATTCATATTGTGCAGGGGGGATGGAAGAAAGCCACCTTGTTGGTTCACTTCTCATTGGATGTGTATGGTAGCAATAAAAGCTACTTGCCAGTATATCCTGGTCCAGTGATTCTCAGGGTGATGCAGCACCTAGGGGTGCTGCGAGATCCTTTGAACAGTGCCACAAGGTGTGATGAGATTAGCAGATAAGGGCAGGCTCAAGCTTGTCCTTGCCTGGCCAATTCCCTCTTCTGGCACCAATGCACATATGTTCTGTGCAGCCCCTCTGCAAAAAGGAAAGCACTGTAATATAATTTAGTTTTGAAATTGGGTGCCATTTAATTCACATAAGTTATACAGAGAGTGCTTCAAATCCATTAAGGGGGTGCCTTAAGTGCAGAGAGGTTCAAAACCACTGTCCCAGTGGTCACTGTCACTGTGGTTTACTAAAAGTGATGTTAACGCTGTCCACTGACGTGAGAGACTTTTGAAACAGTAGATCATACGAGCGCAATTGTTAACAAAATGATCATGTTGGAAAGCAAGCAAATGTATTTTAAAATATTCCTTCCCTCAGATTATTAAATATAAGGTATTTAAAGATGAGCAGGTTTTAAATTTCCTTGTGGGTTTTTTTTAACATAGGTTGGAGATAGTTCAGAAAGTAAACACATCATAGTAGTTTGACAGTCTGTTAACTATTCTGTATTTTCTCTGTATTTGTCTTCTTCCTGATGTTTGGTCACACTTAAAACACTGTAAAAATTATTGATGCAGGGAGAGGACTGGAGTGAGAGACCTATTTTTAAAATAACCAGTACATAATTCCTTGAAAAATTGTTTTCCTGATTTCCTCAAAACCTACAGTTTGAGTATAATTTGTTCCTGTGCTTAAACACAGCCAAATATAAGGCCTGGTAACTTTGTAAATGTCCAACAAATTTATTCTCTGTGTTAAAAATATCTTATGATTGATGTGTCACAGTAAAGTAATACGGTTATATATTGATGTGGTAGTGTAAGGCATAATTTGTTGCTACTCTCTGGGAATGTCAGAAGTTCTCTACTCGGCAATCTGGCAGAAGACAGGATAGGGGTGGAGCCAACTTGTTCAGAAAGGCATATAGCATGCTTTGTCAGGTTCTATAAGAACTTATCTCTTCCTAATGAGTTTGTCTCTAAGGTGCAGCCTTGCTTGCATTCTGCCTGACTCCAAACTAACATGGCTAAATTTACTTCTCTTGGACCATCTGGAAACTGAATTGTTATAGAATGTTCCTGTCAGCTTGCTAAATGCTGTTCCACCAAGAAAGTATAACCCTGCTTCTCTCATAACCTGTGCTTACAGGGAATAGTTGTAAAGTCATTTTTTTCTGTAGAGTTTTAGGTGGCTACTGACTCCCTAGGTTCAGAGGCCTGTCGATCTGCTCAATTCTGATCAGGCTTCTGTGTTTGGATCTATATGTTGGAACCACATGCTTTTGAATACAGCTGGATATCTGTTGTTTTGGGGAAGATTTTTGGCAAATAGTTTACTTGTCAAAAATGTAGGTGCAAGGGGACCAGAATTCTTTGACTCTGGGCATTAGATTCTGTTGAAAAAACATTGAAAATAATTTAGAAAAGTTAGAAGCTTTTTGTTTCCATGTTATCATTTTTGGTTGTTTCAAAATGACTTTTAATCTAGTAAACTGCCAGTGTTTAATATTTTTTTAAGCATTAAAAAGTAATAGAGTCTTTTGTTCAACTCAAGAAAATGTAATTTTGGACCAAGTCAAAATGGTGTTTATTTGTTTTTGTTTGCCCAGCAAACTAAATAAATTGGTGCATCTCTTTTTAAAGACCTAGTCTTCACTTCCTTGAGATTAGAGACAGTGCCTGGAGCCAGCCCAGTCTCCCATGCTCACTCTGTGGTTTCAAACTTCCTTTTGATATCATCTCTTTGGAAATGGGATCACTGAGTTAATTTGGCCTTTGGTGACCAGGACTTAGGCTGCCAATCTCTGGCTAGTACCCTATGGCCTACAGCTTCAGTAGCATTCAGAAATGTGGGCATTGGCCATGCGTACTCTCCCTGTGCCACTTGGGGGAGAAGTGCTGGCTGCAGGTGGGTTCTAGCACCTGACTCCTCCTGACCTGAAATGCGTCATTTTAGCCCACAGCTGGAAAAGGTTGCTTACCGTGGCCCTAAGCCTTCCCAGTTGCTAAACAAAACCTTGCTCTTGAGCTCTGTGCCCTAGTGGAATTCTGATTTACATCTTGATGCTTTGGGGACTACATGCCAATTGAAGCTGGAAACTTTTAGAGTCTGTTCAAAGTAACTTTGTAAACACATGTGCTTTACTTATAAGACTTAGAGACTTGCAGGCCCATACATAAATTCTTCAGCATCCCATCTAATCCTAGAGCCTTTGGGTTTTCCCAAAAGGCTGAATCCATTCAGGAGTCCCAGGGCCCTTCATTCCTCCAGACTTCTCTTCCTGGTTATAGATTCTTTTCCTTGACTCCAACATCCAGCTTGCCTTATTTTGGATTCCCTCTCTTTAAAAAGGCACGAGTGTATGCAGGACCTGTTAGCATCTTAAGTTTTTAAAAGCCTGTCTTAACCTGGCTTCTCAGTTGCTCTTCTGTAGATTGTTTTTTCCAGTGCTTTATTGGAGCAGCAAGTCTGTAGTCTAAAATAGTGGACACTAATGGCATGGTTCTGCTCTGGAAGGGAACTTAAGTCTGGAACTTGTTAACCTACCTTATAATTGCAGAGAATTTATACCCTTCAAGGATAATTGCAAAGCTCCTCTTTTTGTCTTATCCTCCCCACCACTTCTTACACCACTCCATATACCTTTTGGCTTTATGCATGTGGATTACTTTAAGGACCACGGTATGGCTCTGCACGCTGTGTTATGCTGTCAAGGAAGTACTTCTATCGACATTTCATTATAATCATCTATTGTCTGCCTTTTCCAAAGGACCTGCAGCATTGTTGATACATTTTAAAGAAATCAGGCAAACAAGGTATTTCTAGGGTGTGCATTGCAAATAACTTTCCAAAGGAATTAAGTCAGAACAGTGAGACTGACCTTTTGTTTCTTCATTTTTCTTAGATCCTTTAATTTTATTTTACCGTTTGCAAAAAATTAAATGCGAGTTACAGGACTGTGTTTGTTTGTTTATTTATTTCATGTGTAATTCATTCATTCTCCACTGCATCCAAGAGCTGTTACAGGTTTCCTGAGAGCTCCCAAATGGAATCAGCTTTGGCAAGATTACTTAAGGCTTGGCATCACTCTTTAGTTTTTAACTGGTATTTTTTCTTGTCCTAAGACATGCTATATAGAGAGGTTGTTTCCCTCCTGCCCTCCCCCAACGCAGACTGCACCCTGGTAAAAGTTGGTTCTCTAGGGTGTCCTCTAGGAAAGAATGTAATGTTAATTTAATTATCTCTGTATGTGGTGTTATGAACATGTGGTACATATATGTGGCATTAACATGTATATAAAGGAGGGGGATATAGCATCTCCTGGTGGATTTATAAGTATTTTTTTCTATTGAACTGCTGTTCAGCATGCACAGTTCATGGTGACTTTAATGGAGTTGAGCCGGCTCAGCATTTCTCAGGGGTCAGGCCTTAAAAGCTCTCCTGATATCTCATCTGTAGTGTATAGTCAGATATTTGAACAAGTTTATTAATACATTTTATGAATTATAGTATGTATTTAATAGGAATTGCACGACATAAATTGGTGAACAGCAGATTTATTCCTTCAGCAGAACTCGTATTATAAGTCATCATTAGGTAGCTTGGCATTTCTGCAGTGAATAGTTCCAGTAATCCATACTAATAGTCCCTATTTCTCCACAGGTGATTTACAGATAGATGGATGAATCAGAAGCAAGAAGGATCTCCTGCCACAAAGGGTCCCTGCTGCTCATGCACACAAGAATCTGTTGCCACTTTGCTTAAGTGAGGAACAGATTCTGGCATGCACCTTTGCTTGGGAGACCTTAATTTCTTTTGTTAGGATGTCCGAAAAACATACTATAAGTATAGAAAATAAACTGGCCTTTACTAATGCTCTCTGTAATGTCTATCTGCTATAAACAAAAGGTCCTGTGAGCCTAAGTTGAATTTGGTCAGATCCACAGGCCAAAACTCCATCAGCTGCAGTATAGTAGTAGGGATAATTCTTCTCCTCCATGCAAAAGGATACGCTCCATGTTAACTACTGACAGGATTCATAGGAAGCCATGGCAGGCAAGTCAACACGGCTTTCCTGGAGGCCAAAATCTCTCTTGCCATTTCTTCAGCTGGATCTTTAGCTCCCTTGGAAATCTTTCACCCTCTAAACCCTATAAAGATAAGAAATACTCTTGTTCACTCAAAAGAAAGTGTCTAGTATTGCAGAGATCTTTACTCCAAGGAATCCTACCTTATTTCCCAGAAGGTTTGAAGAAGCAGTGGAAACTTGTTACTCTACCTCTTCCAGTATTCCTCTACCTCGACCTCAGTGTCTGGAATGCAGAGTGTTCAGGGGCTTTGTCTTTACTGAGTGTTTTGCAAGTGCTCTACCATAGAAAAGAAGTGATTTTTACCTGATCCTCATAAAGAAGTAGATGATTTTATATTTATGATCTAGAACAGTGTTTCTCAACTGGAGAGCTGATTCTATCAGTATAGGCAGATTTTCTGGTAATGTCCTAGATAGTCATGAAACATGTTTTTTCATTTAAATCTTTCTGTTTATTTGAGACAAAAAAAAATTCCTGAAATCAGTCCAGCTCTCATCAAAACTTGAAAATTTTCTGTGAAAGATCATACCAAATTTGTCTCATTAGTCTTCTGAAGTGAATAATCTCCTTCCTCAGCCTACAGTCCTCCCCTTTTAATAATGAGAGGGCCATGCAGTGTTCTCAAGTGTTCAGATTATAATAGTAAGAGCTGTCTTTCACTAAGAAGGAATATACATTTTGCCAGAAGAGGCAATCCACTGATAGAACCAGAGTCTCTTAAGACCTGGGTTGTGGTTCAGAAACTATGGCTTTCATCACAGATTTATTATAAATCCTCAAAAGAAACTTCAAGAAATATCTGAAGTCTAGCCCAGTAGGAACCATGCTTCAGTATTTAGAGACGTTTTGTGAAGTTTACATCAGAAATACTTAAATGATTTCCAGGATATCCATTTTCAGGTGCATCCATATGTGAGACAGGTCTTTAACCTCCTTAATTGTTAAGTTCTCTAGTTCTCACTCTTCCTTTACAGGGGAACCAAATTTTTCGCTCTCCAAAAAATAAACTTTTAATCCCAGAAAATTTCAAGTCTTCCTCTCAGCTTGTGAGCCCAACATGTTTTTGCTCTCGAAGGCCATTCCACTTCTAGATCATGTATAGACAGTTCTAGACAGAAGTCTCTTTGGATGGGCTCTTATGAACTTAGCTGTCCATAATGCACATGCTGAATTTACAGAGCAAAAGGCCAGAAAGATGGGAAGAATCTCTTGTACCTGTAAACCAGAATAAAGTAGATCATCTAGAACATCTGTGTTTCACACCATAACTTCTAGATGTATCTGTTTGAATATCTGTGATGTATTTACTGCAATAACTGGTGGTGGGTAAAGAATGGATTTCTGTTGAGGGGAGGAAGGTATTATGTTTCCCAAAACAGTAGGAAAAGAATGGCTTAGTATAAAAATCTGGACCATACTAGTATGGATTTCTGAAGCTGCTCACTAATTATGTAGGATTTTCCCCCTAACTCTAAAGTGATTCTTTAGTGATGAATATGCCTCTCCATTTATTTTTTCTACATTACTTTTGTCTACCTTATCAAGGTGTAAATTCTAAGGAATTTTTATCCTAAGGAGATTTGTGCATGCTGTACTGTGACCCCTTGTGACATGGGATGCCTTTATTCCTGACTCATCCTTCTTCCTGCCACGAGTGAAGAGAGAGGGGTCCTAAATATGGACCTTCTTGCACAGAAACCTTTTGTATGTGTTGGAGAAAATGTTCTTTTTTTCCACGGTTATTGCATTAATATATTGGTTTTGCTACAAATATTGCTGAGATCACTTACTAAATAGGTATTTTCTGCTTAATTTATTCTTTCTTAATTTTTTCCTGCATTTCACGCTTTGCTTCAGCTTCCCCCAGGGTAAGCTGCACTATTTTAATTTTCACTATAAACAGGTACAGAGAAAGAGCTCAAAATAATTGGGGTTTAACTTAAATTGAAAAGGTTAGGGCATGGCCCTGTAGGTCTTACCATTCCAAACGTTCTTTTTTGTGTGTCATTAATAGAAAGAATAACACTTTTCAAACATAAATATCAGCGTGCTTTACAGCTCACTGAAATTCACTAGTTTTCTTAGTGCCACAGTTAAGTGATGTAAACGTAGCAATAATTCACCTGTGGCGTGTAGGCAATAGAAACTATTCCTAGTAGCAGGTATAAAATGGAAGATTTGTATTCAGTTTATTTAATTTTTCTTTTTGAATTTGTTTTCCTAGGGTTTGTCTTTTATATGCTGTCAGTCCCAAACTCAGGGGGCCTACTTAAACCAACAACTAGGGACCATTATTCAACAATATTTTGGACGTTTTCTCCTCCCTTCACCATCAGCCTCAGGCATTGGACAGCACCCCATGCTGCCAGCACTGTGTCATTCCACTAACACCCCACAGACTTTGCATCTGCGGAAGACCATTGCACATACCATAAAGTAAGACTTGGGGAAGGAGAGTCATCATACTGGTTAAAATTTAATTTCTTCACAAATGGTATATGGCCTGGCTGGTATTAATAATATTTCTGTTTACATTCCATAAAGGGTTTAGTTCGGGCCTAGTTTAGCTTCTTCTGATGTATAGGCACATAATAAGAGATGAACTATTCAGTGTAAAGAGATTCCAATCTAAATGAACATGATGGGTCATCTTGGGTGGCAGCTGAGGGCAAGGAAAATAAGAATAATAATAAAGGGAATGCCACTCGGTTTGATGAGTAATTTGTAGATAAGTAAACATAACACATGTATGTCAGTGGGATTCCCATTTCAGTGAAATTTGCCAGAGAAGAACTGTGAAATATGTTAAAATATTATTTTATTTCAGGTTTCAAATTCTTGCACTGCCTAACTTGTGAAAGTTTGACATCACAACCTTAATAATGTTCTCTTTATGTAGGTGTTCATAGATATGAAATATAATGCTGACCACGGGGAGAAGGCTCTGAGGGAAAAACAGCAGTTGGCTATGTAGAGGTGGAGCAGTACACAGCAATATGACAGAGGACTGGGGAAAATATCTTAGAATCATAACAGTCAGTGAAGAGGTGCATTGTCTAATGGTTAGGAGCAGTCACTGAGGGCCACATTTAAACATCCATAGAATTTACTAATCTTTTTGCCATTGACCGCCAAAAGAATAATTCTTTTGCTCAGGGGAGATTGAGCCATGTCATCAGAATTCACTTAGTCCAGGACAGAGAAACATTTCTATGATATGGAAGGAGATGCCCATGGAAGAAATAAAGCTGATTAGGCTGTATATATAAAGATTTAATCTGACAGTCTCACACAAAATCGGGAGATGCAGTTAACCACTGAGAAGTATAGGAAGACAGGAATATCACCTGAAGAGTCTGCAATACGAAATGCAGACAGAACACATTGGGAAGTACAGTAGAACCTGACTCATTTGTATCTGTGTGGTTCACAGCCTGGGTGGTGCAGCAGGTCCTCAGATTCAAGATGAGTGATTACACTGTTTGTCACAGATTTTACTTCAAAGGATGCTGGTCCTCCACTCAGCTGGAGCATGGCAGCAGTTCTGTGCAGCTGACTAGAGAAACAGCATTCTTCAAAATAGAGGGCACAGCAAAGAAGTGGAGCACCACAGTGGCCCAGCACAGCTGGCGATATCACAAGCCCACATCTTTGCAGGGAGGCAAAGAACCTAACCGTGTGAAGTATCTGCACTCACTGTATGAAGGTGAAAGTATAGATATGCCTGTGCCCAGGTTCATCACTTATTGTTGATCAGTATTTCTTCTGTTTTTCTTTATTGTTAGGTATCTGGAACGTTGTTTTGCATGTTCTGATGAATAAATACTAATGAATACCTGTTTTTAATTTTCAGTAGAATCCCTCCTTATTTTAAATGAAAAATGATTCAGATTCTTGCCTTCTATTGATGAAAACGTACAATTCAAATGATTAAATTAGAATACTCAAAATGTGCTTGTTAAAATCTGTTACTGTCCCAGGGTGACATATTGCCTTTTATCCTTGTGACATACTTTATACTTCAGCCTACATTATGTGTTCTGACTGAACAAAAGCAGAGCTTGTTAAAAAGGAATTAACAACAATTGGATTAATACTACTTTAAACCAAAATTACAGGGGAGTAGGTAAAATTCTTAGAATTATAGTCAATCAGAGAGTGTATAAAATATATCTTTTATTCAATTGTTTTATCATCAAATATATATTAAAAGCCTAGATTCAGGATCTGGTCATTCAGAGTTCCCTGCAGTACTGTTTGTTTTAGGAGCACAAACTATTGGAAGGGGGTTATGACATGGCGATTAGAGAGAAGAATCTTGCAATCAGAATAAATACAAAGGGTTATGTATGCTACTGGCATCTTTGCATACAAGTACATGTGCATAGTGGGGTTATATGCAGTGATTGTGTTTTGGATCTGCGCTTGTTTATGGGTTCAGCATTTATGGTCATGTTTGAATATTTGACCATAGCTACAATAGCTGCTATTTCTGAGTTTCCACAACAATAGAAGAGCAGGAAAGCATCACTCTGTGTTCTAATAAATTTAGAGTAATTTTTAAGATTAAAAGACATTGAAACCATATCTCTGTCCTCCATAGAGATAGAAGTCCACTTACTAGCCCTCCTGGTGAACTATAGCAATATTAGAGAAAGATATTTAATGAAAAATTAAGTTATAGGCTGAGTTTTATTTCCTTTCAGTGAAAACTACCTGCAGTTCAAAGGTAACGCTCCACCTCCCCGTCTGGCCTCAGTTCTGGCTTTCATTCTTGAAATATTCCTAAGAACCAAGAACATTGAAGCATGTGACATTGAATTGCTGCTCCCTGCTGTGTTGAAATGCTTAGTATTTGTTAATGAACCACAAGGTGAGTGACTTAATTAACTTTGAATGTATTCATGTAAACGTTATAATTTTTACCTACTAAACATATTTTATCCGAGTGAGTAGGGTAGGTTTGTTAGTTACAGCTATTGGATGAGACACATTGGCAGAAACCTGCCTTTCTGTTGGCCATTCTAGATCTGATCTCTGTCTTGAAGATATCAGAGAACTTGTGAATTCTCCAGAGACATTGTGTTTGGCTTTTCTACTTCAGTGACATTCTTTGCCCAGTGAAAGGGTCCACATTGCCAGGCTCCTGAAGAGCCCTTCCTTTCTTTTTTTCTTATTCTTTTATTTTTCACCCTCACTGTGGTCAAAGGATGGTTTGCTCTGGCTTTGAGACTGTGGAGGTCTGAAGAGCTCTGCCATGTGTTCATCCCCAGTTTCTTGTATTTCATTAAACATGGTGTAAAATGGCACATTGATTTCTGCAGAAGTTACTAAGAATATTTTTTTTTAATGTTAACACAGAACTATTCTAGGTTTGCTTGTGCCTGCCGTCGTCTTTTAGATGACTAATAAAAACAAAGAACTCAACCCCGCCCTTGTGCAAGTTAGTGTATGGGGGAGAATGTGACTTCCACTTCTGTGCCAGTGGCAGCATTTCACAGGGTAGGGATTCACTTTTGCCTTTGACTTCTCCTGGGGATTTTGTTTAGTGAAGTAATTTTTAATTGTGGTCTGTAGCAGTTTCAAGGACAGAGTATACACAAGGAATGCACTTGCATTGACACATTCCCAGTTAAAGTATCTTCCTACAGCTAAAACCAGCTAACTGAACTAATCAGCTGGAGCAGGAATGGTGCATTTCTGTACTCCCATAACTGTCTGTTGGCCATTTGTCTGCCAAGGCAGAGTTTCTGTACCTGGGGGTCTGCAGAAGCCAGCATATATCCCAGGGTTAAATGCAGTTCATAGTATCATAGTATCTAGGGTCAGAAGGGGTCTAGAGCAGGCCATCTAGTCTGTCCCTCCGCCAATGGCAGGAACAAGTGCTGGGGTCACAGGACCTCAGCCAAGTACTATCCAATCTATTCTTAAAGACGCCCAAGGTAGGAGCAAGAACAACTTCCCTAGGAAGCTGGTTCCACATCCTAGCCACCCTAACTGTGAAGTAGTGCCTCCT
>JAGPOW010003642.1:73055426-73080672 GCA_030014935.1 Caiman crocodilus | reverse complement strand
CCTGAGCTCTCTGAAATTGGCCCTTTTGAAGTCTGGGACCCTAGTCCTAGTGTGGGCCCTATCTACACTACGCCGGACAGCAAATTCTATCAGGCGATGATCGCTGTCTCCCAGGGAGTCGCGTACCTGGAGCCCTGCAACCAGATCGTCCCCCAGGACCAGGACCAGATCCAGCAGCGCATCCCCCCTGGTGGGGACATGCACCTCCTGGACCAAGTGGAGGTCCTGCAGCTCCGCCAGGAACCTCCTGGACCTCTCGGACTTGACGGACTGCTCCCAGCAGATGTCTGGGTAATTGAAATACCCCATGACAATGACATCCCTCGTCCTAGCCGCCTCCTTAAGCTGGTCAGCGAACTGGAGGTCCAGCTCCTCCTTCTGGTTGGGTGGTCTATAGCAGACACCCACCATTAAGTCCCTTTCCCCTCGTCTTCCTTGCAGCCTTACCCAAATTGCTTCCACCTGGTCCTCAGTCGCCCCCAAGTTAACACTCTAAATTGATCTAAATTCAGTTCTAAATTGATAAAAGACTCTGTATATAGAGAGTTATTCCACATAAATTGTCATAGAAGTAACTGAATCTATTTAGTTCTTTAAAAAGAAGAGGAGAAAGAAAGAGTAGATAGAAAAGTATTATTGAAAGGATGAGGCAGTTCAGATTTATACCTCAATGCAGTATGTAATCCCCAGAATGTTTTTCTTTCATTCAATGTAAAAATGGAATTAAAAAATAAACCAAATCTAAACTTAAATATACAGGTCTATTTTCATTGAATACCTAGATTTAAAAGGGATGTTACTTAAAATCCATGGATTTTAAGAGTAACAGTAAAGAGAGAAGAATTTCTTTGAATGTATTTGTGCTTTATAGCAAAGCAATCACCACTACAGTTGTTTTACTTAAAGTACTTTACATGACTTTTTTTTTAATTAAAAGAGAGTAATCATTATAGGAGCTACTCTCCAGATGGTCAGTTCAAGAGCTCTTGAGTTTTTTTCTTGTCTTACAGTTAAAAAATTATCTACAGAAATTCTGCAGTACATAGTAGAAGGCTGCCAAGTGAGGTCAGGAGGAGAGCCTGCCACCCAGCTGACTTTGGTGTTTAGGTAACCAGAAAATATGCCAACTGGCAATGTAATCAGTGCAAAGTGTTTGATGGCAAACAGGTTTTTATTTTTTGTAATACGTAATTGTCCTTTACAAAAAATAATAATTTTTGTAATAAGTAATTATGCTTTATCCTTATTTATAATACTTAAATTAGTGCATTCTTAGCACTGGTTTAAAATGCTGGTTAGCCAAAAAATGACAGGGAAAAATGTACAAAAACACATGTGTATATTTTCTTGTAGATTAGGGCTTTTCTTTGAAGGATAAGCAGCTGAGAGATGCTTTGCAGTCTTAATGGAGAACTCCCCAGAAGATGGTGAAGCATGTCATATACTAAACAGGCTAGTGCATATGCCTAATTTCAAGTGCGCATACCTAAATTCAAATACACATCCAAATGTGTTTGCTTTTATATTTTTAGAATTGAAATTCCCAATTTGCAATATGCAAATATTTCTTAGTGAAAATTGCTTACTTACGCTCTAAATTTACTCTAAATTTTTTTGGATCCTATTCCCCCACCCAATATAGAGCAAGCAAACACTACACGTTTCCTAGATCTAAAGACATTTTACAGATGAAAGTGTTGACCCTGTGCTGCACAGGGAACAGATGCACAAAGCCCAATTGTAATCAGTGGGCCTCTATCAGCTCTTACACGGTATGCCCTGAGATTCCTCAGTGTGGCCAGTTAGGGAACATTTCATCTCTGATTTAGCATAATCTGTTTCCAATTCAAATTCTGCCTGCAGCTTTAAATGCTTGAGAAACTCTTGTAGTTTGGATATATTTACAGTCACTTGTGTGCCCAACTTAAGACAATGGTGAAGTTTTATAAGAAAATTGTTATTTCTGCACTCTTGACTCTGTGGGACTTGTCTGTTATACATTTAAGCCCACACCTGCAAGCTCCTGCTTGCAAGCAGACACCTATTACAGGGCAGAGTGCAATGAAAGAGGAAGCCCATATGAAACAGCTTGGAGATTCAGAGGGTATACAATTTCACTGGTAAAAGTTTGTGCATGAGTCTTAGTGTTAGGCTTTGTGTCCTATGAAAACTGTTAAGTCAAATTGCTGCTTCTGATTCCATTGTTTTGAGAATCGTTTTTTTGCATGCTTTCTGCAGCTAGTTGTGAATTTGCATTAAATGCCCCTGTTTCTCCTTCAGGCAGTTTATTCAGGACTACACCACAGTATATGATCATCAGGTTTTCAGCATCCTAGAAACAGTGGCTATTTTGGATCAGATGCTAGTTATCAGCCTGATTCCCACAATCACTCAGTCTCTGAAGGATTCAGAGCATAAACAAGGGCTTGGCAGAAACACTGCACAGAGGTATGTTTTGTATATATTATCATTGCTTATTGTCCGTGAACAATAGAAGTTTATCTCTTGGTAGAAGGCAACATCACACTTTAGCACAGATTTCATGTAAGAGGTAGGTATGCTCAGCTACCTTCTATTCATCTTTTAGCAGAATAGAAAGCAAGTACTTTGTAATTGTGAAATACTTCCTCAGATATTTTGGTATCATGATTGCATGTGCACACACATGTAGATACTTTATGAAGAGCCTACGTGCCTATAACAGCATTAATTATCACACATTTTTGTAGTTACATTTTAGATCTCCGATCTTGGATCAACTTTGGATTAGACTATGTTCTGTACAAACAGTAAATAAAAATTTAGTCCCCACTCCAAAGAGTTTACAGTCTATGCCTGTGTTCAGTTAGGTTGTGCTGTAAGTCTGTATTTTAGGGCATTTTTTAAAATTGCATAGTAAAATTATATAGTAGATATCTAATCTAGGAGGAAACTTTTAGCAAAATTTAAATCCATTGATTAATTTTAAGGATTTTTAAGCATGGTTTGAAAGAAAATCATGCTTGGGCCATGTTAAACAAACAGCAACAACAAGATAATTGCTGATCCTTTAACTTTATTTTGTTAGTCTTTCTGTTTTTAAAAGTCTACTGACTTTTACATAATATAATCATAAGACATCAAATTAAAATTGAAACTATATTAAAACATAATCTCTCAGAACCAAAAGTTTATTGGTATGTAATACATCTCAGGGGAGCATGAGAGAAATAAAGGTGAAGAAATTAGTCGTCTTCAGTAGGCAGAAATTATCAAATGTATCTTAAGGAAGATACTTACTTATTTACAGGAGTACAAACTGGAGAGGGCTATTGTCCATAAATGTATAACTCATTTTACTATGAAAAGTCAAAATCCACTAGTCTTAAGGTTTGATAAATATTGCAACTCAGATATTTTTATGGACAACTAAGGATGCGGACACGATACATTTGCTGCATAATGAAATGACATTACTATATAGTGCACATAGAATGGATACTTGATACACAAAGCTACTGTATAGTGTGGCCCCAGTCACTTAAGATGGCTGTAGGAGGGTGGGCAGCCATTTAAATTGTACAAATGGCACTAGCCAGTTCAGTATTAAAGACACTATTTTAAACTGATTTCAAGTGTGCCTGCTAATTTGTACAGGAATGGGAAGCTTTCAACTTTGCACACCTCATTGATGTACCTACAGTGTTACTCAGAGCCAGCCCTCAGCCTTTCTTCAGCTGTTTGCACCTCATTAAACCTGGTTAGGTTGTTACTCACTGCATACAGCCTTGGGTATGACAAGACCTACTCAGTTTTGGAGCTGCTAGTAACACTTCAGGGACAGCAGTGAAGATGGTCTAGAAGGATTAACCTGCCAGCATGTGTGTCAGATCATTTTTCTCACTGCCAAATGAGCCTGCTTTATGCATCTTATAGTGTAAATCCCTTGTATCCAGTGTAGTTACCCTTCTCAAAAATATGTGGTAACCTTACTGAGCAGTATCCCTGCAAGGTGGATCTGGTTGTGTGTTTGTTCCTTTAGTGAATTTTATCTTGGTTAGCACTGAGGAAATGACCAATTCCCCTGCCACCTACTGGCTGTATCAGGGGTAGACAATCCCCAGCACAGGTGCTGGAGCATGGCACTTGAAGGCATTTTGCTTGGCATGTGCACCTCGGGCCAGATGTCAAGGAATGCGCACTCTGCCCCAAAACATTGCTGACCTTTGGGCTATGGTCTGTAATAATGCTTGCTGTGAGTGGCAATCTTTGGACAGTTGGTTGTGGGCCTGCTCCTCCTCATTGCGTTGCAGACAATATACTCACAATTTGGGGTAAATTGTTCTGTAGTACTGGCAACCCCTGGTTAGGCTCTTAACGCTCAGTTTTTCAGTAACCAATTAAGCAAAACGAGCGTTAAGCAAAACCAAAAGTATTTGAAAACCCAAGATGGCGAACACAATTATTTTTAATGGCCCAAGACGGTGATCACGACCTTTATAACAAAACTCACTGAGCACTAGTCTCAATTTAAAATGACTGGTATAGCGAAATAGTGCTAAGCGAAACAGTGGTTAGCGGGGGTTGCCTGTAATCGTATCATGTGTGCACCCCTAAGAATACCCTAATGCAGGGGTTTTCAATCTTTTTGGACCAATGTATCCCTGGCGGCCAGATGTGGGGGGCGGCACGTGGCCATGCAGAGTGCTGACAGCTACCGCATGCAAGCTGCCCCCTCCCTCCACGTCCGGCTGGGCAGGTGACACCTGTGCAGCAGAGTGGGATGGTGCATGGCGGTGCTTTGTCCCCACCAGCCTGTGCATACCCCTAGGGCCTTCTCAAGTTCCCCTGGAGGTACACGTACCCCCAGTTGACAATCCCTTCCCTAATGGATTAATAATACTTTTCTATAAAAAGCTGTGTGTTCCTTTCATTCCTTTGATACACATCTGAGAGAGTATGCCACAAAATCCCTGCCTAACTACTTAGGCATCTGGACAGTTGTAAGCACCCAAGATTTCTCCTGTAAAGTAATTTAGGGACTGGAAGATTTGCAGCAGTACATGTCCAGAGCATCTCAATGCCCACCTCCTGTGAAGATGTGTGGGATTCCCCAGTTAGGTGTTCATCTGCCTATGTCCTCTCAAGAGCCCAGTCTGGCAGGTGTGCTCAGACCACTCCTAATGTGCACCTGCTGCACTAAGATGAGCACCAAAGCACAACAGCCACAGATGCTTTTATCCAAAAATACGATGGTTCACCTTTTGCATAACTGCCTGGTGCTAGAGCACATACCCAGTTTAATTCCCTCTTCAGTCTAAGAAGGTTCAGAGCTACATTTTCTCCTTCTTGGAAGAGTGCCCAAACCTCCAGGCTTACAGGCAAGGCTGGGTCAGGACCACACTCTCCCCTCCCCTTTCAAATGGGCCACTCTATAGGCAAGAATGCATTATTCCAAAGGGGTCACTGAGTGAGAGGCAGCTGCACCTCACATGTGGGTGAGGCTGGGTTCCTGCCCCTGCTTGTTGGCGACAAAACCATGAAATCTTACTAATTGGTCATAATGACAACATCTGATGTTATAGTTTATCAGAAATACATAAGAACGTTTCAGGAAAGCTGTATAACCTATCTGCAGAACTCGAATGACCAATGAGGCTAATAATGCGTGCAGATGAATACAGTGAAATATTAAATGCATCTGTTGTTTATATAAATGTTAAGACTGATAATGTTGTAATGATAGTGGCAAGGCCTTTTACCTTCTCTCCAGGCTCCTTGTAGCTTTCTTCAAAGCAGGCTATGTCAGCCTTTGGAGCACTGCATATAGATATTCCAGACAAAATGTAATTCAGTGGTAACATGCTGAGCTTAGTATATTATTCTGTTCCAGGCCTCGGTTAGGCAAGTAAATATGCAATTAAAAAAATAAAAGTTACCTTAGGAAAGTTTACTTAGCAAATGGACTTCTGAGTACTCCCGGCATACTTTTATGTTGTTCACTCCTCATTTGCCTTTTAACCAAACTTTGTAACAATTCATAGTGTACAAAGTGGTTGCGTAAATACTAAAAGAACTAGTTCATTTGGTTTTACATTACATTATGTAAATAGGCTGTTTGGGGATGATGTGCTTTTATCTGTAAGGTCTGTGAGATTGTTTAACTAACCTGCTATCTGCTTTTGTTTCTTAACAGAGAAGCCTATAAAAGACTCTTATCTCACCTCACAGCAGCTGGACAAAATGAGATACTAAACCTGGAAAATGAGACAAGTTAGCAACGTGGTGGTGATATAGCTCTTTCCCCATGAATGTTTGCATACTGTCCCCGCCTGGAATAATCCTACATTGTACACAATCCAAGTTCTTTATCTTTGCAAGTGGAATCTGTTCACCTATTTAATCTTTTTCAAAGTTATAAGCTGCTCTTCCAGTAACTTACATAGCATTTAACTATTATCACAGATGGGAAGATGAACTCCCAAATATTTTGTTTTTCAACTGATATGTAAATTCATTAAATACTAGAAACATCCGTATTAAATAGATAAGAAGAGTCTTCTGTGATCTATTTGGTGCATTTTCAAATGCACCTGGCACCAATCTAATTAAGATTCAGTGAGTTTTGTGCTTCTCACAATGTGTTTTTGAAACTCCCTACTAACTGTGTTCTATAGAAAATGTTAACATTCAGTTTTCTATTGGAAAACTTGTTTTTGCAGACCAAAAGAAAGCGTGTTGTGTAGAAATGTGTAGAACTCTGGGGAGGGGTCAGACTGTAGGCTTTTATACCCAGCAGTCGGTGTATGATATTCATACAAAGACATTCTGTGGCAGTATGCCGAGCTCAGTGAGTGCAGCACATTCCCCAGGAGCTGGGTCAGGGTCAGGTCAATGTGTTAGAGCTGTCTTATGTTAACAGAAGGGCTTGTATGTAAAGAATGGAGACAGGTGTCATAACCTTGCTCCTGTATTGAAAATGTTTAGGTCTTGCAGATTCCAATCTAAAAACCTCCTCTCTGCTGGGTGGGGAAGGTTGTGAATAATAAGAAGCTCCCCAACCCAGACTGAATAGTAATTTCCCTGGATTTAAAATAATGAACTGAAAAACATTGTAACCTTCTCCCTCCCTCCCCCCACCCCAAATGTATTTGGATTGTAAGGTTTCTTGATGTGTGAACCTCATTCTCTGCAGTTTAATTTAAAATGAGTGTAATGGGAAAGTGGAACTTATGGACTTGATGGAACTTATTTCAAGATCTTAATCACCATGTAAGCCTAAACTGTTAAAATGTGTGCACCAGGCAAGTTAGGCTTCTCAAATATTTCGGCATCCTTGGTTATCTCTTGGACTTTTCTCTAGTAACATCTACTTTTTCCCCTTCAGGTTCCTTTAAAACTTTATTTAAGGTGCTGTTCAATTTTTCACTTGACTGAATAACCCAGATTTTTAAGACTTCTTTCTAGACTGTGAACATGGTAAGTGTGCACCTCCTGGCAACATCACTGAACCACATACCTACTTTTAAAGTTATACAAACTCTTAACTTTACAGAATTAATGGGAAGGAAAGGCTACTTTTGTGTCTAACAGCTTCAGCTCCAGAAACGTCCCTAAAATCTGATTCAGAACAGCCTCTATTTCATTACAGTAATCTTATCAAGTAGAAACAGATAATCTTTTCCCCTAAATCAGCTATCGTTACTTCAGATAATGCAGTAACTAAAAGCCTCTTTAGGCTACTTAATAGTGCAGAACATGGAGGTTCTTTTCATTATGAAAGTGACTTATTGAACCTGCATTGTAACTTCTTGTAAGCTTCTGCACCTGGGAGGAGTTTTATTCATCTCAAGAGGATTTGCCTCCAAAAAGCATTTTTAAAAAAGAAAAAAAACCTCCAAGTGAGATTAATAGAGATGCCTTCGAAATTTGAGTCTTACCCCACAGTAGATAAAGAACAGATGTAGTATCACTTCCTGAAAGTAAAGCCTTTGACTTTTAAAGAACAGATAGAGAAGGTATTGTAACAAATTGTTTAATGATGTGTTTAGTGAGTTTTTAAAGGCATATTTAATACTGGCTGCAGTACCTGGAAGTTTTTAAAACTGCAACAAAGCTTTATACAAATGTAACACAGGTCTTAGTGCATGAGAAGCTAATTTAAACACTTTAGAAATAATCATTCTTCTCCATCACAAAGTTAATGCAAACAGAAATAAAGCATTTTGCATTATCACAGTCAGCCACTTGCAAATGGGCAGTCTGGTTTGGTTTAATATTTTGGTATAGGCAGGTGCAGATGTGGCTGAGCTTTGACAATATGAATGACAACAAGACTTATAGAGTAGTATGCAAGGTCAGGATATTCCACCAAAATATTTCAATAGCAAAAAGCCTGCTGAACAGCTTGAAAGCTGTGAATCACTTGTACATGGAGCTATGAGCAACAGAGCTCCCAAACAAGCTAGACAGTACATGGAAGAGGTGTTTATGGGAACTCTCCGTAGTTACCCTCACGGTCCCCTTGATTGTGGGCCAGCCTGGCCTATGTGTTTGGTGAATCAGCTGAGCTATAATTCTCTGAGTGGGAGTAATAGACCACATCTGTCATACTTACCTACCAGCCCTGGTGTCCTGGCTTTAATGAACTGAAGATGCTTGTTACTGCTTTACCTTAAACTTCTAAGGCTGGCCCCTTAGGTGTCACAGGAGTGAGTAAGATGATTTTTAACCTAGCCCACTTCTGAAATACTTGAGTGAGGAATGTGGGCTCCCCACATAGTGCATGGGGATAACTAGGTGCCTAAGAATGAGATCTATAAAACCCTAACCATGGAGCTAGCCAATGACAAAAAGAGGAATGAAGCGCAAGTCTTTAGTGATTGGAGCATAGATCCCAGGATGAGGGAAACCTAGTTTCAATTCCTGCCCCAGCCTGAGAGAATTCAAGCTCACATCTTCCACCACCCAAAAAGTGTCTTAACTACCAGATTACAGATATTCTGACATAATGTTCATGCCAACATATCTAACAGCTTGATAATTTGGTCCTTTTCCTGAGAAGTGAGACATGGGTCCAAGCCCTAGCTCCAAATGAGGCAGAATGGTGATTTTAAAAACAGGCTTCTCCTCTCCTAGATAAAGATGCTGTAACCATTGGGCTTTGCGATAGGCCTCACCCCACCCTGCCCCAAAATGTCTCATTCCTCTCTGTTGTGCGAGGTTCAATCTGGTGGGTGTTCTCGAAAAACCTGAGTGGTTGTGCCTGGAGCTAGCAACGAAACTTAAGTTACTTGATGATAACTGAAGAGGATCTCATTGATGCCTAAACATTGAAATGAGGCTCCTAGGTGGCAGTTAGACAGCCGTTATCACTTGGTAAAGCTAGGCTTTAATCCCCAATGCCACCTTTGGTTTTTTTACCATGGTTTACCCCTTAACAGTCCTCTTGTGGAACCACACTTCCCCATTAACAGCAGTGCAAATCCAAAGTGTATAAGGAAGAGAAAAGTTCTCTGGATTGCATGTTATACTGCTCAAATAATTTTCCCTCAGGGGTTGGACCTTTATATCATTTGTAACTTATTTCCATAATCAAGAAGAAAATCCTGAGAGTCAGATTGTAGCCAGGGTTACTGGTGTAATTCAGAAAGATTTTTGTAATGTACTTCTAAACTTTGTCCAGCTCACTTTGAGAGCACTAGTGACAACTAAGACATTTATGATATAATTGACCGCCACCTGCACAGAGATGATTGTAATCACATCTGCCATATTTCATTGGAATTTTGATAAAATATTAAATCTCTGCTTAAAACTTATCAGGACTACTGCAGTGGCTCATTAAAAGTTTTCACCATTCCTTTTTCTTTGGGAGAGAGGAGGACAGCTAGAAAATTGGCAGAAGTAAGTGCTGCTGTCAGTATCACAAAGGCCTCATACACATTTTTTTCTATTTTAACGTCTGCTATGGTACAGTTAGTATCGTTCTGGACTCTGTTCGGTTTGTTTTCTCTCTGAAATGCATAACATTGATAACTTTAAAAAGATCACATTCAGAATATGGATCGCCCCTCTATCATGACTGTGCTATAGAATGTGAATCCTAGGCACCACATGGAAAAGTAGAATTTTATTTTGTTTTGAAACCAAATAACTTACTTTAAAAGGGGAAAGAAAAGAGCACTGTTCAACACTCTCGTTAACTTCCTTTAACCCCAGGGAAATGACCGTCAACAAATTGTAAATATGTCAATTTGTTATTGAGAGCAGGAGTAATGTATTTTAAATGTATGCCTCACTTCCATTTCCATGGAAAAGAAATCAAGGTGAGAAGGGGGCATTTCATAATATAAAGTTAATGAGAGCTCATTAGATAGAAAAAATTTACCCTTTATGCTAGCACAAAGAAACAGACACATGCAGAAAAATAAGGCTTTGCACAGTATTTGTAATTATACCAAACTTGAGCTACCAACAACACGTGTGACTTTTATGGAAGTTTTCATAAATAACCATAAAACTGTCCGTCTAAATGGGACTTTTCGCTCAGGAAATAGGTATTACTGCAGTTTTTCCCCTACCTCTCTCCCTCTTCTGTAACCTCTAAAAAAAAAAATTTCAGTTTAGTCTATAATTTATTATTTTAATAGTTATCTCTGTTTTTTAAAATGGGTGTAATCAGTCTGTCTGGTATCAATAGTTTAAAAAAAAAAAAAAAAAGTTGAAAATGAAAAATCCAGAGCTGGGTCAAAATGTCATAGCAGAACTGAGAAATTGTTTTAGAAGAGATGGAAACATGTGGCTAGGAGATGACATTTGCCATAAATTTCTTATACCCAGAAAAAATAAGGGATGGAGTTGTTCTGTTGCATGAGTAAAAAACAAATTTTATCCAAGGCAGTGATCCTGTATGCTGATCTGTAGTCTTTTTGCCTGCCCAGAGCTCTCATAAAACAAGTTTTAGGGCTGGCACTTAATAACTATATTTGTTATATTGTCATAACGATCTGTCCAACATATTCTTCCCACAGCCGGTGCTTGGAAAAAAACAACCTTTTATATCTCTACAGAATGACACTAGATTATTTAGTTTTATATCAAATTAATACCTCATATTTGTCGATTGCAAATTGATTTTCCTCTCATCCACTTCAGTGGAGATTTTAACATGAAATCATCATCTTGGTCCTGGCTATCATATTGAATTCTAGGTATCATGAAAACCTTTCACAGGGAGTCCTGTAAATTAAACTTGCATGTTGTTGGTTTGTTCCAGTTGCTATTATTTGTATTATTTGTATTATCTCTTAAAGATGTATAGCATTATTTTATTAGAAAATGAAAAGACATTTCCTTAAATTCATTAAGGAATTACAGAAGGCAGAATACATAATCTTGTTATGATGAAACTTCCATTTTCTGCAATCGGTGGGATGTTGCTATATATTGCTTTACGTGAGCAAAGCTCCTGCAGAAGAACTTTGTATTTTCATTTCTTCATGTATCATGATGTATTTTACAAAACCCCAGAAGTACAGTTTTAATCTGTTGGGTTCTTATATCACAAACTATTGTAGCTTTGATCATCTTATTGAAAATGTCATTGTATATTGACATCATTTCTGCTCCTCTCATAAAAAATGTTTTATTTAGAAACAGAGTTACTGTCCCTGAAACAAAATTGTTTAAGCAATTCACGTAATCTGTGTTCCAGAGTTCTTGCAAGGTCTTCCTCCCTGCAAACTCTTACTGCAGATGAAGTGTTTTAACCTTCCCTTAATTTATTCTACACTCTAATTTCCAGTAAACAGATGCCGCCTCTTTTCGCGCTTGTTTCCACATTTTCCACATGCTGCCTGTGTTAATTCTGCATGTGTGAATATTCAATTATCTATTTCTTCCTGATTCTGCAACTGATGCAACTAAATGTCTGTACTGTCAAGAGGGGCTCAGGGTGGGGGGAGGATACTTAAAGCCTAAATAAAAAGAAATGGAATTATATTCTTGATCATTTTTGTCTTGAATCTGGGCAAGTTAGTAAGTCATAAATAAACTACCAGAAACTAGATGGACAGCTGAATGTTTCCTAGATATACAGTAATTGTATTGATGGGACTGGGTTTTTTTACCTCTCTCTTTGTCATGAAGTCTGAATATGCCTTTGGCCAGTATTTGAATGTGAAATGCTCCAAGGTAAATTGATGCTGCTGCTGAAAGTGGTGTTCATGTGATGCTTTCTCCTGTGTCATCATGGAACATTTTTAGTGCAATGCCAGAGAGCTATTGGAGGTACTGCCTTTTGAATAAGACACCCAAGATGGTAGAATTTCAGTGTGTTGATGTGTGACACCTTTAGTACATATTGACTTCTACTGCAGGGATTATTTATGTTCCTTGAAGCTCTTGGGGGTCGGGGGAAGGAGAAGGTGGGGGAACCTGTACAGATGCTCTTTTGGCAGCCAGGGTTAACTTAGCAGAAGTACAGAGAGGGTCTGGTTCACTCCAGGGTTTGTGTTGGTAGAAGTTGGGCCAGAGCAACCAAGAGTGCAGAATTCACCAGGCTGGAGAATGGGGCTGTACAAGGCTCTCACCAGCCCCAGAAAAGGGTGGGTTTGCCAGGAAGTTGATTCAGTTGTTTCTGGTAACTGGGCAGTCTCTGCTTGCAGGGCTCTTAGGAGAACAGCTCCTGGTTAAAGCTGCCACCTGCTTATCTCCAGGAGTGAATCTTTCCTGAAGTGCAGAAGACCTGCCGTTACAAGGAAAAGACATGTCCATGCCCCCAGGTTAAAATCATTATCTCCCTCCTTACCTAGAAACATCTAAGTGACCATCTCACCTGTACCTAAGAACTCTTCCATGTTTAAGTCAAAGTCCACATCTCTTGGAGTAAGGTGTTGTAGGCCTGTAGGTCCTCTAAGTTAAGCTACTATAAAGACACAAGTTGGGAGGTACAGAGGGTAAGGGCTTGACATGAAAGACTTCTCAGTGATTGCTAGAGTTGGATGATTAAGAGCCAGCACAAAATCTTGACACTAATGGGAGCATATGTGTTATCCTGAGGCTCCCTGGCTATGGAACCCTTAACTAATTTAATGCAATTGCACAGCTGTTTAAAACTGCTATTCACTAGTACAGACAATTGGTGATAACAACCAGAACAGTAAAAGTGTCTGAAGGGCAGAGCAAACATGATAAATAACCTTTTCTTGCCATACGCTCCTATTTTTCAGTCCTTGAACTAAATGGCACATGCTATTTTGCATAAGGAAGCTAACTCCATTCCCAGGTCTAGAACTGAGGCCTTGCTTGCAGCCTGCTGGCTTTGGGAAGCATCCTATTAGATTAATGATCAAACCCCGCTTTGCCTCCAAAGGAAACTTTAATGACTTCACAACTCTGGCTACACAGCCATATGGGAGACTGTCAAGAATGGAGTGGGAGTCCAAGGAATGAAACCTCCATTGCCATGCTGAAGCGTAGAAAATCTCTTTGGGGCTTTTGTCTGGGACCTCATAAAATAAGAAATTAACTCTTCTAACTTCCGTGAAATGGGACAGTTCTCCGTATTGTGCAGCACTGGGACAAAAACAGAAGTGTTGCAACTTATAAAATGTTTTATATATTTGTGATCCCCAAAAGATATTCAGAAATGCATAGGAATCCCAAACAGTATCAAGGCTGAATCCAGTACCTTACGTACAGAGATGGCTCTGGAGTCGGGGTAGATTTTCAGGAATGCTAATTGTGAATGGAGAAATGCTGCTGCATTCTGATTTCCAGGAGGCAAATGCAAAGCAAGACAAGACTTTCCAGCTGCCAGGCGCATGTCCTATGCACTTGGGGGAAAATCCCTGGATCAAATTATTTTTGTGAAAGAGTCAATTTGAGACAAGAAAGAGGAAAATTGTCAGTGCTCAAATAATCATACCAGCTGAAGAGTATGCAACTGTGTTCCTCTGTCCTGCCTAACTTCATGCTGTCAAGGATAGTCATCAAAATTCATTGTAGAACAAAATCTGTGTAGTTAAATCACTGAAAAATATTACATGTTCTAAGTACAGCTCTTAAGCAGAAGATTCTGACAGTGAGAAATCATAAAAGAAAATCCTACTATTTACTGTTAGCTATAGTGTATTTGACCTAGTCACATCTCTCATTGGACTAAGGGCAAAGTGTTTTCTTTCCAGAATGTAGTGGCTTGCTCTATTATATATTTCTGCACCTTGAACTGCCATGAATATTAATAGGAATTTCATGGTCTGAGATCTGCTCAGATATCATGATGCTGAGTGACAGTTAACAAAAGTCAGAGGAATTCACTGTGGCTGTAAATCATCAATAGCAAGGATTTAACAATGTTCTTTGTTTATATTTACAAGCACCAATGTTATAGTTTATATAGAAATTAATAGTGAAAATGACAAAAGGGGTTTACTGTAGCCAGACAATACGTTTGGAGTTTTACTGTGAATTGTACATATGGCTAGAGTATTGCACAGAGACATACTATATAAATTGAAATAATAAATAAATAAATATTGACTTTGTTGTACACCTGTTTAGCCTCTGGAGGCTAGTGATTTGTGGGACCATATGTTGGGCAAAATGAGACTGTCTATTGATAATTGTAAATGTAGTGACCCTTTTCAAACTGGGTATTAAATATATTAAGTAAACAGCACATTTTAATTATATAGTAAATAGATTATTCTCCACCATGAAAAGTAAGACGGCATCTGTCACGAAGAATTGGTTGTATGATGCATGATAACATTTATTTAATAGTAGACCTTGGTAAATGACATTACAGAATGATCTTTCTTTCATTTCTTGGACAAACTGATTAAGAAAAGATTTATACAACGTTAGCCATTGAAACTGCAGTCCCTCTTTCTTTATGGTAAGAGCAAACACAGTCTTTTTATACATGTTTTTAATATATCCCTTTTTTTTTTTTTTTTTTTTTTTTTTTTTTTTTTTTGCTTAAATGAGCTTCACAGTATCTATAAATTTCAACAAAAGTTGTGTAAATGAAAAACTGTAGCAATGAGGTTTGGAACTGAAGGTCAATTCATTTGTTATCGTTTTTGCCATAGGTATTAAGTTGCATAATAAGCATAGTATTATTTCGTCCTTGTCAATGTTAACACTATATTGTAATGTCTTTGAAAAGTGCCACTGGTAAACCACTGAATGCTCAGCCTCCAAAGAACGACACCTCAGGTAGGTTGTTGAGGGCACTCACCTCAAAATGCCTGTCAAAGTTGTATGAAGAACTTAGAACAACTTGTTGCCCAGTAAAAAATTGTCAGTCATATATTGGCATAAACATATATGCTCCGAACACGTGGAAAGGGGAAGCAGCTGTGTAGACTGATTTCTGTGGGGCCATTTTTGACAAAAATACTTACTTTTTGCCTACCATTAGCCAACTTTAAGACAAATGTGTAAAAAAACAAAGAAGCAGCTTAAACTGAATAATTCTCTTGCTTGATCAAAAAATACTGTTTTTCCCTGTCTCCTCTTATGAACTTTGTATTCCTTTCCTCATATAGTGCCAATCCTGTGGTGAGGCACTTGCAAAGTTTGGAGGTTGGGGCATGTGAAGTAAGGAGCGGGAAGGAAGCATGCTGCTATCCCGTTGGAAGCAAAAGGAAGTGTAGGCCCATAGAATACTTCTTCTTTTCCTTCCTTGCTAACATCCAGCACCTGGAGAGATCAACATGCAAAAAATATTGAAAAGTTCACAGAAGAAAAAACTGAAACAGATTTGCTGGCCTATCCTGTACGCTTTCATTATTCTGCCCAACGGAAAGGCAGTTTCACCTCAGTGTTTAAATTATATGGATCAAGTGGTTTATACCCTCCGTTTCCCCCCAAACTTATCTTCGCTCGCACTTAGTAGCAAAGAGTGACATTTGATCACACTCCCTAGCTGTACAATGTGCAGCCATGCAAGTACAGAACTCTGTGTAGGGAAGCTAAACTATTACCATGAAGTATGAATCATTTGTCAAATAAGAGGTACTGAGAGGAGCAAAAGGACTCTATAAAAAGTTGGAAAGGCTGAATGAATGACTTAAGAGTAAAAGAAGACATAGAGAGAAAAGTGTATTTCTTCAGAAAGAGAAAGCAGCATGCTGAATTTGAAAATAAAAGGGCTAGTCATATTGGCTAAAGCTAGGCATGATGCCAACTGCTGACAGCGGATGTAGGCAACACACATAGCTCTGCCAAAGCACTTGTTATAGTTCTTTTACCTCTAATCCTGAGCTTGCCCTGGGCTGGCTGCCAGTTCTGGGGAGGCTTTTGTGATGTGGACAAATGTCCACTTGAAAGCAGGATCCCAAACTCATTCTCGCATGCCACCAAAATAATATTGGAACCCAAAGCACCCATAGATCATCCAGTGTGTGAGTGCATTCACTAACTCGATCTAGCACTGTTTAGCATTGCATCTCATGCACTGTATTCCAGTCAGTGTTCCTATTCAATCTAGCTTGGGCAATTTTTTCCCAGTAAGATTCTCAGATGTGGTACTGAATGAATCACTAAAATAAAATATTACACTAAACACAAAAAGCCTTTGCTCATTTAAAAAAAATCTGTTTTATCTTGCAAGATTTATAAATCCCTGCTACTTAGTGCTCTGAGTATCATCTAGATGTTTAATGATTTCCGCTACTCCCTTCCCCCTTAGTGTGTTTCATTAGTGTCCTAGGGATAGAAAGTGCCTATGGGATGGGTGGGATGGTTTGGGGAACTAGGCCAAGGATTCAAATAAACATCTGAGGAATCTATTTTAATTGTTGCATTGCCTAAGGTCCTGGCACTCATTTTATTTCTGGCACGATTAGTGTGTTAATTGTGCCATAAATAGCAGCATGCCACATGTTCATTGAATTTATGGTGCCATTTCAGCCACAAACATACTACTCAAAATATAGGAAACATCTTTGTGGCTGGTTTATATGGCTCCATAAACTGAACATACAGCATGCCCCATCACTGGGACCTGGACAGCCCCAACTCTGAAACATAGCCGGGGGCTGCCCTTGTCTCGATGCTGACAATCAGCTAATTGCCTGCATCAGAACATGGGCTTCCTGTGACCCAGCACCTTAAAGAGTCTTGCCCTCCAGCCCCTGATCTTTAAGGTGCCAGCTTCCATTTAAAGAGGTGCCCAGCATGAGCATCTGGGGATGAGGGAGCTTCCCTATGCTGCTTGTGTCAGGCATGTTTTTAAACTACTGCGTGCAGCAGGAGACGGTGAGCTCCCCCAACCACAGCTGTATCATGAGATGCACCAGGAGCCTCTTCCAATGTTGGGCTTACGGTGCCCAGGTAACTGAAAAAAACAAAGCAGACATTCACCTGGGACTTTCACTCGCACATGTGCTTTTTGAGGGACCCACGTTAAGTGCAACATTAAGCTCCCTAATATGATAATAATCAGGCACCCTGGACCTGTAGAAGTGGACATGATACTCAGCTTCATGCCTGATTATTATCATTTATTTTTTTTAATGTTCCCAAGTGCCCATGGATGTGGTGCCCAGGGAATCAGGAGTTCCTGGCTCCCCCCAGCTGCTGCTTCCATGTGTACAGGGCATGCAGTCGGGGAGTAGGAGCTTCATGCTTCCCAGCTGTAGGTGCCTCTATCATGCTGACAGCTGCCTGTCCCATCATTGGGATCTGAGGTGATTTTTATGCCTCATTCCCAGGATTACAAAACCTACCGTGCATGTCTGGGAGAGCAGGTTCAGTGACTTGGGGAATGGGCCATACAGTTCCTCAGACCCCTACTGCATGGCTGCGTAAGCATTAGGCTCCTAGCTTTGGCAGGCAATTCAGACAGCCCATGTAGGCTTCTCAGATAATCTCAGATTCAGTTGATCGAGGGCTTTTAGGGATACCTGGGTGCTCTACAAAGAATGGCAAGTAGTTAATACCAAAGGGCTGGCCAGACAGCCTAGAGGTGCCTAAAAGTAGCTAATAACCATGCTAAATATGGCCCGGAGCCTGAACTTCCAGTTTGGTCTCAGGCTCTCAAGTATGTGATTCTTGTCTGCTGGGCATCTGTTGTTTTGCAACTTTTGATACTTAACCTCACAACTAAGGACTGTAGCCTGGTGATGTCTTCAGAGCACTTGCAAAGGAAGTGGCAGCCTTACCTGCTCAGACTCTCAGCTGCAGCAGGAGGATTAGAGAGCACTCACCCAGGCTACCGCATAGCCTGACTTTGCTGGGAGATGCAGATTTAAATTCTCTTAAGGGAGAAAGGCCCTGAACCCTGGTCTACTTGCTAAGCAAGTGCTCTAACCAGTAGGCTGTGGGTTGCAAGGTGGGTAGTACTACAACCACCATTCTCTTTTAGATTAATTCAGTGCTGGAAGGAGTAGTTTCTAAGAAGAGGAAAAGTGGGCATGCTGGAGGGGAGGCACAGAATCCAGCTAGATCTAGACAGATTCCAGAGGTGGGTGGATGTGAATAGGATGAGATTCAATGCAGAGGAATACAAGGTACTGCATCTAGGGAGAAGGAACTAGCAACACACCTATAGGCTGAGGAACACCCTTGTCAACACAGCAGCAGAAAGGGATCTGGAGTCATTGTTGATGCCAGGATGAACATGAGCTGCCAATGCAAGGAAGCTGTCAGGAAGGCTAACTGCACCTTATTGTGCATCTAGAGATGAATCACAAGCAGGTCCAGGGAGGTGATCCTCCCTTCCTATGCAACACTGGTCAGGCCTCAGTTGGAGTACTGAGTCCAGTTCTGGGTGCCACACTTCAAGAGGGATGTGGCTAGCATTGAGAGGGTCCAGAGGAGGGCCACTTGCATGGCCAGGCCCTACAAAGAGACTAAAGCTTCTGAATCTATTCAGCCTCCACATGAGAAGACTAAGAGGGCATCTGGTGGCTGTCTATAAACTCACCAGGGGGGGCTGGGGGAAAATAGGTGAGGCTCTGTTCCCCCAGTCACAACCTGGGATAACAAGGAATAACAGCCAAAAATTGATTGAGAGCAGGTTCAGGCTTGATATCAGGTGGCATTACTTTACAGTTTTGGCATTACTTTACAATTTACTTTACTGCCAGGTTCTAGAATGGGCTCCCAAGGGAGGTCACGGTGCTCTCTTGTATTGGGGGTCTTCAAGAGACGGTTGGATAGATATCTGGCTGGGGTACTATGATCCCAGCACTCGTTCCTTCTCAAGGCAGGGGGTTGGGCTTGATGATCTGTTCAGGTCCCTTCTGACCCTAGAAACTATGAAACTAAGGGTGGGTGCCTTTTCAGGGGCTTAGGCAAACTTGAGGTGCCTCCCAGTTGCAATCTGAATTGCAGTGAAACCTAAGCAGGGGTTAAGTGCAGAACCCTTAGTATATAGGCTCCAAAATAGAAGCACATACTGAATTAAGTGCCTACTGAGCTTTGTGGCTGCATGCGAAGCCAATTAGGTATGTAAGGGCCAGTCTCAATTCTGGCTTAAATCCCAAAATCCTTGCCTAGGAGCTAGCAAAAGTTTTGTTGCTGATCTTCTGCTGAGACGCACAGGGGGAGGGCGGGGTGTGTGTGTGTGTTTGTAAAAGCTAATTCTTGAAACTACCTAAATTGATCTCAAGGAGAAGGATGTGATGGAGGCAGAAACAAACAAGAAGCAAACTTCTGTCTTCAAGAGACTCTTGACTAAGAACTTTAAAGGGGGTTGTTTGTTATTTATCTTAAATAAAATTCATGGAAACAAAATGAATGCTATTCCTCTAGAATAATCTTTGTTCCACTGTAATTTTTTGAGACAATAACGGACAAAAACACTTTTTATCACTTTTTATAATTTACAAGACAAAGGTGTCTATAAAGTTCAAGTAACTGGTGCTTTCTGACACACCTCACTCAACTTACTATCACTGACTGTTCTACAGTAAAAACACTGGTTCTCCCAGAAAAATGGAGAAAATTAAAAAGAATGAACATACTTAATACCAGGCTCCAAGTGTCACCTGTGTGGGGAATTTCCTGATGAGCCATGGATTCACAGCAGAGCTGCTGTTATGGTGGACACTAATACATCAGAAAATCATGCTGGGATCAAAAGCAGCAGGAATCTTTATCAGAGCAGAGGTCTTTAGGACACTTTTGAACATACTCTGAAGTAATGAACACAGACTTATGTTGCATAGTTCCAGCCTAAATTTTGATCTTTGAAAAACTGGTTATTTCTGTCTCTTTTTAGCAACTATTAATGGGAAATATGTGAAAAATTAGTAGGGTATTCCCTCATTTCTGCATTTACCTTTGACCTTTATCAGGTCAGCTGGGAATACAGAAACACTTTTTTTACCCAAATCTTGTCCAAGAAGACATTGCTCAGTGTGTATTACCAGCAGATGTGTAGAAGTGCTGAACCTGATCTTGAAATATTTCCCATGCATGTTTTTAGAGAGCTCGGTGGCTGCATAAGAAACATCCCTAATCTCTGTGCTTCAAATACATTTTCCTTTTTGAATAACAGCTATGTTCAAAGTACCCTTGCAGAGCCACTGGGGGAGACTTCAAAAGGAACCTAAATCACTCACCTGGATACATGCCAAAGGCTCATTTGTCCAAATCGAATAGCCACCAACTAAATATATTCTTCCATTGTGGACTGCAACTCCAGATTCATTTTGACCTAAAGCAAAGGAGAAAAAAGAAACCATTTGTATGCTTTATTTAACCCTTTTGGCACCGAAAGAGATTTCCATTATGAGATGCATGTAGATTGGGTAGAAACTAAGTTTCAGAGCGACCAATTCCTAACAGTTAAAAGAAAGTGCTGTTCATATGCTACTTGCAGAAAGGGAGTTTGACTGGTGTAATGAAGGGCAGTGATACTGCCACACACAGTGAACAACCCCAGTTACCAACACTAGTGTTCTTGCAGTTGCATAGGAATATATGGTTTCAAAATGTACTTTGAAATGTACGTTTTAAAAACAATGGCTTCAGTGGTGTAAAAACTAGCTAATACTAACACCTGACTTGTGAAATCAGCCTACTGTGCTCTTATTTACCATTAAAAGTATGTGCTGCAGCTGTGCAATACACACTAAACTAAGAGAGAGACCAAGAAGGCCAAGGCGTCCTTTCACCTGGTATAAGAAATGCAGGTAAAAGGCAGATATTCTTCACAGGTAAGGTTCAGCTGAACCTAGAAGCCCATCATGCTAGTGTGGTTAAGACACCACGGTTTCTGAAACCAAAGGTTCACAAGGTAGTCATATGGCCAATGCCAGGCCATTTACAGCTGGGTCTACTGCAGCAGCCTTTGGCAGAAGTCCAGAGCCAGACTTAAATGAACAATAGCAAAGCCACCAGCATTAATGTTGCTCTGCAGCATTATCAGTGCTCTGCTCCTGTGCTCAAAGTTCATTTCTATCTGGAATAGCAGCAGCTGTCTGCTTAAGAAAGGTGGGACATTTCAGTCTTAAAGGGATCTCTGAGTGGCTGCTCTGAGCCTTAATTAGCTCCTCTCAACAGCCAAGTCGAGCACTTACATGCAGACGACTCCCTCATCCTCATAATTGGTCCTTCCCAGTCAGGTGTGATACACAGACCATGTGATTGGTCCCGTAACTTTTAACAGTACAGGATGAAGCCAACAACGTGATAAACACTACACTAGGTAGAGTTCAAGCTGTGCCTCTTCTTTAAAAAAGGTAGGCATTCTTAGTCTACAGCTGTCCCCCTACTTTTAACAACACTAAGATAATAACAGCTAGAAATTAAATGAGTATAGAAAATAAACTGCATTTAATAGAGGGTTTGGCGCCTCCCCTCCTAAAGTCAGTCTAGGTTTCTCTTGGTAACAGAACACAGCTTGACTCAAATCAGGCATTTTAACTACCTGCTGCAGCCACTTCAACAGCCAGAGATAAATGTTTGCTATGCGTTAAGATCCAAAGGCTGCAACAACTACAGCTGTATATAGGTGGCTCTTGTGATGAGCAGCACAGTCATTTACACACGTGATCCTTCCAAGATGCATTGCTGTTCCTCTGTCCGGGGAATGATCCGCAATAACCTTAAGACTCACACAGTCATGGCTGGGGAGGGAAGGGTTAATACATTTTATCTTGCAGATGGGCTTAAAGCAGGGCAGTGGACTTGCATGTCTGTCAGATCCTAGAACTAAAGGCTTCTGCACAAGACAAATGCAATATCTATGTGACATCTTAGATCAATGTTTTTCAACCTTTTTTCATTTGCTGATCCCTAAAAAATTTTGAATGGAGATGTGGACATTTGGAAATTTCAAATGGAGGCAGAGACACCCTTTGAACTGTAAGTGTGGTTACAGGTTTCCCTCACCAACCACTGGGGTTAGGTTCCTGAAAGTTCCTGTGGCTGGCAAGACAAAAGACTTATGGACAAAATGGCAGGTGGCAAACTGATGCGCGGCCACGGAAAACCATGGTTACTCAGAACTGTATACTGAGGTAGCCAAAATGGTATATAGACTATTAAGTGTGGATACTCAAAACTGGTTGGCAAAACCATGGTTGGCAAGGGAAACCTATATTCACATACTGTTGATTGATCACAGTCATGTTTCACAGGCCCCTTAGATACAGTCTGCAGACAGACCCCAGGTGTCTGCAGGCCATATGCTGAAAACCACTGCCTTAGGTGAATTGGAAGTTCCTATTTCAAGTGGAAATCTCAGAGTACTGTGACACCTTGGTTAAGAATCACTGCCTTAGACTGATGTTGCCAAAGGAGCTATTTAAAGCAATTCAGACAAATGTGAGATTATACAGTGGTACTGGATTATTACTTTCTTCCACTAACTCCCACAGTGTAGCAGCTTCCCTGCCTGCAGTTTTGTCATCTGTCCCTTTGAAAAGATGACCTAGTTTCTACTCCATCTGTACTGGGGACTTTATAGCCTCTGAATTTTTTTGCATCAAAAAAACTGCTGGATTAGAATCATAGAAAATGAGGGTTGGAAGGGATCTCAGGAGGTCATCTAATCCAACCGCCTGCTCAAAGCAGGACCGTCCCCAACAAGATTGTCCCAGCCAAGGCTTTGTCTAGCCAGGTCTTACAAACCTGCAAGGATGGAGCATCCACAACCCTTCTGGGTTATCTGTTCCAGTGTTTTACTACCCACCTAGTGAGAAAGTTCTTCCTAATATCTAACCTACACTTCCCTTTCTGCAACTTGAGACCATTGCTCCTTCTTCTGTTATCTGCCACCACTGAGAACAGTCTACCTCTATCCTCTTTTGAACCCCCATTCAAGTGGTTGAAGGCTGCTATTAAATCCCTTCTCAGTCTTCTCTTCTCCAAATTAAATAAGTCCAGTTCCCACAGCCTCTCCTCACAAGTCATGTGCCCCAGCCCCCTCACCATTTCTGTTGCCCTCTGCAGAACTCTATCCAATTTGTGCACATCCTTTCTGTAGTGAGGGGCCCAAAATTGGACACAGTACTCCAGATGTGTCCTGGCCAGTGCTGAACAGAGAGGAATAATCACTTTCCTTGATCTGCAACAATCCTACCAATGCAGCCCATTATGCTGTTAGTCTTCTTCCAAACAAGGGCATGCTGCTGGCTCATACTCATCTTATTGTCCACTGTAATCCCCAGGCCCTTTTCTGCGGAGTAGCTGTCCAGCCAGTCAGCCCCCAGCCTGTGCTGGTGCATGGGATTGTTCTCTCCTAATTGCAGGACTTTGCACTTGCCTTGTTGAACCTCATGAGATTTCTTTTGGCTCAGTCCTCCAATCTGCCTAGATCTCTGAATCCCAGCCCTACACTTCAGCATATTTACTATTTTCCCAGCTTGGTGTCATCTGCAAACTTGCTGAGGGTGCACTCTATGCCACCTCCCAGGTCGCTGATAAAGATATTGAACAAAACCAGCCCTGGGATCGAAACCTGGGGCACTCCACTGAAAAAGAGTCCAGGCAATGACAGACCAAGCATTACTCCAAGTCTCTACATCTGAGTGAACAGAAGCCAGAACCAGCTCTTGGATGAGTAGAAACTGCCACTTCAGAAAACTGTTCAAACCAGGCATCTGAAGGAATGACCACGGCTTTTCTAGAATGCTGATCTGGAAATGCATCATTCAATGTGATTCTGTAGGCAGAGTCCTTACATTTGCTTGGGGGACATGTTACTTGCCTGGCGTAATACGAGCCACCCCCATGGGCACTTCCATTTAAGCAGTACTTTTGAGTACCATATCAGAGGTCTACATAGTGCATTTGGCAGTGATAAATGAGGTGCTCTGTGTTGCTAGCTGATGCTGAATGGTCCTTAATGACTGCCAAGAGGAACTTTGCAAATTCAGCGGCCACCCATGCTAATCAAATCAGAGATGAGTTGATTTAGTTCTTATAAACAACCACCTTTCCAGCATCTTATTAAGATGCTATTGCGCAGTAATAAATTGCAATTATCGATCTCCATAAATACACTGTTCCACAACAACAGAAGAAGGCCCATAAACAACATTTTCAAGTAGTGTGAGCTACAGTTGGACCATCTTTGTGCACACAAAACATAAATGATTTTAATTGGTGCAACTGAAGACTTGGTGAAAAGGGAAATGAGATTTGATCATTTTATCACAGAATATTTTTGGTTGTTAAAATAATCCAAGTTAAATGCACCTTTCAGTAAATGTAGCTCATAACCTCTTAAAACATCCTTCTCATAAACAGTTTGTGCCCAATTTTCTTCTCATTAGAGCAGGGAAGCAGAAAGCTCCTTTGACATCAATGGACTTTGGAACAGTTCCTAATTCAGGAATGAGTCCACTGAAATCCACACAGTTCCACCAGTATAAAAAAATTCTGAGAGAGGAAAAACCATATTTTATATATGTGTGTGTGTGTGTGTGCGCGCGTGTATATTTACACACACACACATTCGCTCTCTCAAATGCAAGGCAAGGTATTTTTCCCCATTCAAATGGGGAAAAGAGCATCACACTTTGGATTAGAGTACAAGGTGAAGGAGGAGGACCAGCAGCTGCTGCAGCTCCTACTCCCCTCCCCACCTTTGTCTGCCTCCACTGCAGCCTCTGCCCCCCTACTTGGTCCCTGTAGCCTCTGTACCCCTACAGCCTCTGCCTCCCCTGTCCCCCCACTTACCATCAGTCATGTATGTAGAGAGTGGCACTCTACATCAAGGAGGAATACACCTCCTGGTCAATTAGCAAGGGAGGGCGCTCTGAGGTGCTCTGGGTTAGAGTAAAAGGCAAGCAAGGGG
>JAGPOW010003642.1:73040888-73055326 GCA_030014935.1 Caiman crocodilus | reverse complement strand
TGACCCCGGTGCTCTTTCCTGCCAAGGCAGGGGGTCGGACTAGATGATCTGCCCAGGTCCCTTCCGACTCTAGACACTATGATACTATGATACTATGGCTCAGGCCCCATTCTGACCCATAGCATGGAGCATGTAATAGCTCCAGCCCCAGAATGGGCAGAGGTGGAGGCAGCTCTAGCATCCCAGGGCCAGATCTGCTGCCAGCAAAACCTATGAATGAAGGGCAGAGGGGGGGGGGTAGGTGAAAGAAGAACAGGCAGCAGGGGGGTTCAGGCAGACACTGGGACATGCTGGTACTAGGGGAAGACAAGAAAAGGACATGAGTGGTGGAGGGGCACCAGCAGAAGGGGCAAGGAACTGGTGTCAGGCTGTTTGCCCCCCTGCCCACAATTGCTTTCCCTGCTGTAACAGTGAGGGGTATGAATTTAAGACAACAATCCAATAATTAGATTCTAGACATGGAAAATTATAACAAAATTCTACATTTTCCATATACAGAATCTAAAAGCATTTATACACGGGCTCTGGGAAGCACTGGTGGGGGGAAAGAAGGGGGAAGACACTTTAGTGCAGCTCTGAAAGCCACACTAATTAAAAGTGTCTGAAGCATCATGTGTATCAGTGTCCCTGTGCTGAAGAATGGTAGCTGGGTGCTTTGAACTAAAACTTGTTGAACAAACTTTAGTTTAAAGCAACCTGCCACCATTTTTCAGTGTGGGGACACATGCATGTGATGCTGGAGGCTCCTGGTGCATGTTAATTTCCCTGCTCCAGCAGACTCGATTAATCTGTCTGCTCAATTAAATGAGTCTGCTCCAAACATGCTTGAATTACAGCACGTTGAAGTGGGCTCCTTGCATGTATATAGGAGCCCTAATACATTTCCATCTAAATGATATCTAATGCCTGTGCCCCTCAAGTCCGTGTCTCCCTCATGTGTTGTCTGGGCCCCCCGCTACCCATGCCCCCTCGAAGACAAGTATGTTTTCTAAGTATAGAATCTAATTCTTGGGGGCTAGTCTTAAATTCAAAACTATCTTGGATTTGGGCAAATATGATATTTTTTCAGTTCTACTTATCCCCCCCCACCTAACTTTTTTTTTTTCAGTATATTCTGGCAAACAGACTTGCCTGTCAGCATGTTGAAGCTGCAGCGCATCCATTGGTCGGTGTCAATGTTGTAAGAGTCTATGTGACGTACGAGAATTCGATCGTTATTATAGTCCAGATCATTCCCACCTAAAACATAAAGCTTCCTTTGGACAGCAGCCATGGAGTGGTACACTCTCCTCTGCAACATGGGGCTGCGGCTTAGCCACTTATTCTAGAAACAAAAACAAAAAGTATTCTCAGCAATGTTCACACACACACACACATCACTATACTTCTCTTTCTGCCCACCCACAAATCATGCAGAAAAATATTGCTAGAGGCAAGTTAGGCCAATGGAGGTAACTAGCCTTCAATGCCCACAGCCGACCTGACAGATCTTACGAAGAACTTTCTTGTGCTATAATTTACTATTGCTCTTTTGGGAGAGCTTTTCTCATTCTTTGCAATTTAGTTGCAAATATTTTCTTTGGTTACACTTCAGACATTGCTGGCTCAATTGAAAAAAAAGGGTCAACCAAAACAAACAGCCCAATGTTTATTTCTTACATAGATGAAACATGAAAAGCAAATGGTGAAATGAAGTGAGAACAGTGAGCTAAGGGTCTGTTTTCTCTCATAGATACAACAGTCTGCTTTGGCAGCCCTAAACACATTAACTTTTGACTATAAACTATTCTGAACTTTGGTTTTGGAATAGAAAATGAAATAAGGATGTTCAATATGTTCTAAAATAAATTTCTTGACATATGGTGAATCTGAATTTCTCATGGACAGATTTTAATCGGGAGAAAGCTTTGAGCAACAGTATAAATTACTTATCAACTGTTCCAATAAAATGCTAAAATAAATGTATCTGCACTGAAGAAGTCACTGCACTGTTTCTGAAAGTCTAAGTTTTGGAAATTGTTCTCCTTGTGTTACTATTTTAAAAAAAAGAAAAGAAAAACAAGACTGAAGTGCTTCGACAGCAAAGTATTTGATCTCGCCTCTGAGTTTTATAGCACTGGAAATTTGAACAATTGGAAAAGATGGGGGTTTCCCCCATTCATTCAAAAATTCAGTGGGCTTTATACTTCAGAAGTGAAGGAATAAGTAAAAAAATTAAACAATTTTTGTACATTCTTGCCAACCTAGCAACATGTTCAGTTTTACTTTACTCCTCAATATGTTGTGATCTGTTTTCTTTTGAAAGGATCATTTAAGAGGAATTTTGAACATATATTAACAAGGAAGGAGAAGGGAAGGAAAAAGAAGATGCAAGGGGTTTCCTCCTTTTTGAGGAGATAAAACACCATGGCATTTTAAAGGTCATAAAAAAACTGGTCCTGCTACTTTTAAAGATAAAATTACTTGCCAGCAAAGAAAGATGAATGTATTATAGAAAAGGAAGTTAAGGCATCTTTTGGGCAATGCCTAATACTAGATATCCCATAATTTGATGTAACTCAATAAATGCTTATAACACTGCTTTTTGGGCTCTACAATATATAGCTATACATTACAATGGATAATAGTTGAATATTAGGAATTAATTTTTGCATTAGGACTCCAGTCCCTTGACACAAGACTATAGACACCATCTGCTTTGCAAAGCTAGCCCACATTCCCTGATTATATCTTTAGTTTCCTCCACTGCGGTGCCTGCCAGGTGAGCTGCAAAGCACTGCAAAGGCAAAGAAACAGAGGGGCCTGGTGGGGTCATTCCTAATAAGTCAGTGTGTGAATAGTAATCAGTGGTGGGGAAGCAGAGGTCACCCCAGCCTGCTTGTTGGCAGGTAGCTGTGTGCTCTGTGGCAGATGGCAGGCATTATCGACTCTCCACAAAGGCCTAGCACAGAAACAAGCACTAGTGCTGAATGATAGAGTTATTGAGATTCTGTGCAAGATGCAAGCAGATGTGATATTTTCCAGTACCCACCGTAAACAATATGCCAGCAGAATTTTTAAAAAGAGCATGTGTGTACAAACATGAAGCAGACCTCATTTGAAGAATGCTAACCGCTCTCCTCTCTTTAACTATTTCTGTTTCAGATGGGCTTTTGCAATTAGCAAGTTCTATGGTGGTAGCCAAGTCCTTACATTCCGGGGTGCACCTTTTCAAAACAAACCAGCAACTCTACAAATCTATGCAAGATACACACATGTGCACGCACGCACACATGCACATACATACACACATACCAAACAGGGAACAGCATATGAAAATGACAAGTCTGAATCACGAGCACGTGGATTTAGAATGAAACTTCATGGGCGGCTATATGCATACAGCGAGGCTGCTCCCATGCGCTGCAATTACTGCAAGTCGGAGCAGATGCAGTTAATTGAGTCTGCTGGAGTGTGATAATTACTGCGCTCCAGCAGACTCCAACATCACATGTATAAACATCTTCATGCTGAAAAAAGGCAGCGGGGGAACTTTAACTAAAGCTCATTTCACTCCTGCCGCCACTTTCCAGTGGACCTGCTGCCATTTTTGCAGCTCTCAGAGCCACAGTAATCAAAGCATCCCCCCTCTCCCGGGGAATGTGTAAATGCCCTGTATGTCTAACCAATAAATACCATGCTCTATCCCTAAAACTGTATAATTAAAAAAACAAAAAAATTGCTTGTTGCTCGTGATTGCTGGAGCTCATATTCTCCTCTTCAGTAGTACAGAAGGTGAAGTTAATGGGAGTCATGTAAATACCTGCTGTCAAAATTTAGTTTTAAATATAAAACGCAAGCAACATCTCCTGCAGTTGAAGGTCAAGAATCTTCCACCTGACTGTAAAGTGAAGCAGGATTGGGACTTTTGGCTGCCTATATATGCGCTTGTTGATGTTCTAATTAAAACATGTTGGAGCAGACTCAATTAATCGAGTCTGCTCCGCATTCTAATTAGAATGGCCCGGTGTCGCTGTGGTGCCACGTATATTAAGCCCCCACGTTTCAAAATGGCCACAGGGCATTTTATCTAAACCTTGTTAAATGAGGTTTAGCTAAAGTGTCCTGTGGCCATTTTTAAACGTGCAGGGGCTTAATATACATGATAGTGACACGTTTTAATTAGAATGGCTGTCCAAGAACCACTCTAATCAACTCCCCCCTCTCCCTCCACCTCTGAGGATGTGTATAGGCAGCCTTTGTTTTCTAATACAAGACCATATAACTGCCATAAGCCTCTGAAACTGCTGCTAAAGAACTCTAACCTAATCAAACCCACATACATAACGCATGAAATAATTCCTATAAGACATTTTAGGGGCTTGGATTAATAAAGTGATGCACATAATAGCAATACCTACAAGGGTGGGATTTATTTTTTCTTTCTCGTTAAATAACTTAATCTGTGTAATGGATTGCTTTTCAACAAACCAATTTCAAAGGCCATTTTAAACTGTGGGTCCAAAAGTATATTTTTTGCAGGAAGGAACATTGTTGCCAAACTGAACATGAACAAAACTATTATCATGGACTTAAAAAAAAGAAAGCATGAATCTCAATGAAAAGATGCCACAGTGTCAGCACTCTCTTGCATTATGTGCCACACAAGCCCTGCTACCCCAGTGCTAACATTCCAGGACCCGGTGACACCAACAGGAAGTTTGTTTGCATTGCTTGAGGCTAATCAGTTGCAAAAAGTGAACAAGCGGAAGAAATGGTGATACGTTAGTGATAAGTGATGTTTTACACTTTTGCAGTTTTATTAACCTCAGTTGTTCCTAGTAATACAGTTAAGGATTTTTATTTTTAAGACAGTGGGCCCAATTCCCTCTTTCACTTCTCTAGATCTCATTTGTTGCAGTAGGGCACAGGGTGAGAACCATACCAATTTGAACTATAGCTGTATTTTTGTTTTGGTTTTTCCCTGCTGGTACCTTTTAATACATATTTGTTTTAAATGTTCCTGCAAAATACATATATACAAACACCTACAACACAAAAACCCACCTGCATCGGATCATACACCATTAGCCTGCTTTGGTATTGCGCAGTGTTTGTTACTCCTCCTAAAAGAGATTTGACATTGGTTAAATATTTTCATCTGTACAAGAACAGGACCAAGACTTTTTAAGGATGTATTAGGCCACTCTCAGGAATCAGTTTGCATCTCACAGTAGCAAAATTATAGAACTCGCTACCCAGTTGCAATTTTCACTCAGTTGCAATTTTTAATCTAGTCAAGAGTTAAGTAAGTAGGCATTCATACACATGGTCCAGGAATGGGGGAAGGGGAGGTGAGGGAGAGCTTTAATTAGAGTGGCTCTGAGAGCTGCTCTAATTAAAGCACCCAAAGCATCTCATATATCAGTGTCCCCACACTGAAAAATGGCAGCAGGAGCACTTTAACTAAAGCTTGTTTGACAAGCTTTGGTTAAAGTACCCCTGCCATCATTTTTCAGTGTGGGGATGCTGATACATGTGATGCTGGAGTCTGCTGGAGCCCAGTAATTACCACATCCCAGCAGACTCAATTAATTGAGTTTGCTCCAATATGCTGTAATTACAGCATGTTGGAGCAGCCTCACTGCATGTATATAGACACCCCATAACAGGGGTGGGCAAAATACAGCCTGTGGACCACAATCAGCCTGTGAGGCTATTCTATCCAGCCCAAGGGGCCCCTAAAAAAATTAGAAAATATTTACCTGTTCCTGGCTGCATGTCAAAGCTGAAAGGAGCCAGGGGCACTAGGACCTAGGGGAAGCTGTCAGCAGAAGGAAGCAGCCAGCTATGCCCCATCCCCAGCCATTTCCCTGCCTTCCTGGCCCCACACTGCTCAAGCACCATGTGGCTCCTGGCTGCATCGTGGGACTGGGGATCATAGACCAGCGCCAGTACCTCTGTGTGAGTGTGTGTGTTCATAGGGTGAGTCCTCCCACACACACCCCACCATACACATTCACCTCCCCCATACAGGCAGACCCCCACATATCCTCACATACCCCAGCCACCCTCCCCCACACACAGACCCCCACATATCCCATACCCACCTACACCCCACATATCCACACACACATGCTCCCTCACCCCACATACCTATCCACCCCATCACCCCAACACACATCTACACCCTCCCCACACCAGAAAGACCCACATCCCACCACAAGCTTTTACCCCCTCCCCCAGAATATACAAGAGTAAGATTTCATTTTAAGCTCTTATATACAATCACCTCTATGTACACTACACAAATACATGTAAACCAGGACAAAAATATTTTTTGAAATCAAATTAATGCATGTTTTAGATGTTAATTTTTTAGACTATAATTTGGTATTTTCCTAATTCCAAGATGGCAAAACCCATTGGTGAAAGGAGTACTTCTGGAGGCAAGGGGAGGGACTTCTGATGGCAAAGGTCAGGGCTTAAGGGGCAGAACCTCTAGTCAGTGGATGGCGCCCAGGGGGCAGGTCACCTGTCAAGGGGTGGGGCTACCCATGTGGCCCTTGCCAGCTTGCCAAAACTCAGTAAGTGGACCTTCAACCAAAATAATTGTCCGCCCCTGCCCTATAACATTTGTTTCAGGCTATCACAGCCAGAATAAGACAGAAGGGCAGCAAACAAAGCTACTTCAATGGGCTAAAACAGTGTAAAATGCCTAAGTGGTACTCATGTAAGCATGTGCTCAATCCAGTTCAAACAGGATCTACTCCAAGATGTATGTATCCAGGGACACAGCACATTTAGTATAACTTAAAGTACAACAGACATATAGCCCTGGTAAATCATTTGAACTACACTTGAATATGTTACTACATGGAGCATGCTGTATGCCCAATTTAATTCTCAGGGTAGGCACTTGCCCAATACAAACCACCTACCCACCATCTAATGGCTAGGTGCCAATACCCACCTCGAGGAAGCAGCCAGCCGATTTCATGGGCAGCTCATGGCTGGCTGCTATTTTCGAGGGCTTATCATAGCCAGGACTCCCCTGCCTCCAAACTTCTGATTGGCTATGGGGCCCTAGTGGCCCTGCCCCCCCACTGACTGGTGGAGAGGGCTATCCGACATGTGACCCCACCCCAGGTGCTGATTGGTGGAAAGGGGCAGGGCTGCCCAACAGGCAACCCTCTCAGACAATTAGCAGAAAAGGACAGCTATTTTGCTTGCTCACCTTCATGAAAGCAGCCTGCCTTCACCTTGCCTGGGAGGGCTGCACAGCTGGGAGGACTGCTGGCTTCCACTGGGGAGCCAGCATTTTATTTTTAATAAGGATTCTCCCCCCTCCCAAATTTCATGGAAATCACCCAACTTAACGATTTCTGGAAAATCCGCACAATCATGATTGGGATAGGTCCCTAACTATAAGAATCTCTATTGTGGACAGCCAGCTTGGGACAACTGGCTGTGTGTCTGCTCCTTATTATGCAATAAAACTTAGAGCCGTGGCTCTCAACAAGGTGATTGGGTGCCCTGGGGTGCCTCAAGACCCTTCCAGGGATGCTGCAACACAGGTAACAGTATAGCCAGAGTGAAATGCCTGACATATGTCTCCTGTGGAGGCAAATCAGGAAGCAGCTGACTCTGGAATCCATGCTCTTCCTGAAGCCCTTCCTTGGCCCACCCATTACATTTATCTTAGAAACAGAGGCATACTGGACAGGTGGGACTGTCCTGCACCCCTCTGTTTCCAGGAGTAGGCAGGATCAGATCAGGAAGGGCAGTGACAAGAGTACACACTCCAGCCACACTCCAACCCACCTTGGAGGACCCAGACTAGGCTGCAACAGCCCTTTACACTGCTCAGATAGAAACCCGGCTTGGCTGGTGCAGCCATGTGCATCAAGGAGAATGAAGGAGATGGGTGTGGGGACAACCAAGACAGGTAAGGCACTTTCTTTTCCCTCACCCCACCTCCTAGGCGTATAGGGGAGTTTTGTCCAGAGTTCAAAACTCACCAGTTATGCAACTGCTCCTGCCTGCTTTAGATTTATCGGAAAACCCTAATATAGGCATGTGGCAGCACCATAGTTGAGGAACACTGCAGTAAACAGAGGTAGCAAGACAGTGGTTCTCAACCAAGGGAGCTGCCAAATTCCAAACCATTGCAGAGGGTGTCCTGACTGAAAGGCAGAGAACCAGATTTAGATTAACATAATATGGGTCCTCACCCACAGGAATGGTCAAAGAAAATAGGGCTCACAAGAAGAAGACCATGATGCAGGACAGAATAGTGGGTTTTGGAAGGGGCAGGAGGTTGACATGGAACTGAAGAAGAGTAAGACTAAGAAACACCACATGCTTTTTAAAGAAAAAAATAAAATGAGATTTTTATGCAGCAGGAGAATGTCCTGGCAAATGAAAGATTATGTTGTGGGCCTATCACCCTCTGCTTCCACAACTACCAGTGTTACCCAGCTGGTAGCAAATGCAGACGAGTGCATCCTGTCTGGCTGTTTAGACATTAGTAATATTTATGAACTAAGATAAAAGGCAGATTAGAAATGCTGCTGGTAGCTTCTGGGCCCAAAGAGATGCTAAAAATGATCTATCTAGCCCAATTTAGCACAAGAACACCTTGTGTTGTGTTGGTTTTGAAGGTTTATTGTCATATTCCAAGTTGTATAATTCAGCTCTTCCACTCATTTCAACTGGAAGTACTTAGACACCTCATCAGTTACCTAGGCATGTGCCTTTCCATTCATTTCAATGGGGAATGTTAATGTTAACCTGTATTAAGGTCAACCTATCAGCACTCTCCCCAGACTCATTGGATCTGTCTACATATTCCTTAATGCACTATCATTACGGTGCATTAAATTAGTACTTGGAAAAATAGACACCATAATCAATGCTACTGCACATTAGTGCAGATGGGCACTATTTGTGAGATGCTTAATGCACATTGGACTAAAACTACTGCAAATTAGTGCATTAGCATAGTTTTTGCCAGCCGCACTAATGCACAGTAGAATTAGTCCAATTCGCTTTGTGTAGACATGCCCAATCTAAACTATCCCAACAACACATCATAACTCCCAGACTATGGTGCAGACATGGCTTGAGAGCACCTTCTACTCCGCTTACATTGAATCTGGGCTGCTGGGAAACCAAGAGAAAAAGAAAACAAGCAAGAAGAAGCCTAATTCTGCAGCCCAGGGAAGATGGCCCTGTCCTAGAAATGAGGAAATTGCATTCTGGCACCTGAACTTGTTTATACATTTTACAAGATGATCCTTTGATATCAAATGCCTTGTGTACACTGGTGTGAATCTGGAGTCACATCACTAAGTAACACACTATTCTGGATTGCATTTTAGTAATAAAAGCCAGTATCTGCCCCAATGGATTTAAATCTGTGTAACTGGGAGAGGACTCTGGTCTGCCATTCACAGGGTACTCTGAAAAGAAACAGATTACACTAATCATAAGTGCACTCACTCTGCCTTTTTGTTTAACTAGGTGCCATAGAAGTGTGATTTCAGGAGAGATTTCATCCAGGGTCAACCAGGAAGAGAGTCAACCAGGGTCCAACTAGGCAGTGAAAGCTAGTGACAAGGCAGGAGAAGGCTGAATATCATACACCTGCTGAATTTTCAGGACAATCATAGAATCATAGAAAATTAGGGTTGGACGGGACCTCAGGAAGTCATCTAGTCCAACCCCCTGCTCAGAGACCTTGAAGGTCACTACTATCAATCCGCCAAGCTTTCTCTTTCTCCAAACACAAGCACACAGCCCTTCCTTTTAGGGATACTGGGTCACATCTTCCAAGAGGCCTTTCTTGCATGAAACAGCACTGTAATGAAAACTGCTGCTCACAGGCTTTCCAAAGAGTGCAATCTGGGCATCTACTCTAGCCCCTAAGAAAGGAAGTTTCAAGCAGGTGGGGCACCATATGAAGAAAACTGCTCTCTGTTCAAGTGCTTTACTGTGTTGTTTTTCTAGTTCACACACACACACACACACACACACACACTACAAGACCACACGCACCTCCTGCAAGGGCAGTATTCACCTCCCTGTGACAAGCAGCCATGATACCTCTTTCTTGTTTGCCATCCTTCTCCATGACACTTTTCCATTTGCCACCAACCTTTTCAGCAGAAAAGTATCCCAGTCCTGCCTGAACTTTGGCTTCATAAGCAGGACACTGGGATGTAATGTGGGAAGTCCAAATCACCTCTGAGAGAAAAGCCTGGAACCTAGATCTCCCATGTCCTGTACTTAGGCCTTAAGTTAAAGGCTAACAGACAAAGGTAGGCACTTCCTCCATCACATTGCTTCCAGTCACTGGCCATAGTTATTAGCCAACTACCATTTTGAGATATTTGTACAGCATGTCTGTGTTCCCAAAGATGACTCACAGCACAGTGTAAATGGAGTTAAGGTGGGGGGCACGTCTGTACAAGATGTTTGCTGCACAGTAAACATCGTGGCATCTATATGTGCACTCCAATTAGGTGGGAGTAAACTAATTAATTCCACAGAAGGATAGTACTCATAAATATTTACAAGTACTATCCTTCTGTGGAATAAAAAACTCCACAGCAGCACACATGTAGATGATGAAGAGGCTGGCTGGGCCATAACAGCGCTTCAGTGTGAGGGCTGCCTGCTGGCTAGCCCTATGCTGAAGTACCCTCATGCCTTAGCCAGCTCCACTGCAGCATGTTGAGCCTAGAGAAGCAGCCTTGGGCTGGCAGGCTGACCCCTGGGACCTCCTATCAGGTGGGGCTACTCTGATTCCGCTCAATATGCTGTGCTCCCAGATGCACATGTAAATGCATACCCAGGAGCAATAAGCTTCAGTGTGACATGCACTGGACTTTATTCAAGTGTAGATGTGCCCAGGCTGGAGCAAACTGTTTCTAAACATGAGAAACAGGAACAAGCTTGGTGTGACATGATTAAAAAAAAAAGGAGCTATATAAGGCATTTAGACCTGTATACCCAATTCAGATTTGTGAGAGATGAAAATGTATGTTACAGAGTGACTTTGAGTCCTAAGTGCCACTCGTTTAGCTTAACAGTGAAATAGAATTCTGCCCTTGGTCTGTAATAAATCACATAGGCTAGGGACATAAGTTACACATAAATCAGTTTAAGTGATCAGAAAATGATTTAAACCTGTAACAGAACAGAAGCTGAGTACACATAAATCAGTTTCAAAATGGCTGACACTGGTTTAAGATAAACCTGGTTGAATGTAGTATCAGACTTAACTGATTTGGATCAAACTGGTTTATGAAACTTCTGTCCCAGACACCTTCCTGGTTCAAGTTAAATCAGAGTCCCTCAGCATCCCAGTATGCTCTCCAGCTCTGAACTAGGCTTTGCTATCTGCTCCAGAGAGAGCAGGTCTGGCCCTGCCCATCTGCTCCCTAGCCAGACCACTGAGGGCTGTCTGACAAGGGAGAGAGGGAGGGGTAAGCTCAGCTGGAGATGCAGCCCAAACTACAGGGGGAGGACTGATTCCTGCCCCCACCCCCAACAAATCCCAGCTGGAGGCTAGGACCTGGGAGGAAGGTTAAACATCTCTTTCTCTGCTCAAACTTACTTCTGGCTGCAACTCTGGACTATAAATCCCAGAGGCACCTGGAAGCAGGAAAAGGAAGTAATGAGCAACCCTGTAGAGTCCATTGGTGTGATTCTGAACTGCAAATCCCAGAGACCTAGGGGGCAGCAGGAAGATGAAGTAAACATACAGCCAGAGAGCCAAGCTCTAGTGCTCCCTGGCTTCTGGCCTGAGCCAGTGCAGGCATGTGGCTGGATTCCCTGAATTTGTCTGTTCACTTCTGTTTCAATGTAATCTGTGCATTTTAGACTAGCCTGCAAAGACTGAACTGATTCAGCCTCAGGCTTTTTGACTGTCTGTACTTAGCCATATTGACCAGGTTTTGGCAAATATCAAGATCTGATTACAATATTGCTAGTTTTTAAACTTTCAGATTAATTCATCCTGCTGTTCACATGTGCAAAAATCAGCACTTATTATACCATGTGCTACAATATGATGAACAGGCAGCAACAATAATGGGTGCAGAAAAAGCTCAAGAGTACACCCAATTAAAAAGAAAAGCTTTTGATTCAAGGTTTTGTAGTATGAGACATTCACACATGCAGTGGAAACTAATGAAAAATCTAATCAAGCATAGTGCCTTTGACTGGTTAGAGTTAATTCTGATTATTTATAATCCTGTGATGTCTACAGGTCCCACCCATGATTGGAGCCCCACTGTCTGAATCATCCTCCATGCACATGGTAAGATACCGTCTGAACCCTGAAGAACACACACTTTAAACAGACAAGACAAACAAAGGCTGCCTTTTTCAAATGTTTCTGCCACAAAACAATGTTATCACAATGCCTGTAAATTACATATACTCCTATCTACATTTTGAAAGGTGTGATTCTTTCTATTTGTAGCCTTAAAATATATTATTCATCTCTGTGCCGTTGTGCACCTTGTAGCACACCGTGTCATCTGTATGCACATCAACAACATGATCTTTTTCTAATCTTTGTTTTGTAATTTGATTTTTTACATACTTATTTTCACTCTGAGTAATACTTAAAGCATAACGTCAGATTACTATTTTGAAAAATAAAAATCATAGTTATTTGGTTGATTGCCTCTAGCATGTTAAACTGCAAGAGACATATTAGAAACACGATGCTGGGTCTTTTATCAAGTCACTGGTAAGAAAGAAAAGCTGGAAACTTTTGTGTCGTTCTCTGCAAAATAATTAAAAAATAATGAAATAAAACCATTTTCCTCTCCCCATTCATATCAAGCAAACAGCTTACTTTTTTTTCCCTGCAATTTTGCTCATCTGTGGTATTTTATCATTACATTCCCTTCACATACTGCTCCTCACTTTTAGATTAATCTGCCAAAATGAGATGCTAAGGATTTGCATACAGATTTGACTACACAAAAATAGATATGGAATTAATAACAGTCTCTATATGTTTTAATTTCTTCTAGACTGGAGTACCCTTGCCTCCAGCAGTATTCCTGGCTTTGAAAGTCATCAAGCTGATTTGTCTGCTCTTAGGTTATGATGCCACATGCTGCTACACTGTCCCCTGCAATCAAAGTGCTTGCATAGATAGATTCCATGCCTTCCCCTTACAAGTATATTTTATAGATTGGCAGTTTTGATCTCCCTACCCCAGGGGAATAATCTGCATCTTAACAGCTTTCTATAGATACATCTGTCATTAAATATGCCATCTTGTATCAGCATCAATTTTCAAAACCAAGTTCCCTCTAACTTTGAAGTGCCAAAGAAAAAGTTTAAAATTTTCTGCCAAATTCAAATGTAAAAAGCCTGTAATGTCCCCTTGAACTGCTGCTAGGAAAATACTCCAGTAGGAAAAAGGAGGGAAGATAGTAAAATATCTCTTTAAAAATATAAGAGAGAGAAATAAAAGTTTAAATAGTGTCAGAAAGAAGAGAGACTTTCTATCATAAAACTAGGACAATCAAGAGGCAATTTCTTACACTTCCCTGCAGTACTCTCCGGGAGATAGAGGAATGAGCAAATGATAATATCACAGCAAAGGTGCATTTAAAAATAAAATCCATAATATTAAATTCAGACATCAGGCTATAACAACTGTACTGTGATGGCTGGTCTTCATGAGGAGAAAGACTTAGAAAATGCACACAAAATTTACACTTTGGTCAAAGCTGCCTGGATTTCACAAATAGAGCAACAATTCATGTGTGCTTTGACCGATTTGAGGATTCAAACACTGCATGAGGTGAGAGCAATGATCTTTCCCCATGACAGCTCAGAGTGCCAGCCATCCTTTAACTAACAGAAGATGGAAAGGGCAGGCCAGGCAGCAGTGACTCTATACACCCTTCAAGATTTTTATGCCAATCAATATAACTTAATTCCTGGGCACTTTCCTTTGTGAAAATCCAAGCTCCACAGGGGGATGGATGCCATTTATAGCAACTGCTTTCCAGTCGAGCCCTCCCTGAATGTGTAATTCAGTTTTCTGATGTCCAGCTACAGACAGTGCCATACTGGGGGGCGGGGGGGCAGCGGAGAGTAAGGCGACTGTCCTGGGTGCAGAAGCAAAGAGGTGCCAAGAGATGTTGTCCAGCTGGGGCGTAAGCGGCTCATTTGGGGGGATGTGGAGATGGGGAGAGGGCAGCTCCCAACACTGTGTGCACTTCTGAGTAAGCATGGGGGGGTGCCCTCTGGATCTGTGCCCAGGGCAAGGGAGGGCTGCCACTGCGGGCTTTGCCCCCGGTGCCCAACATCCTTGCCACAGCACTGTATCATAGTATCATAGTATCATAGTGTCTAGAGTCGGAAGGGACCTGGGCAGATCATCTAGTCCGACCCCCTGCCTTGGCAGGAAAGAGCACCGG
>JAGPOW010003642.1:72927994-73040788 GCA_030014935.1 Caiman crocodilus | reverse complement strand
CTTCACCTGGAAGCTGATTCCAGGCCCTAGCCGCCCTGACTGTGAAGTAGCGCCTCCTAATATCTAATCTAAACCTACTCTCTGCCAGCTTGTGACCGTACAGAGATGCTTTCTAGAGAAGAGGGGAGCATGTCATAGACCCTCTATTCCCTGCTTCTGCCTATAAAGGGGAAGATGTTTTGGGCCCCTACACAGCAAGAAACAATCCTGAAAGGATTTGGACTGAAAAATTTACCACTTAATCCTTATTCAAGCAAACCCCAAACAGGTTTGCACATATCACCTTCTGTTCTTAGAACATGACAGAGGCTCCTATGTGCAAAACACCTACAAACCTGAGAAAATGCACTGTGATCTAATCAAGCTCCCAAAAAGATTATCATAAACCCACATGAAATCTCTGAGCACTGGACTTTACTCAGAGTTAGCTCTGAGATATGTATAGCAACATGTTAACAAAGAGCTTCCATGTGTGTTTTTTCAGAAAATACATGTAAATATATGGTACTCATTAAATCTGTGCCGGGTTAACGCCATCCACCTCTCTCATTTCTCTGTTCTAGGCTTTTGACAATGAGGCAATCCTTCCTGAATAGGTACCTCCTACATTTTATCCATCTGTGTCTCATTCAAGACATTCAGGAGGGTGAACTAAACATTTCACATTTATTTTGATGAATTTTTGGCAGTAGAGCACTGACATCTCCAATTCTGAAGCTGCTGATGTCCTGACAGCTGTTCTGACACACCACACCATTTTATGATGCAATCCAACTGCAAGCCAAACATCGAGAAGTCCCAGACTTTAAAATAGTGAAGAGCTAACCTTTACACCCAACCTACAGAAATGAACACTAACTCAGGTCCATACATGCCATAATTGTAATGGAGATAAAGGGAAAGAAGGTACCATTAACTTTGGTCAAAAATGATAATTGGAAGGGGAAATCCTGGTAAAAAAATGAATTGGAAGTGAGCCCAAAATATATCTTATTGTTATAAAGATAGGTAAGTTCCATGGAGCGTAATTTGTATAGGTATGGTAGATTCCCATAGAGCAGTTTTATAGCATATTACTAAGAAAAAAACAGCCTCCATCTCAATTTAATGTTAACAGACAAAACTTTTAATTTCCAAACATATATAACATCACAAGAATTTTGTGAGGTAGGTGACCACTAACATCACCTGTAAAAAAGCAAAAGCTGGGCCAGAAAAGAGGGAGGAACAAGGAGCAAAAGTAGAAACCTAGGATCTTTTTTTAAATTGAGTTTTCATTTTAATTGACAAGGACTCATAGTCACAGGATTCAAATTCTCTAAAATAATAGGATAATACTGTTTCACTTTTATACAATTTCTTCATTTCAAGTAGGTAGTATCATACCTATTTGCAGATGGAGAAAGGACACAGAAAAATAAAGGTATTGCCTCAAGGACAGTGGGAGATCAGAGAATATGAACCAAGTACCCTGAATCCCAGCCCTTTTCGTGGGTCAACAGAGGGACTGCGTCCACATGTGGTGTGGATGTTTGGTTCCCCAGGACAGTTGCTAGTTGTCTCTGAGGGCTGCTTGTGCCACGTGCCCTCTGGTGCACAGCAAGTTACTTTGGGGGTGGTAAGGAAGGCTGGGGCTAGCCCTGTGCTGGCCCCAGCAGCCTTGCCCAGGGACCTGGGGGCCTCCTGGGGCTGCAGCAGCAGCGATTCTGCTGCGCGGAGCCTGGCTGGCAGCCGCAACGCAGCTCCGGGCAGCCTGGTTCTGCTTTTGAGTGATGCGCATTGCCTATGCGTGCTCTGCCTTTTTCTCCACAGGTGTTTGTGACCCCTGGATATCCAGGGGTCAAAAAAACCCTCCACGCTGCTTCCTTCCAGTGCAGAAAACAACTGACCGTGTAGTATGTGGCATCACAGACATGGCTGCAAGCCATGTACTGCACAGCCATGCTTTTCTGGACGCGGTTAAGGAGGCTAATGTTTATATTTTTTGTTTTGTTTTTATTTTTTAAAAGGATATTTCAGGTAGTGGCTATGATGGAAAATATCCCACTTTCTCATAAAGGAGGTGATCATGTTGAATTAACTTGGTTTTGGAGTATTTTATGCCTATTTTACGTGACTACTTCACAAGCATGAATGGTGTGCGGTTTGTGTTTGTGATCCGGGTCACAGTGTCGAATGTTAACTGGGCCCTGTAAAATCCAAGTCTATAAAATCTCAAATCACCTGCCAACAGCTGTGCTGCCTATCCAGAGAATGTATTTTAATGAATTCTCACTCACCTTTCCCACTTTCCAAAAATAAAAAATAGGGGACTTGGAACAAAGGACAAGGAAGCAAAGTGGACTGCACTTTTACAAGAGGATTCCAAAATATTTGGTGCCAAGAGAACCCGGGAAGCATATTCACCATCTGGTAACCACAGTGTCCAGTTACTGCCCAAGGTGTGAAATAATGTGAAATGATCCTGCTGAAGAACCATGCCCAATGCAGTAAGAAAAAAGATGTCTGCCATTTCTTTTGCACTGCAGTTAACTGTAACAGTGTCAACCAAATATTTAGTTAATACTTTTTTTTGAAATCTGGAGCATTTAATTAATTAATGAAGTGTATCATTTCTCTGTTTACTAAACATAGCCTTCCTTTCCGAATTTACTCACAGTGATGCTATACTCCGCCTACTGTTGTTTCTGCTCAGATTTTTCCCAAAGCAACAGGAAAAAGAAACTGATAAAGATTCTGAATGTTTGCCATGGGGAAAAAAATGGAAACCAGAAGTGTCTGGTCAGATTTTAATCAGCTGCAGTTTGGAAAGACAATGAGCAGCAACAGAGACATCAAAGTCTATCAGTAGACTCAGAGAAAAGAATGACAATGGTTTAGCTCTGTTTGTGTTAAGAAGATTCCCTTCACAATCACAGAAGCTACAAACTTGTATTGAGTTTATTTGACTATATTTATTTTTTAATGAAAATTGGCTATTTTTTTTACTTGATGCTTGAATGTAGGCATTAAAGTTATACAGTTTTATAGTCATATAAATCTTTTGGGGTGGATTCTACAACATTGTGACATAGCACCTAAACCCATACTTTGAAAGCTATAAAGAAGCAACCTGATTTCTAGAGGTGTTACTGAGCTCCTATGAGATGCACTGAAAAGAATAGATGTGACTAATTGGCATCAGTGATAAGTCAGGACCACTATCTAACTTTAGGCACTGATATTTGCAGTGTCCGGATATTCTGCAGTAACTGACTCTGAGAGCTTGCTTCTGGCTGTGGGAGAGTAGATTTTCCAAACTGTGAGTACTAATATTTTGGAATAGCAAAATATGCTCTCTACAATTTCCTTGCTTACCCATTAGCACATGCAGAGAAAGCTGATATCCATCAGTGAGCAAGTAATTACTAATAGAAAACTGGCCATAGCTATTGCCAGATTACCTTTATTTTAAAATACTAGTATTTTCAATACATCTATCATCCTGCTGGTCTGTAATCAACATAATACTAGGTGGATTTGTATAAAATGCTCCTTAGTAGTTCATAATAAACTGTAGTCTAGCAAATCAAAACTACAGAAAAGTATCTCAGGAAGACAGAAAACAGACCAAGAAGCTCTATCTGGTTCTAGTGCCAAAACCTTGCACCTTATTGCCAGCATGTCTTATATGACATCAAATATATGTTCAAGGTTTAACTGACATATGTACTGACATAAGAAAAGTTGGATGGAGTTTTTGACACAGCTGGAAAATATATGGTTGCTCACTGCACTTCATGAGCTCTAACATGTCACAATGTCCCTACTTCCAAACTTGTCAAACATGATTTTAACATGCCTATGTGTATGCAAGGATATAAGCATGTTAAATATAGCTATGTGGCAGACTTCATTGCATACCACATTTCCCCTCAAAGTCCAAAGCCCTCAATCTGCACTGTAATCCATGTGGGCATTCTGCTATTGCAAAAAGTCCCTCTGATCTCACTTCTACCCCAACATAGTCGCATCTGACAACAGAAGCATAACTACATAACGTTCTTATAGTCATATAATACTTTCTCTCTGGACAGATTCTGGAGCATTTTACAATACCTAAAGCACCTGTGAAAAATAGTAAATTCTAGGGTAAGGAATGGCAATCAGAGAATGCCTTTCCTGAAGACTGGACCAACTTATTCTTGACTTCACTGATAATGTAGATGTGTTACAATTTTTCATCCTACATTCCTTAATAAAAGAAAATTTCTTTAAAAATACTATGTGGACTGCATTACCTTGGGAACTAATGCCAAGAAAATCAATAAGAAGGTTGATGATCTCCATCTTTGACTCACACCAGCATGCACAGATAAAACAAAATGCATTTGATTGAGTTATGAACCATATCTTAGCTTTAAAACTGAAATCTCCTATTTTTGACAATTTCTGTAACAATACTAAAGTTATGTCCAAATAGCTTTTTGCATTTGTTATTATATCTTAGCTGTGTATGTTTCAAGCCAGTTCTTCCTAATCCAACCTCCTCAGAAATATGTGGGAGCAGTTAATCCTGCAAGCCTTCAAACTACACATGCAAGCAAGCAGTTAATTTTCCATTCAGTTTACAAGAATAACTGCACTGACACTTGATCACACCATGGAAACAGGTTTTCTTCTTCTTCTTTTTTATGTGAGCACACAGAATTCTTAATCTTAAATCTGTCAACAAACAGGTTATCATTTTGATTCACTGCAATTTATGAATGATGACTGGAGGTACCACATATGGTACACAGATTTGAAACAGAAGGATATATGTAGTAGGGAGAAAAGTGGTGAATTTGTGTTAGGCTGCTTCTCCGAATCTGACTTGATATTATGTACCCGTACATATATTTCGGAAAATATAAAAGCTGCTAAAATAAAGATTCAGTCTGACCTTTCCTGACAAATTAGACTCGATTAATTCATTACAATATTTTGGTATTTTGTTTGTACCTCAAATTGTGTGAAATGTTTTCTACCTGATATCCAAAGAAGACCGTCCACCACACATCCTGCATGACATGAAAGGGATCGGTCAAAGGACTGTACAAAGGTCCACTTGTTCTTCTTGGGACAATATCGCTCGACCGTAGGCAAAACTTGGCGCAGTTCATTTCTGCCCCCTACTGCAAAAAGGTACTCATCCACAGTGCCCAATACAAAATGTTCCCGGCAGTTCTTCATTGAAGCTATTTCAGCCCAAGAGTTACTACGGGGATCATAGCGACAGGCAGTCCTTACCGCACAAGTACGTCCTGTGGCATGCTCAACCTCTCCACCAGCTACAAATAGGAAGTCCCCCATGACAGCTACACAGTGGTGACTCCTCCCAACTGGCATGGGAGCCAGTTCACTCCAGTTTGCAATCCCTGCTATATGAACATTCTCCTGATCAACTGGATTGAAGTACCGGAGTTCTTTTACTTTACAGATCTCACGTTTTTTGCCACCAATAATGTACAGGGTGTCTGACTGGAAGCGAGGTTTTGTCCTTCTAGTCTGCCAAATGGGCTGTGCATAGATGCTCTGGTGGTATGCCAGAGCCTCGTTAATAAGAGCCGTTGCAGTTTCACTAGCTTGCACGTGTGGATGAGAAAGAGCGACAGCATGTAGTGTATCCACATCCATAAGGCCAAAGCGGATGTACTGGAGAAGTTCATCCATGTACTGATAGCGGCAATTGTGTTCCAACCACCTCACGGCTAGCTAGAAGGCAGGAGAAAACACAAACATAAAAAAGAATTAATTATCTGTATTGACATCACAACTGGGTCTTTCAACATTGTCTGCATTTCAAAAAGAACCATGTATTTGCATATAGTAGACATGTAGATTAATATAAATGAAGTTTAGGAATACTTATAGATCAAATTTCATCTGCTACTTACATTCAAGCATTGTCTGTTTCCCTTAAAACTGATGACAACTATCTATAGTACTAATACCTGATCATCATAGTGCTGTGTCAAAATATTGCCTGTCCTTTTCTCTTCAGAACATCTGGGAGCCTGCTACACAATATTAACAGAAACTGTCAACCACTAGCAATGCTGTTGGAGCCCATAATGTCTACGTCATTTGTATCAACACAGGACTTAAGCTACTGGACAACTATAATAAATACAGAGATTGTGAGATCACTGAAGACCACAGGGTAAAGTTGAGGGAAAATTGAATAACTCTCTTGTAGGGCTCTATTTATAACAAAATATTGAAAGAATTAGAATAGGATAACAATTCCACACATCAATTTTTTTCCTGCTTGAGTGACTTTAATGAAAAAGTTAACGCATATATACATCCACACACAATGGAAAAAGGACAATATTCAGATTATTTGGGGTGCACAATAAGCATAGCAGTGCCTTTTACCCTGATGTATCATTATTCTTTACCTTTTAAATGAAATTCTCAACTCTCCTGAATCTGTTCCAAACCCCCCCCAAAAAACGTTTTCTTGAAATCAAATGTTGCCTTTGATAGCCTGGGATAAATAAACGCAAGAGAAAGTTCAAAAAATAAACAAAGGTAAAGCACTAGAAACTCTTTCTTGTTCACACTGACACGAAACACTTTAACCCTTTTGCTGCTTTATTCTCTATCAACTGCTCCAAAGCTATCATAAAGCAGAGCAGCAGAAAGGAAAGCTGGTTTGAGTGATGGAAATGCTGTGTAGTTCCCATGTGTAGATCCTGAAAATAAAGTGAGAAGACAGAACACCAAACACAGATGTACTGGAGCATGCAGGACTGACTCACTTAGGAACCACTATCAAAAATAAAAGCTTGCGATGGATCAGCTGTATCAGGAGAATGGGAGATCATATCCCCAAGAATATTTTGTAGAGTGAGATTCAAAATGCAGAAAGTGGGGTCACCCTCTATGGCAATACTATAATGTGCATAAAAATGATATGAAGTTGTTTACCATCAACCTAGAAAGCTGGGGGGGGAGCATGCAGAGTCTTGTCCAGGCTGGCGAGAGAACATTTGCCACTGGGTTCAGCTCAACATGAAGCAGCTTTGATCCAGAGGATGGAAGCAAAGCGAAAAATAAGAAATCAACACCCTCTAAATTTGGACACCAACTTAGACAACATATGGATTTGTGAAACTTGTAACAAGCTGTGTCACTCTCAAATTGGGCTTGTTAGCCACAAACAGATTCAGTAGGCATCTGACTAGACCTCTTATGTGTACACCATGATTCAGAGGTTCAACAGTTGCCTGATAAACAGCTCCTGTGTACATCTAGCCAAGTATCACATTTGTTGCTAAAAAGTCAAGGAGCTACTTAAAATAAATTTAAAGCTGCTCACGATCTGCAATCACTAACGGAGAACTATACAGCTATAAATATTAAAAAGTACATTCAAAGAATTACCTCATTTGGTTACCTGCCATGTCTTGATTTTAATAGATTGGCAAGGCTCCTGCTTACAACTGTTGCCACCATCGGCCCCTAAAACAATATGAGATCTGGTCTGTCAGCTCTGCTTCAGGTTAAAATGCTAACACCAAATGCAGAAATAGGTGCATTTCTGAATGCTGACCTTAGCTGGGAAAATGCTTTTCACTCCACTTGTAAAATATATTTATTTGCAAGTTTTAGCTCTAAATTCTGTTCATGATTTGGAACGGGTTGTCCAACTTACAAGCCCGCAGAGGTCACATGCTCCAGGGGCTGCATCCCATGCAGACCATTCCAGGTGAGCCATGGGCTACATGCTGCACAGGCACTCTTCCCTACTGTTTTGCACACCCCCACTAGTGCAATATACAGATGCAAACTGTGTCCCCCTCCCCACCCCGCTGCAATGTGTAAATGTCCTCACTGCAATTGCAGCTGGAACAGCGGGGGAACAGTATTTGAGAGCCTGGAGGACACAACTTAACCTTTTGAGGGTTACACGTGGCCCTGTCATGGGTGTATGACAGGCCTGAGTTAGAATCCAATCCCTCCTCTCCCTTTGCTCTTTTCTAGCCTTTCCCCTTCCACATCCTTGTGACAAGGTATTTAGCAGAATTTGCAGATTCGTTGGAATCTGACAGATCATGCCATGAGTGCTTCTGCTATGACCTCCAGTTTGGGACCTCTAGGCTGTCAACTGTTCACCTTAGCACTCACACCATCCCAGCCCCGACACTGTGTATACAAAAGCCCATCTCTACACATATATACATCATTAATGTCAAAAAGTGTGAGAAACTGCAAAGCCAGACAACAAGGTTCTGCAATCTCCAGTACAATCTCCTCACTCAGTTGCGCAAAATGTGGTATAAGTAGCTTCCTTCCTAAGCAGTTTCCTACATACTTTGAGAACATTATAAGTTGCTGTACTGCAATAACAGATTTCACTGGCATTGGATAGTTTTAATACATACTCTGCACTCACAAAGGCACTTATAGGAGACAACCTACATAATTCAATCATGGGTTTAAACTAAAGAGGTCCACATTCTTTCCACCCAAACTGATCTGTCCGCCTGCCCCCCGTGTCCTGAACCTTTCTCTCCACACCTTTTTAGTGCTCATCAGATCCTATAAATGTGACCTCCAGCTGCTCTGGGCTGAGAAGACTGATTGGCATATGCTGTAGGTCTCAATGAAAGCAGCAGCAGCAGTGAAGTGACAATGGTAAGATGACCTTGATATATGCTTCTTCCCATCTTCCTTTACATGACAGATGGGAGAGACAATGGAGAGGAAAGTGAAGCAAACCTGTATCATCAACACAAGGAGATGCTGGCCATGTTTACAGGCTTCCAGGGCTGCCTCAATTCAACTGCTGAAGCACAAAGGCAGATGTGGAGTACAGTACATAGTAGCTTCTATTATCGTTCCATAGCATTGTTATGTCAAGGGCACAGCCACAAAGCCACTACATCCACCTCATATTTGGCTTCCCCCCAAACGTCCCCAAAGGTTTAAGATAGACAAGTATCAGCTAGCCTGAGGTTAGTCTCCCTTGTGCACTAACTTTAATCAACTCTACTGTCAGGACTCACAAATGTGATCAGGTGCTGTCTTTCCCTATGTGCAGAGCCCACTTTGGCCAAACCAGTATAAGTAAGTCTACATTTGCAAATAGGTCGCAGTCTGTCCCTTCCCCCCTTTCCCTCCCCAGTGTGCCTGTTATTGGCAAGCTAATAAATATGCAGCAAGAAAGCGAAAAGTACAGGACCAAGGACTTGTTTGTTTACATTTCTCCTCCTTGCAACTGGTCACAGTGATTGTTGTATTAATTCAATTGCTTTAAATCACTGTTAATACAATACTTTCTATATGATTGTTTATTGAAGCCACAAAATCATCTACCATGCTATTCAGCCTCTGCATTTACCTCAAAAACACTGGCAACCCTCTCATGGAGACAGATTGCTGGTAAGTGGAGCACCTAGTTTAAGGGGCGCTCAAGCAGCTTACCCCAGGATTTTCAGTATCCTGTGCAATATTAAGTAAGGGAGCAAAGACGGGTCTTCAGAAGATAATGGTATGTTATGAGAGGTATGAAGAAAATTATTGAAGAATTTGACTATGTTGGAGGGTGAGTGATGTAACAATCAATGGCCTGGTTTAGTAGCTACCACTATAGCGCATGGATCAGGCTGCTTCTCTGTGGAGACAGAGATCCAGGTTCCCAAATTAATCTTCTGTATGTCCTAATAGTCACTGATGCACTGCAATGTGACTATTCTAGTTTTCTTTTAATGCCATTAGGTCAAAGTTTTCCTTCTTACCTTCAATATTATACTCTGGGTACATCTACGCATACAAATAAGAATGACTAAATTTAATGCACATTAAGATAATGCACATTAAGTGCTTTTTGGCAAGTGTTTACACATGCAATGACTTGGCAGTAACTTTAGTGTCAAGTCCATACAGCCCTGCTATGTGCCCTTGTGGCCACCGGAGAGAGCTCCAGCCTCCAGCCACATGGCTGCCAGCACCTGGCAGTCATGTTGAAGACAGAGCCAGCTGCCAGCACTTGACAGCCATCTTGGAAACTCTGATCCTTGGCCAGCCCCTTCCCTGCCCAGGAGCCATGTGCCCAGCACAGGGGCAGCATGTAGCAGATCCCTCCTTGCCTCCCCTACCTCCCCATGCAGTGGCGGCTCCAACCCCTGCCAACGACACTCAGCGTCCCACTGCTCCAGCCTGGCCACTGCTAACAACAACCAGTGCCCTGTGCTCCTGCTGGCCATGGTGCTGGCCCCAGCAGGCCCCGCCAGGCCCAGACCCCAAAACAGCCACACACCTGCCAGCAGAGGCCAGGGCACTGACTGTGAAAGGTCCTAGGCAACCCTCTCCTCCTGCACTCTCCACTCCAGACTGCCTGCCTTGCCAACACCCCCCCCACACACACACACACTTCTTGCACAACCCCAGCACCACGCTTGGGACATGCACATGCGTGAAATAAAAAAACTTTATTACCCTCACAACACCCATCCCCATCCCTCCCTCCTCAATCCTCAACCAGCAGTGCTGGTCCACCACCCTCCCCACCAACCAATAATAAACAACCCGCTTACAAGTGGGAAACAATATACAGCTGGGAAACTATATATAGGTGGGAAACTATTTACAATATTTTGGGTCTTTGAGCCTAGATTTGGAGACCATGGGTTGGGGCTAGGGGACAGAACCTGGACGCAGGTGCCCAGCACCCCAACTCCTAGATGTTCTCCCATGGGTTCAGGGGCCACAGCGACTCCAGCAGGTGGTGACTTCATGTGTGGATGGGTCTTCAGTCACATAGTACAGGGGAGAGTGTTAGGTCTGTGCCCAGGTGGGTGGTGGCAGGTCCAGGGGGCCGGGCCAGGGGGTCTGGCAGGCAGGAGATGCTCAAGAACCTCTTTCCAGGGCCGAGGGAGGGGGAGGGGGGCTGCTTTGGGATAGTTGGCTAGACCCAGGGGTCCTGTGGTACCATGGGCAGGGGCTGGGCAGTGGGGAACGTGGACACAGCTGCCAAGGCCAGGACAGTGTCCATGGCCTGGAGGTCGGCATCCCCTGCTGCTGAAGCAGTTCCAGGCATTCCCGTTCCAGGGCCTCCATTCAGGCCCAATGGTCCTGCTGCACCTGGTCCTGTGCCTCCACCCAGGCAACATCCTCCACCTGCCAGGCCTTCTCCCATGCCTACTGAGCCTTCTCTTGCACCTCACACTCCTCTGCCACCATCAGCAGCTGTGGAGCAGGAGGGTCCAGTCCCTGGTGTGCTGTTGGTGCCACCTGCACATCTGGACAGCTCCAGTAGTGGGTGGTGGCAACGCAGAGCCCACATCCCTGATGGGGCTAATGGGTTCTCCCTCACATCCAGATGTTAGCTGCTGAGGCAAGAGACAGAAGACTTTTATGAGAGTTCAAAAATTTCAAAGAAAAGATACTCTGCACCAGGGGCCGTGTGCTACTCAGCCTCAAATTGGGGGACAAGTGTGCATGGGTGCCCATGGACCTTGGTCAGCTGTGTGAGGAGGAATTTTGGGGGGGGATTAACCCCTAAGTCGAACAGGCTGAGAACGAAAGGGTTCAGGAACGTTTCGCCCTGTTTCTCTTTTCCTGTCCTGAATAAGAAATCCGAAGCCTATGTAAAAAACAAATGTTTTACTTACAACTTGAACACTCCATAGACACACTCCACAAACCTCACCACAAGGCACTCCAACATCTCATACCACACTCCGTGCTGGCAGTTCCTCTTAAACTCCATGAAACACCACAACTGAAAAAACCTCAACCTTAGGGAACTCGAGAGCTCTTTAACGCTTATCCGCTGAAGACTACCCGATAGGGGCGTCCGGGGGGAAAGGGAGCCGTGGATGCAGGACCTCGGCGAGGGTGATCAGGCCTCCCAATGCTATGTGTGGTCTCGCCTTCCCTTTTCCCGGGCTCTGTTTTTATACTGCCCCAACGGCCAATTAGCTTGGGTCTTTATTTTGCACATTTTTCAAGCTGCATGAGCCAGGGATTTTGCTGCATGCATGCTTCGCGTGGCTAATTGGGCTGCACCCACTGTTTCCCCTTGCAGCAAGCACAGTTTGCTGGCGTTTGGTCACTGTTTATCACTACTTATTTATCACAAGCTGGGCAGGCCTGAGCCCAGGCGGCCATTAGCCGATCTCCCCATCCCTGCTTACTCCCTTGGGAGAGTAACCAGGGTGGGATAAGTCAAGTTGCTGGTAGCAACTGATGCCACAGCTCCAGACTCCACTCCCCATCCTCTCTCCCTGCAGGCCAACCACTATGCCATGCTGCCTCCCAGACCATAGTGCCCAGGCTTAGGGTGCATGGGGCTCCCAGAAAACTGGGGTGAGGGGATGGCTATGCCCCCACTCTCCCTGCTGGGGGTCTCTCCAGGGAGGCACCCTGGAGCCAGCCTCTCCCTGTGCTGCCACTGCACCTGGAGTGTGCCCTGCTGGAGGGGTGCCTGAGCCATTATGCCATGCTGCTGTTGGTGCCCCCCGCAGATCTGTGCTCCTGGTTTGGGACCCTGAGCTATGACAGCATAAGGGGCAAGCCTAGGCTGCCTGGCAACCTCTGCTGCTGCCTGGAGGGCTACCTGTGACTGCACAATATGTCTCTGCCCCGCATCCCCCAGTGCCAAGGGGGACATCACAGCTAGCATTGATGGCTTCCTTAACATATGAGAGGCCCATGCCCACCCAGCTGTGGGGAAACAAAAGCTGATGAATAAAGTTCTGAGCTGTGTTCCACCTTCCTGCATGTTTTAGGGGGCGAGGAGGGGGAGGGAAGGAATCCAGGGCCAAAGGAGGGTGAATGGCCTAGGGAGGGCTGTCCTCTAGTGCAGGACTTATCACATGTCCAGGGCTGGCAAGGGTGGTGGTTTGGTGAGGGCCTCCCCGTAGGCAACAGCAACAGCAAAAGCATCTGGTTACACCTGGTATCTGCAGCCCACACAGTATGTGGCAGGCCATTGTCCAGCCAGGACCTCTCCCACCCCAAGGAGGGGTTGGTGCTGTGGGTGGTGTCATGGCTGGCCACTCCTCAGGGTAGGATCTGGGCCAAGGGTAAGGCAGCCGCTGGTCAGGGATCCCCAAGCTGCCAGTGGATGCAGCAGACAGGAAGGAGAACAGGGAGGGGTGCTGAAAAGCTGAGGGATCAGTGTGGGGCGAGGGCTCAGCCAGGCCATCCCTGGTGGTGACATTCGCAGGGGTGTGGCCTGGGTCCTGGGGCACCAAAATATGAGTCAGCTCCTGCACAAAGGCCATTTTGTATGACCAGTCCGATGATTGTAGTCAGTCACAGACACCCACTGTACCCACAAGGCCTTGACTTTAATGTGGCACTGCTGTGCTGGCTGGGAATGCCCTCACCCATGCATGCCACCTGACAGGGCCTCATGAATGTGGACGTTTGAGGCCCTGCCTCACACAAACTGCCTTTACATGTCAGCACGGCCCCGGTGTGCCATAGGGTCGCTAACCTCCTCCCAGGACCATCTGGGAGCCTGGGTGGTCAACACAAGCATATACGTGTGGGTGGGGCCAGGGCTTGATGGGGAGGATGAGAAGGATGACATTCTTGTCCCAGACTGGCTCTCTGGGCTCCCACGTGGCTGCCTCTTGGGGCTGGCCCTGGACACTGCTCAAGAGAGCTCAGCAGCAGGACATAGCCAGGGACTGGGAGCCACGCGGCAGAAGCACTTCATCTGCTGGGAGTGAGCAGCAGCAGGGAGCAGGTGCTCGCCCTGCTGCCAGAGACAGCCAGGAGCAGCCCTGGGGGGATCTCAGGGCTAGGCAAGGAGTGGCCAAGCAGCAGCTCTGGCTAAGGGACAGGACATACAGAGACAGCCTGTAGCCTGTCCACGGGGGCGTACAAGGCCTGCTGGGCTCTTGAACAAAGAACAGGCTCCCTCAAGCTCCCTGGTGCATGTGCCCCGAGGCATAAAATGGCTGCTGACTTTTATACCATGGAGCTAGGCAGGGGTAGGCAAAATGCAGCCCACAGACTGGATCCAACTCACAGAGGTTCTTTGTCCAGCCCGCAGCGGGTCCCTTGGTCCCACCTGGTGCAGGCACTGTCTGACCATAGCACATCTTGCTGCCCCCTGGGCATGCAGTGGGGCTGGGGCAGCTCCATGGCTGGACTTCCTTTCTAGATAGCCCAGACAGTAGTGGCTCCTTTCGGCTGCCCCATCCCACAGAACTGGTGGGGACCCATGCATATAGCCTTCAACCAGCACACCCCGCCTCTCCTCCGGACTTGCCTGTGCTGAGCAGCAGTGGCAGCCAAGTAGAAATTATTGTTCAACGCAGGGGAAAAGTGGTCCCTCCCCCTCGCCACTGCCAGGAAGCAGGCACTTCCTGCTGCAGCCGCCCAGACTCCATGCCAGGCTGCCCTGCGTCTGCTCTGCACTGTCACTGCTGCCTCACTGGGCAGCCCGGAGGCAGCGGTGATGGTGGCAGAGATGCAGGGCAGCCTGGTATGGGGTCCAGGCAGCTGCAGCAGGAAGTGCCTGACAGTGGCGAGGTGGAGGGGCCACTTTCTCCCCACGCTGAGCAACAGTTTCTGTGTGGCTGCTCAGCACAGGAAAGACCAGAGCAGGCATGGAGCGAGTCAGGTCAGGGCTGCACACAGGTCCCCACCAATATCATGGGGCTGGGGCCAGCGGCAGCAGCAACTGGAAGGAAATGCTGCTCCCTGGGGTGGGGCTACCCTTGTATCCCTTGACAGTTCACCAAAACTTGTTAAGAGGCCCTCCAGCTGAAATCATTGCCTGCCCCTGAGCTAGGGGCTGCTAGTGAGCAGCTCAGCCCTGCAGCAGGAAAGGCAACCAGCCAGGAGCCTTGGGGCTGGGCTCAGGACAGCCACCTAGTCGCTGGGCGTACCTGGCACTAAAGTTAGTGCCGTGTCACATCTACACATACGTTTCTGAGCATTAATAGTGCCTATATTTGATTCCTGTACAGGCTTTGCTTAATTTCTGTTTAGCCTAGGCTCAGCATCCTATAGAATGTAATGAAAGTTGTACCTATATAGGAACTTCAACATTTAGCTCCAATATAATTGTATCTTTCTGCCCGATCCTGGCAACTGCAAACACTACAGCAATAAAAGTAAACCCAGGGCTAGCTTACAGTGCTTCACTGTACAGGATGTGATTAAAACAGGGCAAGGAAAAATATCTAGACTGCCACAAGGCACACTGCTTATAACAGCCTTTGGAATTTTGACTCCAATCTAAAGGAAAAAATCCATCTCCACCATCTTCAGTATAAAACACATTTCTCATCACTAATAAATTCTTCACAATAGTAAGGACTTACTAATATACTGTCAAGTCTTTGTTTAAGCTGTCAGAGGCTTTTTTCCTTATTAATTTTAATGTGTGTCTGGGAAAGCGTGTAAGAATCTGCAGCCACAGCCCACTGCCTGTATCAGCTTTAATAAATAATATATTTTGCCATATCCATCTTTTAAACTAAGCAAGTGACAAAACTAGGCCCTAAAAAGACAAGATTTTCACATCAGATTAGCTCTAGTTTCCTTAAAGCCTTACATCCAAGGGATTTTTTTTCCTCCAAGATTGAACTATGCTAAATTCCTGAAATATCAGGATAGAAAATGCATCATCTACCCAGCCCCATCTACAATGTTTACATACCACTTTGGTGATTTAATCAGTGTACTTGTAATGACCCCTTCCTATCTTCTATACTTTAAACCATTTTCCATAGCAGCTGATTGCAGTTTCCATCCTTCTCTATTGGAGATATGTATACCATATTTTGAAAACTGCTGGCATATATATCATTCTTAACTTCAACAGACATCAGAATCTATTCTCTTAGGAGAGCCAAGTCTCCTTTAACAGAATATAAATTTGATAGCCTCTTTGAAATCTGATTAATTTGTAGATAATTTGATTGGTCAATTTAGTGCCGGTAAAACCGTGTATAAATCACTCCCTGCCACAAACATGGGACTGATTCTGATCTCACTAAGAATTGAGAATAACTCCTGTGACATCAATGAGCAAGACCATTACTGAATGAAAACAGTGCTCACTCCACTGATTTCAACAGACTTGTGGCAGTTTATGCCATCTGAGTATCCAATGCAGTGGCTTAATGGAAATGATTACCAAAGCTGAACATTTTTAAAAGACATCAACTTTTCACTGAAATTTCTAAGTTCTTGAAGAACTAGAAAGCTGTCATTTTTCCAATTGAAAAAGCTGAAAACAACAAATAACATAATATTTTCTGTGCCAATTTTCCTTCTGACACAAAGAATACTTTTGCTAAAAAAAAATGTGAGCCAATTTTCTGCCTGAATCAGGCCGCACAGGGTGAGAGAAAAATAGAACACATTAAAAACAAATAGCATCAGATTCCTATAGTTCAGTCTCTAACATGGAGTAGGGAAAGAAGAGGCAGGGATTCTTTTCACACAAATCTTTCCCAAACAAGCTTTCCAGATCACACGGTTTAATTGCAAACAAACAAACTAAAAAAAAAAGTCATAATTATCTTCAGGTTGGAGGCACCATTTTGGATCTGTTCATATTGATAAATAAAAATAGCCAGGAAAGCAAAGCAGCCCCTACAGATATAGAACTCTCTAATATTTTATATTTGGAAGTGATCAAATGGTGTCAAAATAATGAGATTTTGGGTTTGCAACTTGAACACTTTATGATGGCTGTTTGTTTTTCAATTTACAGGCCTGTTTTATTTATATGGGCATTTACTCCATTGCAAATACTTCTGTTTGATACACATCTGGAAGTGTGACTGGTCCTTCCTTGGAGTTCAGTTAACTCAGTGATTCTCAGCCTTTTTTTCCATGCTGGAACATCTTGCTTCTCCCAGATGCACATTCATCTATTTAGGACTCCCCCTCTATTGTAGCAATATAGAAAGGGCATTGACACTGTGACCCCTTGACTCCTGAGGATGAGAACCTATGAACTGATTACAGTTTATCTAGGCTCTGATCCAAAGCACACTGCAGTCAATTGAAATACTCCCAATAACTACAATGGATTTTGGATCAAACACTAAGTGCACATTTCAGAATAAAAATATATGGGTTCAAATTATTGTGGCAAATAAGGAATGGATGACATCAATTTTTCAAGCTGATGTAAACGTTTTGGAAAAACAGGCACAGAAGTTAATAGTAGTTATGCAGATAAATCTCCTGACTCTTTTTTCCCCTAGCAATATCAAGACACAGCACCTCACAAACAGAGACCACATGGCTTTATGTATACAATTCTTCTCCTTCCCTCATTTTTTTGAATTAGAAAAATGTGCATAAAAAATAAGACTGTAATGAGCTGCATGTAGAACAATCAAAATTATTAGGTATTTGCATTTCTTTTAAACCATGAACCAAACAACCACAATATTATGCATAGGATCCTCTCAATATGAAACTGGTAAATATTAATAATCTCTGAATCGGCAATGAAATGCCTCTCAGCCTTCAACCCTGAAAAAAAGAAATAGTTTGCAAAAAGTTGCAGGACTATTATTGAGCTCTTATTTACAATGTACTAACCATGCATGCAGAGTGTGTGTGTGTGTGTGTGCACGCGTGCACACGTGTGCCCATACCTATGTTTATATGTGAAAAAAATCTGTTGCCACCCCCACCCTCTTTTTACATGGAGACATGTTTAAATTACCTGTTTGTCAGTTTTGTAAATGTGTGTTTATGCAACCAACCCCTTGTGTGGTGCTGCATTAGCAAGCAAGCAAGCCAGCTTTCATTTGCACAGTTGTATTTTTTACAATCAGAATTAAAACATTTACTCTATTTGGAATGAGTGATAAACAGGGATTTTAAAATTTCTATTTTTTTTATGTGAAAATGAAAGAAAAATGTTCTTCTGGATGCATTGTGCCTTTTGGCTCCATTTGAGGGGAGGGGGGAAAAAAAGACAGAGAAAGCTACTGTGAAGGTCACAGAGTGAAAGAACTTCCTCAGGGCACAGAATAAATTAAATCCCAAGGAAAAAATAAAATGTGATTTCCAGAGTGTGAGGCACAAACTCAAAATGACAATGATTGACAGCCAAACTATATCCATGCAATATCGAAGACTGCACGTTCTCATTTACCTCAGTGTAGCCAGCAAGCGCCCATTAAACATCCGTCTGATGCCCAAATTAACCTTCTTGGCAAACTGAAAGAGGCACAAACTATCATAATCAACCTTTCATTATCACAGCAGCCTCTAGTTAAAGGGTCAGAATAATTGTGCCATCAGAGCCCTGATTGTTTTCAATCAACAGACGGCTGGAGTGACAGCTCAGTGATGGAGTAGTTTGATGAAACCGCACCAGGCCTAATCAGAGCAGATGAAAGGAAGGCATGATTGGTGCAAATGAACAGTCGTGCCTCTCTTTTTCATTTACAATCTGAAATTACTCTTAAATTTACAGGGTTTTTTCTTCCTTATGAGTACCTCTGGAAGAATGTTTGACTTATTATGAGTTCTGACAGTGCAGAGTTATAAAACACAGGTAGGGTTTTCAGCTGAGGCTTGAAGTGGGTATTCAGAATAATTTTAACAAATTTGCTCTTGAAAAGCACAAAATGACTAAAGACTTCCAATGACCTGACCTTTCCGTGCTGTTTGATTAGCAGAACAATTTATCACAGCTCATATTCTTCCTGATGGGAGAAGTTAAAAGATGATGAGCAAAGATCTCTTATAAATATTTTCTTTTAACCAATATATTTATTGTATTACTGCTCTCTTTTTCACACATACACACAGAGAAACCTTTACAAATGTCACATTAATAACCCCTTCCCTCTTAGTCAGAATGAACAATAGAATCAAAGCAGAGATGGTTTGGAGATGAAAGTACAATAGATTGCTGTGCTCAGAGTATCAGTAGTCACGCGTCTGGTGGGCTGTAGTTGATTCATTACTAAGATTTAAAGAGATAGAAAGTGAACCTATCTGTTACATTATGGCAAGAGATCTAAGCACTATACATGTTCTGGAAATTAAACTGGAACTAGCTATGACTAAAACGGCAAAGAATGGAAAATTTAAGCTGTGTGCGGCTCCCCAACTACATAACCCACTTCCACTCATGAACTCTTGCAACTTTGCATGCCAGCCACATGGTTTTCCATACTTCCAATGGCCAATGAAATGAAAGCACTATAAATCAAAGGGAATCTATTTGTACAGCTGAACAGAGCAGGTGTTTCAAGTGGAGAATGACAGATCTTTTCTCCTGTTTTCTTGGCCAGCGTCAGATATTATCTGGCCAATCAGGTACTGCTGCAGTATATCAACATTCAGGTCAGTGCCACAAAACAAAAGGAAAGCAGCAAAGATTAATGTTTTTCCAAAGTGGAAGTGGAGGGAGAAAGCTGATGCTAATGCGAAAGCCTTTTAAATCATTTGGTAATGTTTCCTGTCCATTGTGTATGTGGCTAATAAAAGTTTGAAACCTTTGACTGTGTTGGGTTGTAAGCAGAAATGATAATGAATATTAACCAAGTTAATTGGAAAACACTGCAAGAATTTCTTGAGTGAGTCTGCTATACAGTTTGTAGTAAATGGGATTTCACATTATTTTGTTCTTGTTTTGCATCTACTTTAGCAAATCCTATGGTTGACTTTCTTTGGAAAATCTCGTGCACATACTTCAAATGGATATTAAGCTTCATGCTTCCATACTTCAAACCGTCTCTAAGCATTAAGGACAAAAATAGGGTCTACATGGAAGGCAGCACACTCCACATTTATCTGTAATGGGCTTTCTTGCACTCTTCCACCACCCTGTATACTCTCCAGTGTTGTATGTTCAACTTCAGACAGAATACTGGATTGGCTGGACCGTATATCTGATTCAGGCAATTCTTGTTTCTGAAATATAGACAGAAATACATTCACCCGTTTATTTAACCACAGCCATCAGATTGTATAATGGCTCCAAAGGTCGAATCATTAATAAAGGCCTTTGAAATCCAAAATACAAGGAAGCATATTAAGGACTCCATGACCAGGTTTAAAGAATGGGAGAGCACAGAGAAGCACAGGTCCACGTTTTTCACAGAAAACACAGGTGAGCTCCCAAACTGCTCTTTAGCTTAAGTTGGCTTCATGACTGATGTCCCTATTCCCTTGAGTTGGCATAGATGAGGGCTCCCTATTCCTCCCATTACAGTCTTACTGTACATGCCCATTCTCTTGCAGGCGCTTGCCACCCTTCACAATTCATATCCAGGTTCAGTGGAACCTGGGGAATGATGCCAAGGAAGTTTTTTGCTGTTAAGCAGATAGGGAGTGTTAGCTTGCCCTCCTCACAGAGCAATACACTATGTGCATGGGATGGGACAGAGAGCAATACACTATGTGCATGAGAGAGGACTTAAATCAATAAACGTTTTCTCCAACTCTTATCTCTATTTAATTCTCTTCAATGTCTTTCATACAGAGATGCTAGTGCCAGAGCCACTATTATACCAGCTGACCTTAACTGTACAACTATGGGCCAGCAGCCAACCTACATCTCTGCTGCAAGTACAGCAGAGGCATAGATTTTACATACAGAGAGCTAGTGCAATGGGCATTCCCGAAGTGGGGCCTGAAAAGAAAACTGATGGAAAAGAAAAATTCTCACTTACAGGGGAAAATGAGCATATTTCCAGACCTGACTTATCCTGGGGTATTCAAGAACACAGACACAGGGACTGGATTAAAGGGGGCTAACAACAGGCACAGAAATTTGGGGAAAGTAAGTGCTATTTTCCCCAAATGTAAATGAGCACTGACCCTATGAGATGCACAAAGATAGGGCTGCCATGTTTCCAATCATAAGAAAGGGGGGTAAGCAGGTCTAAAGAATGTGTTTCTGAGTCTTCAGGGAGCATTGCATTGTTACTGATGTGAACTTTGTTGGGGAACTTCTTGAGAAACCCTTGATCAGCTTACAAGGGCTTTCATATCTCAGGGCTGTTGTTTTCTTGGTTTTAGCTCTAGCTGCCTTAACAATGACAATTCCCAGAGCACAGCGTGTTGAGAGCAGGCTTTATTCTATAAACTAGCTGTTTTCTAATTGAAATTTTATTTTTAACTGTCAATACTGAACCCTATTCAGCCACCCAGCAACCTGCCTGGCTAGCATTACAGCTGATCTGGTAGCATGCATGATAAATTATAGTGTGATTTAGGGAGCAGTACATAATGCAGCAATAGCAAATGAATTTATCAAAATTAATGGTGTTACAGTGAATCTCAATGTATTAAAAATGATTTCTCGCTACTTCCTCAAGCGTTAATAAGATATATCTTCCTAAAACATTTAAGCTTTAGGGCATCGCTCATCATTCTTGATTACCCGATTTTTTGTGGGGCCAGACAGAAGTATTCTCCTCTACAGACCTCATCAAAAGAACACCTAGCCAAGCTGAAGTTTGGTAGACTGCATGGGCGTGTGAAAAAACAAATTTTGGATGCACTACCTATTGGCATATTTCATTGTCTCACAAATTTAATGAACTCATCCTCACAATGTCTTTGTGAAGTGAGGTTGACTTCATGAACCAGATCCTTCTCCACCTCTAAGATAAATAAATGTCACATATGTGACTTCTGAGCATCTGAGACACTGAATGCAACAGTCACCAAAGCACTATATCTATAGTGCTTACTCATCTCATGTTTGGCCTACTGCACATGCTCAGAAGTGATCCATTTATGGTCACTTAGATATGACTCCACTTGTGCTGTGCTGCTATCCATTTCTATCTGGGAAAACACATACACTCCACATAAGCCCCTGAACCTTTAATTACACACTACTGACAGGCAGAAGGAAAGAGTGATCCCCACTCGCTTTTTGCCTAGTGGTGAGGATGCTCACTCAGAAGGTTAAAAACCAGAGTTAGTCTTCTCCAGCAACTATGTATGCATTTTATCCAAAATGCTATTTAATAAAAATAGATAACAATCTAAGACCAGAGCACAGGGCTCCATCCTCCCCTGGATGGAGCTCACCTTACTTGCATAACCAGTATCATCTGGGTTCCAGTCCTGTGCCGTAACCAAATAAATATTTTTCCTCCGAATCAAAAACCCAGCTAACTCTCCATCAGTTGTCATGCCACAGAATAAAATCTGGTAAAACATATATCTAGCTGTGTTGTCTCTGCATAAGATAGGATAGACCAGAACACTAAGTCTGACCTGACTTTAACATTTGAGGCTCATTTGTGCCTTTATGCTATATCTTCACCTTGGCAGAAAGATGCTTCCTGTCACTCCCTGGAGTACAGAGGACAAAAATAACCAGTCCTTTGTTAGGAGAAAAAGCATTGCCACACCATTTCAGAGGGCTTCTGCATACCTGGCTAGCTCCCTGGTTAGCGCATAAGGCTGTTGTGATGCCTTGTCACTTGGGCAATATCTGTGTGCAGGTCCCTTCCCCCCTATCATACACCTGCCTTCTGGGGATGGATTTATAAGACACACTGCAATTTCACTGCTGGAGATGCCACTCTGGAACCAATTCGGCTAGTAAGTGTCCTCTGGAACAAACAGGTTGAAGATGCCTAACTTGCCTACCATTCTATATTCTAGCACTTCTGGACTGATTAGCTGGAAAATTAAACACACAAACAAATAAAACAAAATTGATTTTTGATTCCAGTAAAAAGTCTATATTTGCTTTAGCCATCAATATATGTTTTGCTTAAATAAGACCGTTAAAGGAGTAAGTTTGCAAAATAACACTCTACTAAAATAGTGGTGCCTGCAGGCCAGATCTGGCCTGCAAGACCCTGTTACTCATCCCACAAGCCTCCTTATAGGTCTGAAAATTTGACTGCAGGGAAGTGGTGGACTCATTAATTGCCTCTCCCTTGCTGCTAAATTTCTGGACCCAATAAGAGCCCTGTGAAACAGATGACATGGCCCTACATGCAAGACTGTGCCACATGCAGTGGGGCCAAGCATATGGGATCACTTTATGGCTGGATTCAGTCCCTGCCAGGCTGGCAGGTCTGGCATACCCAAGGTCAGCATGCCACAACTGTAGACCACCCTGTTGCATGAGATTCAGCCCAGGGACTGGCCCTGCACCACTCATCTAGCTCACAGGGCTGGAAGTCAGAACATCACTGTACTAGAGCATACCAATTAATAAGCAAGCCCCTCATAACTGAGTCCAAAAGCTACCTCAGTTGAATTTTCCCATCCCTAAATGTTATCAGGTGTAAACAGAGGAAACTGCTCCTGTTTGTCACCTATTTTCTGGTTCACTGTAGAATACTTGGGGTTGACATTCTGGCAGACGTTATGCTGGCAAAACCTGTAAATTTTACCTGTGTTTGGTTTATAGATTTCCAAAAGGCACTAACACAAAAATGTATCAACTCAAAAGCAGATTTGTCTAGCTATAAGCTATAAGTTTCCACTATTGTTTGAAATTCAGTTTAGGAAACTGAAATTAGCAATTGCATTCAATCTGTTTTTTCTTTTTGAGCGGTGAAAGGAAGGTAGAGTAATAGCTTCTTTTCTTTAAAGTTTAGATAATATTGAACTTTAGAGCTGCTGATTTTTTAAACAAATTCTTTAGGCTAGGAAATGAACTTTAACTCTATATAGTCATGGCAAGTACTTTGAATGCATGTATTTCTATGACGTGTTATAAACTTATCTAACACAATCTATAAGTGTTGCATCAGATTCTATAATATAATGTAGGATTTATACTAGTCATTGCCATCTTAAGTGTTACATGAAACTAGACAATCAAAATGTGCATTCTTTCTCCAGTTGTATGCATTAGGATATCTTGCTATTTTATTACAAATATATTAGGGCGTTTTTTCAAACGTGGGTGCCAAAGTTGTGCTTAAAAAAATATGACTGCACACATAGTCATTGCACATGTGCAACCCCCTACTCCCAGAAGAGAAAATGAGACTTTCCTAATTAACGTGTAATTTTTAATTAGCAAGGATGAACACACTTTTTGCAAGCTCAATGGTTGCAAAAGAGTCATCCTTCTATCACTGTCCAACAATGAGGCATCTTTTCACAGGGATATCACCAACATGTTAACTGCAGGAGGAACATGGTTTTCTGGCCTGCTTTTTCTTGTTATTTTAAATGAACCAAGTTGTGAGCTCCTTGCCAAGTCTGTCATTTTGGGCTTTGTAGACAAATAGTATTTGTCTATTTCTGCCTGTTCACTTCAGCCCTTTTGTTATCATACACCTGATTGCATAAGTCCTCTCAGAGCACTTTACATGCTAGCAAGGCTTGCACTGCAAATCTCAGGACTGCAAGAACTGATTTTAACAAGGATGACTCACTATTGTTAGCTGCATGCATTTTCACATCAGCAGCCAACTTATTTTTTTCTTGAATTCTGCCAAGAATGCATCTCATAAAAGAGAAGAATAGTATCTTTTGGGATATGACACTCAACTTTGAATTTTTAAACATATTTTTTCTTTTTTTAAATGCAGAAAAGAACATGTGAGCATATTATTTGGTGTCCATGGGTGTCATCACGCATTGCAGTTTAATTGAATGACCTGATGGTAATGATGTCACTTCTGCTGACTCTGGTTTCCTCTCTAATCTCCAAGCAAGTTCTTTCATGGCATCTCTTTTTTTTTTTTAAAGCAGCAATAGATCAAATTTTCCTACATGACTTTCCTAAGTTCATAAGACAATTTTTAAACACAACTTGTAGATATAGGGCCAGATTTTCAAACTATGTAGGCACCTGCCATGTTAAAAATTTGATTATTAAGAGCCTTAACAGCCTATGTCAAAAGAGCTCTAAATAAGACTTTGGGCATGGCTATCCCAAGAACTTAAGTGCCAGGCAGCAGTGCCTTCAAGCACACCGTGTTGCTTTGCCTGGACTACCTTCAAAGTATGAAGCAGAGTAGGAACATTCAGGTAGTGCTACAGGAAGGGTAATTAGCATTGTTGAATGAATGTGATAATTACCTGTAGTTTTGCACAAACATGGCCACCCTGCTTCCCAGTTAGCAAGTAGCCAAAACAGTGGACAGCAGTATAGCTGAGGATACCACACCAAATTTGCTTTGCAGCCATGTCCTTAGGCTTCTAAAAGTAAAAATAACCAACCTAGTTCAGGTGTTAGTATCAGTCTATCCAAGGCAGCACAGTACTAAGCGTGAACAAATATCCCCTGATTCCTCAGTAAATTACTTCTTTGACTGAGAGGTAGACAAACCCTAAATCATTTTTGAAAATGAGACCTATCTTCCTAAGTCCCAGATTCTTAAGACATTCCTGATATGCTCAAAAGACTCAAAGCTGCTGTTCATGTGATTCCTCTACTTGCAGATGCCTAATTTTCAGCCAGTCAGTGAGCACAAACCTGTGTAAACACCAGTGTTGTCCCACAGCTAATGAGCCTCAAACCAGATATTCCCCCAGCTATCTTGGCAGTGGGGGACTTAATCCTGTACCAGGCCTAAGATATGGTATCTTCCAGATAATGTTTTAGAAAGGCCAGATAGGTAGAGGGTTTCATAGTTTCATAGTTGGTAGGGTCAGAAGGGACCTCAGCAGATCATGAAGTCACGGGCAGGAAAAACTACTGGGGTCAAATGACCTCAGCAAGGTGTTTGTCTAACCTCCTCTTAAAGACCCCCAGGGTAGAAGCCAGCATCAATTCTCCTGGAAGCTGGTTCCAGATCCTAGCTGCCCTGACAGTGAAGTAGCGCCGCCTGATGCCTAGTCTAAATCTACCCTCTGCCAGCTTGTGACCGTTATTTCTAGTCACTCCTGGTAGTGCTTGGGGGAACAGGGGCTCTCCCAATGCCTGCTGATCCCCCCTGACTAGTTTGTAACAGGCCACTATATCCCCCCTCAGCCCTCTCTTGTGGAGGCTGAATAGGTTCAGGTCCCTTAGCCTCTCCTCATAGCACCCGCCCTGCTGCCCCATGATCATGCAGGTGGCCCTTCTCTAGACCCTCTCCATATTGGCCACATCCCTCCTGAAGTGCAGCGCCCAGAACTGGATGCAGTACTCCAGCTGTGGTCTGATCAGTGCTGCATGGAGGGGGAGGATCACTTCCTTTGACCTGCTTGAGATGCATCTGTGGATGCACGACAAGGTGCAGTTGACCTTCCTGACCACATCCCCACACTGCTGACCCATGTTCATTTTGGCATCAATAATGACCCCAAGATCCTTTTCTGCCTCTGCACTGTCAAGAAAGGAGTTCCCCAGCCTCTAGATATGCTGCTGGTTCTTCCTCCCCAGGTGCAGCACTTTGTACTTGTCGGTGTTGAAACCCATCCTGTTCTTATCCGCCCACCCCTGTAACCTGTCTAGGTCCAATTGCAGCCTATTCCTCCCTTCTAGTGTGCCCACTTCCCCCCACATCTTAGTGTCGGGTTAGCACAGAACTTGCAATAAATCCTACCTGGCATGTGGGCTAGGGACAGGCATTAAAAAAGCCAGAGCCTGAGTTTATTTAATCTTTGCAGGTTAGTTTAACCTGCATAGTTTGAACCAATTTCTAAGTGAACAGACATTCCCAAAATGCAGGCACATTCCTGCAGTAGTTCAGGCCAGGAGCCAGAGGGCACAAGAGCAGCCCTGGGCTGCAGGAAAGCTGTGCTAGGGGGGCATGTAGCTTGGAGTAAACTGGCCAGGAAGTGGGGTTTAATTCTCCACTCCCTGTCCCACGAGCACGGACCCAAGCTGGGGTCTGCCAGGCACTTTCCCTTTGCTGCTGCAGCCAGCATGACCCCTGAAGCGGAGGGTGCAGGGAGGAGGTTATTTCCCCCTCTACCCACACTGGCCCCAGGGAACCGCAGCTGAGGTCTGCCTGCCCCAACCACCGCTCCTCCCTGCGCGGGACAAGCAGCAAGATAAAACCCCCCTGCCCCCTCCACCAGATGCCAGAGGGAGGAGGGAAACCCTGCCCTCTCACCTAAGGGGCCCTGCCAGTCGACCTCTGGCCAGATCCCCAACCCTGTCACTGGAGAAGCAAGGGGGCAGGTTCCTGACAGGGCAACAGCTCCTGTCCTGGTACCCAAGGAGTGTGAGCCTCTTCCCAATGGTGAGGCCAAGAATAAGGTGTTAGAGCTGACACAGACTGTGTGGGGTAAGTGGCAGCACTGGGGCTTGAAGGGGCCATAGCCCCACAAGCTCCCTAGCATTACCACTGTTTGCCCTGTGCAGTCTGTGGCAGCTTTTCCCACACTGCAGCATGGCTCCCCTGCTGGAAAGAGGCTTACACTCTGGGACACTGTGACAGGGGCTGCAGTCCCCTTCATGGTCACTTCCCCCTCACCACTCCCAGGGTGATGGGGGTGGGGACAGAGGCCAGCTGGCATGGGTCCCTTAGGCAGGGGTCAGGGAGGGGGGTTATTCCCCCCTCTGCCTCTGGGGGACCACAGCCGGGTCTACTCACCCTGGCTGCTGCCGCCACTGCTCACTCCCTGCAGGGGATAAGCCCTTCCTGCCCCCTTAACTAGATGTGAGAGGGAAAAAGGAAAATAACACCCCTTCCTGCACCCTCTGCCTCAGAGGCCATGCCAGCTGGTGTCTGGTAGTGCCCCGGCTCTGCTGCTGCAGTAGCGATGGGGCAGCACCAGGTGGACACTAGCTCAGGTCTGTGCTGGTGGGAGAGGGAGGAAGAAATTAAACCCCCTCCCTGGCCAGATCACTCAAAGCTACTGCCAGAGCGGGCCACGTCTCCACCACTGGAGCAGCTAGTGGAGAAATGCAGGTCCCTGCTGGTGGGACAGGGGAGGGAGTGGGAGGGAATAAACCTCTTCCCTTTTCCCTTCTGGAGGCTAGTATCTGGCCAGGTCCCCACCCCTCCCTGTCCTTGCTCTGGCTAGGGAACAGAAGCGCAGGGCCAGTCCTGCTCCACTGGAGCGGAGAGCACAGCTCAGCCCAGGGCTCAAAAGCATGCTCAGATGTTATGGTACTCTGGTTTAACTCAAACCAGGAAGGGGTCTGGGACAGAAGTGCCATAAACTGTTTTGAGCTCAGTCAGTTAAGTCTGACACATTCTACCAGGTTTATCTTAAACTGGTTTCGGCCATTTTGAAACTGATTTATGTGCACTGAGCTTATGTTCTGTTATAGGTTTAACCAGTTTCTGATCACTTAAACTGGTTTATGTGCAACTTCTGTCCATAGACATAAAGAAAATGGGTGTGCATCTCCCCTAGAGGTTAGGACATTAACCCAAAATGCAGAAAATCTGCTCCAAATCAGGGAGAACAAAGGCTTCAACTCTACCGGAGTTACGTTATCAGCTATTTGGTATTCTGGAACAAGTCTTTCTCAGTTTTCCCTGTTGAAGTTGTTATTCTCTAAATATTTAAACACTGATTAGGGCATTCCTGCATGCCAAGTGAGTGTGCTAACAGCATGGGATATAAGGTCAGTGACTCTCTCTGGCCTAATGAATACTTAATTACTAATGCAAACTGGAGTATCTCCAACAGGAAAACTGGAAAAGACAGATTCTAGAATAGTCTAGTGCAGGGGCAGGCAATTATTTTGAGCAGAGGACCGCTTACTGAGTTTTGGCAGCCCATCAAAACTTGGACAGGTATACCAGGGCAGATAAATATTAATTTTTTCTAAATTTTTTAGGAGCCCTGCGTGCCAGAGAGAATGGCCTGGTGGGCCACATCCAGCCTCCGGGCTGCATTTTGCCCACCCCTGGCCTAGTGAATAGGACAGTTACATGGGTAACAGTTTGTTTCTACTCTAAAATCTGAGAATTTAACTGCGGTCTTCCGCATCCAGGTGAGCGCCCTTAACACTAAGCTGTCCTTCATCTTGCTGTATTTTTCCATGGAAAAAAGTCTACTTAAGAGTATAACCTAGCTTAGGCACCTAATCCCAGGAGAGGATTTCCAGATGAAGATCTTGAATGAAAGAAGGACTCTATTTCTGATCGGTCAGGCCCCTGAACTTTAGGCATTTCTTCCACCCTGAGCTTGCTAGCTTCTGAGGCTCCATTCCTTTAATTCTGAGCTCTCACCAGGGCTAGATTAACCCTTGAGTGGGACCTAGGCAAACAAACTCGTGGGCCCCAGGCTGGTCAAAACCCTTCTCCCCATCCCAGCACTGCTGCTTGTGGGGAGCAGGGCTCAGAGCCACTACCAGGAAGCACCCGTCACAGTGGCAAGGCCAGTGGAGGGGAAGGGAAAGGAAGGGAGGCAGACGAGGCCATTTGCACTGCAGCCACGGAGGGAAAGACCAGGGCCCCCCCAAAGCACAGGGCCCTAGGCATGTGCCTAGCTTGCCTATGTGTTAATCTGGCTCTGGCTCTCACCAAGCGCCACATGGAGGATCTGAACACTCACCTCAGAACTGAGTCCATGAGACAGGAGGTATGAAGTGTTACAATGCCAAATTAATGCATTTCAAATACCTTTGAGGATCTAGGTCTAATGTTTTTTATGATTACACTTAATGTGATCATTGTCACCAAATTTCCACTGCACTGACTTATCACTGTGAGATCATTCTCTAAATATTTAAACACTGATTTACTTAAAGGGTGAATTTCACAGAATGTAATGTTATGGTTTCAATAAGTGTTCCAACAGCAGGTGTTCAAGGCTCCTTCTCACAGTCTTTTTGACTGCTTTTTTTCTCATGCTATCCTCCATATGAAAGGCACACCATGAATCTAAGGCCATGGAACCTTCCAACGCTGCACCTAACCCATATTACTTTGATGGTCCTCTTGCAAAGCAGATCCCTGTTCTGGAAAGTAGAAGCTTAAGAAAGGTTCCCTAGTTTTTCCCTCTCCTGGTTTCACCATACTTCAAAGTATTGTGATGTTCTAGGAATATAACCCACTTTTTCATGACCATGACAGTAGTGGTAGCAAAAGACAACAGTTAATCAGGCAAGTTTTAGCAGCTGGTCTGAGCAATAGTATTGTAAAAGATTAAAACTCTTACTGACTGAGAATATTGTCTTGCCATTTGCTAGTGTAAGTGACTAATTCAATCAATGTGAAGCAGCACATTATTTCTAAAAACAGGATGCTGCTCGTGAACATAGCAGCAGTCCATAATGCCTTTTCACCTTCCATGTCTGGTTCTGAAGGAGTGACTTTTCCTGTCTAAGGTGTCCCTACCCACACTGTTTCGTTGCCTAAAGACTAAATTAGTAGCTTTTGCTTTACCCATACCATTACCAAAGAAGCTCAGCCAGCTCAAAATGCAGCTGCTCCAAGCAGCAGAATAATGTGTAAACACACATTTTTATATTCAAAGTACTGTAATCATTTCCTGTTTCCTATCATCTGTAGTTTAAGGGCATGATGATACTCCAGGAAGACTTTAAATAGTTTAGATCAGAATTTTCTTTTTTCTCTCTCTCTTCCTTGTCTCTCTATAGTTATAAGCACCTATAACTTTTTTTTAACTACAAAAAAGAGTAATGTGTAGTGAGGTGAACAGCTGGACATTCACTGCAGAGGCTGCCTCTCATCTCTAGTCTATGCTCCATCAAAGCCTGAGGTTAGCAGCCTCTAAGTAGTAGGCAAAATTCACCTGTTTAATCAGATTTTAATTAACAAGGGCATAGTAAAATTGTGTGTTAAGTAACATGGGAACAACAACTCTTTTAAGTTGCCAACTTGCGACATCTGTAGTGACTGAGGCTTGTACTTCTATACTTGTACCTAAATGTTCTTTAGTAGGAGGGTTACCAATGTATGTACAAACAGATAATAACCAAACTTAGAAATATACTAACTTTGTCCTTGAACCTGCATGTGTTACCTTAACTGCAGTACAACACTAATGACCCAAGACATCTTTCTTTTACCTAAGTATATGTTGATCCAATTATACTAAAGACCCTTCCACAATAGATCCATGCAACAGAACAAACTCCCCCAAACCTCATAAGCTAATGATGCTAATATAGCAATATATTTGAATATACAGGAACATAGCATAACAGAAACTGTTTTATTGAAGGTGTGTCTTGATGTCATTTTTCTGGAGTTGTTTTGATTAGATTTTTTTTTTACTTAAACATGCATTCCCTGCTTAGCAGAAGAGATGACCTAATTTTAGGAGCTACTGGCCTGACAGTCTATGCAATTCCAGTTAATCTAGAATAAATTAGGTGGGCAATGTTACGTAGGATCTTGTGGCCCAAGTAATGCCTGCAAGTAGTTTCTTTATTGCTTACAACAGCAGCAAATTATCATGGAGTCTATTCCACAAGTATAAAAATGAAAACTAGAAGCAAAGAACAGAGAGATTCCCTCCTAAACTACAGTTTTAATGCAATAAAAACCTGTGTAGATTGCTACAATATAGATTTACAGTAATAACAAGAAATTATTACATCTGAAAGGAAAAAAAAACAGATTTGGAGGAAGTTCAGAGGAAAGTAACAAATAGTGTAACAAGATTAAGAGAATATTCACGTCAATAGCTAAGGCAAACGATAAAAGATATAGCTCTCTACATACGTTGAGGAATGTTATAAAGGGAGATGGGGCCAATTTTAATTGGTAGTCAATGATTCTAAGAGTGTAAGCAATGAAGCATAAACTGTATGAAACCACAGAATCAATGGAACAAACAGTTCAGCAAGGTTGCTGGAAATATCATCATTACAGATATTTAATGTAAGGTTATGCTATTTTATATTAGGGATAAAGTGGAAAAAATAAATCAATCCTTTTAAACAGCCCTGATCTCACACCAGCCTAACACCAATGTACTTGCATTATTCTGGCTTTACTCCAAAGATTATGCTTGTGCAAGTGAGACTCCAAATTAGTTCTAGTATAGTTTATTCTACATGATAGCTCCTGAGATGTCCGTTCATTGTCATGATCCTTACCTTGGCATGAAGTGGATATTAATGAAAATGAGCCAATGACAAAAATAGCTGGTGAAAACTAGGCATCAAGTAAGGAAACACTATGCTAATATTTCATACAACTCTGTCAATATACCTCAGTCATAACATGCATCAACCCTTTTCTTCCACTCCTGGGCCTCTTTTGAGGAGAGGCTGACAAACCTGTTTATTGTGATGGTTTATCATTAAGTATAAATGCACACGAGGGACTAGCATTAGACCACCAACACAATTTCACTTACTGCCCAAGACACCATTTACACTCACTTCTCGAGAAGTAAAAGGATAATGTACTGTATAAGCATGTCACTGCTAATGTACTAATTAAATGCACTCTTTTTTAGTTATCTATATTGTTACTATTATTATTTGACCTAAACACCTAGCATCTGGTCAAAATACATCTACGCTCTGAAAAATGTCATTTTTAATCATCCTCATATAAAAATTTCCATAAAACTATGGAATCAAATAATTTACAATGAAAAACTTCAAATCTGAGTTGTTGGTATGGCATGGGCGAACTGGAAAATCTACCATGACAACCAGCTTCTAAACTATAGTCTAGCATTCTAGTCAGCCATCCAAATTTTAGGTTTAGTCCCCAGGTGGCTGAGAGATGGGCAGAGAATGGCATGTCTCTCTAACTTTCCAGAGAGGATGTAAACCACATATGTGACTTGAGAGCCCAAGTTCCACTAAAATTCAGTGGGCTTGGAATAAGTGCTGCTGAGTTAAATCTTACTCTAAAATATGTCACCTGTTCACAACTGCACCAAGAAGCAGCTCAAGAGATGGATCTAGCTAAACCCTGAGCCTATGAGAAAAAGGCAACAAAAAGGAGGATCTAGTCTCTGCGAGAGAATTCTCCAAACCACCAAGGGGAAATAGAGGTTTATAAATTAACAGTGTAAAAAGGAGGCTGACAAACGTGTTAATTTGGGCCACATCCAGATAGCTTTGAGCTCTGGAGCAGAAATGATTCACTGCATTCTTTTTACCGATAGGCTCAACAACATGCCTCAGGCTTTCAGCCTGGCCTTTTTATTGCACTGTGGCTTTCCCATAATTTCCCTTTCTCCCTATTCAGGTTAATATGTTGTTATTTTCAGTTTGTACTAAAGCAGGAGAAGGATCCACCCCCTCTAATTTGACAGAAACAAGCAGAAACAAACCTTTTAGTCCTAGTGCAGTACCAGTACACTGGAATGTATTAACAGACTTTGAAAATCTCACATGGCCATTGCTGAGTTGATATAGAGTATCTTGTTCAACAGTTGAACAAACTATTGGCGGCAACATATCCAGCTGCTTTTCCAACATTACCTAAATCTTTTTTGATCAGTTGACAGTTTGATGAATTATTACCTTGCTGATAACATGTAAAAAATAATCTTTTTCTTAACTTACTTCACTTGAATTCACAAAAATAATCTAAAGTAGTCTAAACTTAAAAAAAATCACTTTACAGCCCTTTGTATAAGCAATAAAGTAAGATGGGGGAAACAAACTATGTTGAATTTCTGAGTACTTGTTTTCACTCCAATGTAATTGAGGATTAGTCTTTTGGCTAAAATCAAGAGCAGAGCATAGTATCATTTGATAAATCTATTACTGGGGCACAGAATGACCTAATCAATATTCCCAGCTAACTATTATTATGCGCCTCTGACCAGTGATGATCTAAGCCCCTAGAAAATCAAGCTTTTTAATTAGATGACGACAGATCGCTATCTACAGCAAAACTAAGGCTAACATTATTTTATTAGCTTCTAAATTCGGCATATTACTTCACATAGTTTCCAACAAGAAGCCAACTGCTGCCAGACTTCTCTGGACACATATATTATTGTATAAGATTGATTACTTTTTCAGTTATCAAGGGAAAGAAATCAGCTGTTTCCTTAAAGTAGAGCCAATGAGTCCTTTTAGAAATGGCCAATTATGAGAAGATTCACTTTCCCCTAATAATAGTCTAGATATTTATGTTCTCAGCTGTAAAGCATTTGAAGTTTCATGTTATGCAATATTTCTGTCAGTTATTTCAATCATAAATATAGAACAAGGGAAGAATGATACCAAACAACTATTCATGTTTGTTTTCATTTGGGATTTTCCCTTTTTTTCTCTCCTACATTTTTACTTAATCCCTTCTTCCCCATCATTGATTTTGCTGCACACACAATGTAATGCAGCACATAACCTATGTAACAGATACATTAAAAAAGTAATGTTTAAGTCTCCCGCATACTAATATACAATCGCTATAGAAAAAAATTAATTAAAAAATAGAATCCATAAAAATAGAGCCAAATGGATGCTCTTTCTGATGCATATGTTTTCAGAAATTGCTAGCTACATTTGTTTTTAAGAGAAACTGCATTTTCCCTGATTCTCCAAAAAAGCATTATTGTTGTTTAAGCATGGTTATGAGGAAATAATAATAAAGCTAGAAAAGGTATTCACAATTTTAAAGGCCTTTTGCTTTCAATGGAAGTTCCCTTTAGAGAGAAGCTGAGATTCGGGGGGCAAACAAACATTAGAAGGTTTTTTGCAAAGCAAATGTTAATTCAATGACTTCCAAATATACAGAGGTATATCAGTTACCTGTGCTCTGACATCTCTCTTTAACATTACAAAGTGAGTATGTTTCTTGACTCATATTTTTTTTTATGTTATAATAATCTGTGTAGTGTTGAACTACACTATTAACTACCTGTGTTGAACTACACTATTAACTACCTGTGTTAATTTTTAGATGTTAAAATATTGAGTGTAGCTGACAGAAACGAATTATTTGCCCTGGAATGGATGGTTTTATAGTCTAAATATCTGAAATCACAAGTTAAACTCACATTATTTTTTGACTCCTTCGTTCTTCTGAGATTTTGCTTTTTACTGAACAAGGTGTTTCTGGACAAAGCTTCTCAGATTCATATCCAACTACTCTGTACAGATCCATCAGTACTATTTTTATGACTAGGGAGGGATTGCATTTTTAATACAATCTCCTCTTCTTATGCCGCTCTGCAGTAAACATTTTATGTGAGATAGAGCCCAGAATCTGGGCATTCTCTCCAGCCCAGATATAGTGAAATACCAGAAGTGCTCTAATTAAGCAGATAACACTTTGTGATCTTTGGGAAAGCACATCAATTTAAAGAGAAGTAGAGCTAGGGCCTTGGTACATTTCTTTAAAATGCAATTAAGGTGCTAATCATGCCATACATACCCAGCCACATGTTAAGGTCACTTTATGGTGTGATAATATAGCAAATGCACCACAAAGATAGTCCACATAAAATGTGTAACATCTCTGCAACTTGTTTGTGTCATGCCTTCAACGGATTACGTGGCATGTTGGGACTGACCCGTGACGTATTCCAATGCTCACCTGAACCCAGAAATCCAGCATGGGGCAACCCGAGGCCAGGACACAAACCTCCCTCACCCAAACAGTGGGATTGGGATGAAGAAAGCACTGGGTCCTGGTTCCCTGACAGCAGGGACTGTCCCCCAAATCTCAGGATCACTGAATGGACATTCACTTTTTTAAGTTTCTGTGGCACCCATGGAAACGGTAGCTGGGAAGCTGGTGGTCTCCTGAACCCAGCAGCTTGGTCAGAACTACCAGATATAAAGTTTTAACATTCAGCTGTTTGCTGGCCAGCCCAGCCTGCCCCTGTCTCAAAGTAAACCCAGAGCTATCTGGAAACAGGGCCAACAATCAGCTGATTGCCAGCCCCAGCTGGACCTGTGGGCACTCTTCTTTCAACTTGCCAGTGCAGGGGGAACCTGGTATTATGATCCTGGACTCCCCCATCCCTGGCAAGTAGTAATGTCATGATGGGATCTGATCCCTCCTTCCAACCACTGTGTCTCCTTAAAAGTGGTCCATTCTCTTGTCAATCTATTTAAGTCTGTATTGTATTTTTCAAGCTAGGAAGCTCAAGTTAGGAATGGGCACTTTCTTTGTAGTTAAATTAATACAGTACTGCTAAGCGCTTATCACAGCTGTTTCAGTAGTAAAATATATTTCTGTATCTTTTCAAGTTGTTCCTAAAACAAGAAGATCCTTGAAGAGTAGGAAAATAAATATAATACATTTTCTCTATTATTAAGAGAGAGAGATATATGTGTATTATTTACTTTAGTCACTTTGTACTTGTTTGGAAAACTTTGCAAGATAATCTATAATTATCATGACAGTAGCATATAATTTTCACACGCTGGCCATATTTTGATGGCTGCTAGAAACTAATATTATTTTTAAATGTTACAAAATTTTGCTTTGGCCTGTATTTCACAACATTCAGTAAAACTGGACAAACCATAAATGACAGCCTGAAAAAAACAGCAGAGACCATATGCAAGCTACAGTTATTTCATATTTTAATAAGATCAATTATTCAAGGGTTGTCAACTATATATTCTTTCTTGTAACCATCTTCATCTTTACAAATATTTGGCTTGATTATATGTTTAAATCTTCCTGAACCAGTGAAAGCAGCTGTGCCCTGGGGACATTGTCATCCTTTTCAGGGGTCCTGTCCTGTAAGGGAAGTTTTAATTTGTGGATTGGGCTCCCTGGAAGCCCCACTGGTGGAAGGTACCTTGGGGATATGTTGAATCAATGTTATTATAATGTGTGTGTGGCCAGGAGGCCACACTAGTTACAGGTAGGACATATTAATCAAATAGTGGTATCCCCCATCAGCTTTCTATTATCTGCCCCACTTTGTGCCAATTTCCTCTTGCTTCCCCAACACCTCTTGCTTTGCTGTTCTTCCTTAAGATGTGGGATGGGGATTTGTCAAAGTCAATGAGCACTTTATTACAGTGAGAGTGCTCAGTAATGAACAATTCAGCAATTTAATGAGATTCTGTAGATCTGTCTCCAGCCTGTCCATCAAGTTTCACTTCTATAAAGCACCCTGACACTAATCCTCTGGCATACCCAATCTTCACCCTGGGCTGAATATTAGATTCTTCCATGGTATATTGCATTACCACTATAACCTTAGCAAAAATGATGAACTTAACTATACTTGAGGCAATATAGCTGGTCTGATTTGATTTTCTTCTATTAGGTTGACTATGAGGGAATTACTTATTTACTAAGATAAAGCAAAAACAGTTTCTTATTGCCCGCTGAATGCCTAAATTGGTAAATATTTATGTGTGTCTTTTAATATTCTGGAGAACCAGGAAATACACACACACACACACGCACACACGCACACACACACACACACACACACACACACACACACACACACACACACCCCCTCCTGCAGCAGAAAACCAGTTTAAATATTTTACATAACAACATTAGTAAACTTTAGAGACGCAATTATAGCACCACTTAAGTGGACAGGGAAGAGTTTGTTGTCACTCAAAAAGCAGCACATTATGAGAGATTATCTGCAGTGTCTGCAGTGTAACCTGAAGCACTAGCACAGGCTTTGTCATATTTGCTGTATGAAGTATTCACCTAGGGCTATGCAGGCCATTAAGAAACCTGCTCTTGCATTTGTGCTGTAGGACAGGACCAGGGACACAGCACCAGAGAAATCCCACTTCCCAAGGGTGGTCCCAGTGAAGAGACATTGAGCTGACTCTTCCATTCTGTTTAGTGCTGGTATGCTTGTTAAAAGGGAGGCATTAAAGAATATAACCTGATTTTCTGTTGAAACCTTTTCTACTGCAGGTATTCCAAAGCACTTTTCTGAGTACTTGCACCAGCAGTGAAGTAATAATAAAGGAAATAGGCCAGTCAGCAATACACTGTATACATCCTACCTCATCAAAACTATTTTATGGAGCAAGGGAATGTGTGTCAAGACTCTAGTATAATCTTACTCATACAGAAAAAGTTCCATGCCATAAACTCTGTAATATGGATATTCTCAGGATTTGAGCAAAGGAAGGATTCAATTTGGAGGAAACTGACTTCAGATTTTGGTCACTATGGTGTTGTAACTGTAATGATTCATCCAATAAAAGGTTTTACCAAACTCCTCAACATTTAGGAAATACATTAATGAGAACATAATTCAGCCAAGCGATCAAACTATTGAGCTTTGGTAGGTTAGCACCCTTCAGATGAGCATAAAAGTAATAGTTTATTCTTTTATGGTTCAAGTTGTCTGTAGATCCTGAAGTGCCTTACAAAGGAAGGGAAATATCATTATCTTCATTTTCACAATGGAGAAATTGAATGACTTGCTCTAGGTCACATAGCAGATAACTTTCCTTTAAGAGAGCCCTAAAAAGACTCTAAATGGACCCTATCCTTCTCACCGGATCAAGGTACTTTCCTTCCTAACAGGACAAAATTCTGTTCTTTCTGCTTTCTAACTTGAAAAACCTAAGTTGCCTTCCCCCACTTTATTATTTTAATGAACAGAATGGATATTTGCTTCTACTACATTCCTAAACATCTATTTCCCAAGATATTTTGTAGGATTGTTTCCTAAACTGGATTTTGTCTGTATGCTCACATGTATGTATGAGTCTGTGTATGACAAAAATATACATGGCTATGTGAATACATATTTCTTTAGCATCAGATTTTTAATCCACACTGGGTACATCTATATGAGATGTTAATTGTGGAGCTGACTAATTAGCTCCACAGTAACTATCTCAGTGTTTCCAAGTGAGCCCTTATTAGGGTACGGGAAGCTAAGAAACTCTACAGAAGGGTAGAACTTGTATTTACAAATACATACCTTGCTGCAGTTTATTAATGTGCACTAGTGCACATGTTGACACTGATCCAGTTTGCTGGGATATGAGGCTTCAGAGCAGCGGCTGCCTGCTGGATAGTCCCGCACTCAAGTACCCCCATGCCCCAGCCAACCCCTCCACAGCACACTGAGTCCAGTTAGAACAGTCCTGGGCTGGCAGGCTGACCCGCAGGGCTCCCTGCCAGACAGGGCTGCTCCAACCAGGGTCCACATGCTACATATGCATAAACTCCAGAGCTGGTTGCTTTGGAGTTAATTGCTCCTGGGCGCATGTTCTAACAGAGCACCCAGGAGCAAAAAACTCTAGAGCAATAAACTTTTGAGTTTATTCAATGTACTCATTGCAAGTGTAGGTGTGCCCACTATTTGTAATGCTGTGACACTACAGTTGTCTCCTGATACCATAGCAGAAGCCACAAGTCAAACACAAAACAAACTCCTTCTAAATTAACTAACTGCACTAAAACAGGCAAACAGAACTTATGGGCACCTATACATGTGCCCAACATCTGCTCCAATTATAATGAATTGGAGCAGATTTGATTTATCAAGTCTGCTGGAGTGTTCTAAATAGAACAGTGCAGAAGCCTGTACTGTATTTAACATCCCCAAATTTCAAATGGTGGTGAGGGAATTTTAACTAAAGCTCATTGAACGAGCTTTAGTTAAAGTCCCCCCACTGCCATTTTGAAGCACAGGATACTGTATACATGAGACGCTGCAGGTGTTTTAATTAAAGCGGCTCCTGAAAGCAGCTCTAATTAAAACACCCCTCCATCCCACCCCAGAGCACGTATGAATATGCCAAAAACAAGATTTTTTTCAACCAGTTATTTGCCAATGTTCCCAGTTTTTCCTTGGGACCTTGATCATTTTAGTCTCTCTAGAGCTCTCAAGGACTCTGGAAAAACAAAGGATTTTATGGTTTATACAATATCACACATTTGATTAATTAACTGATTTCCTTACCTGCCAGATTTGCAGTTCACTTAGTGAAGTGAGTCGGTCGCTCTTCAGGACTTCTCGAAGGAGACAGTATGGCAGAGCCAGGACTTCCTCAGGGTGACTCTTCAACAACTCAGACAGGTGTTTTACTAAGAAGTCAACTACTGCCTTCTCCAGCAATGTGAGATTAAAGAGGTCAGCAAGTTTATACAAGTCCAAGTAATTAAAGCTATTTAATTCCTAGAAGGGTAAAGCAAAGAAAATTTGTCTTAGAAAAAAAGCAAGCTGCAAACTAAAGGTAACAGAGAATCTCAAGACATTAAATGTAACATCCAACCTGGGCACCATACCCTGACGCTAAAGTATGTAAAAAATACATGAGAATTAGTTGCATGTATAAATCAGGCAAATATAAGTGATACAGGTTTCAGTACTAGTTTGTATGGTAATTGTCTGGTTTATGCATGCAGTTGCAAAAACTGTAAAACACTGCAGCTGTATGTGGAACTGATAAAATCACCAATGTGACATACATACTATATTACAAAAGCAGAATTCAATAGGTGATTTTTTAACAAAAATTCTGATAAATGCTTTGTTACAGAACAGTTGCTTTTCAATTACAGTATTTACTATTATTTAATCTGTCTTACTTTCATGAACAGAAATTCAAGTTTCAATGAAGTTTCATCAAGTACCTCTGTATTGTACACTGAAATAATTTTGTAATTTATAGACAGATCATCAGTTAGTTAAAGCACATCTCCCTTTACCACCTGTAGCAACAGTACCCAGTATTCCCCTTCTTGATATTCTAGAAGCAGAAAATCCACAACAGCTATGATAACTCAGGGAGGAAAATCCTTGCTATCCACCAGATAAAGGCTTATATCTCCAGTTTGGCAGTCCTTCTTCCAGATCCAATACCAGTTAGCAGCTGACTCATTTAGACCACACAGTTCTCACAGCAGAGGTTATGACTCCACCCATTTTAGGAAAGAGGTTAGTACATATGGGAAACGAAGATGTTCATATGATTTTCTCTGTTTTTTGCTCTTTGCTCCCAAATCATTTTCTTCTCTTTTTTCCTTCTTCTGATTTTATTTCTCAGTTTACTGCACAGCTCCTTTAATGGACTGTTCCCTGTTACTAGACCCTCCCCATTCCTACTCCATGTGTGAAAACTACAAGAACTCTTGTCAGTTTCACTTTGCTGCTTAGTTAGCATGGGAAGCAGAGCAAGAAAGAGAAACAGACTAAATTACATCAATTTCACTTCACTGCTCTGCTGGATGGAGTGGCAGAGCCAAGTGAAACTGACAAGAAATCCTGTAAATGTCAATTTGCTGCTCTGCTGGCACATGGAACAGAGGAGCAGGGAAGTGGGAAAGGAAGAAGAGATATACCACAATGTTCTGTAGGCCACCTCAGGCATGTGTAAATACTACGGTTGTCCCTATGACTGTTGTGCAGTGGAACTGGCCACTACTGTATGCAGGTATGATTGTGTTTGTGTGGGGAAGGATACATAGTTCAAGCACCTACTACATATGTTTAGAGGATGCCAAAAGATGTTACTCCAGGGCAACTGAGCTAAATTTCTTCTATCCCTTCCTATTGCAACAAGATCCCCGCTACATGTCTTCCAACGAAGGACTCTGTCAAGTACAAATTGTCCCTATTTATTTAAGCTATAACTTTTAGCACAGAAATTCTACATTCTTTTACAAAGACAGTAGGTTATATCAGAAGTAGATAAAAACAGTAATAGCCAAAAACCTTAGGATGCCTATTAAATCTTAGAATGTCCCCACCTCTACATACTGGTTAGACACCTGGAACCTGTGTGACAGACATATGCAGTATATGCTAGCTCAAGGGTGCAGATGGCTGCAGACCACAGAGGGTACTGCAGTCTCTACCTTTCTCTGTTCTATGAGCCTGCCATTGCTATGCAATCAAGGCAAGAATGCAAGTTCTATGTCACAGCGAACTTCACAGCATTTCACAACTAACACTCTTGTTTAATTGACACTGTTACAGAGCAGGGTTACGCAACCCATGGACCCATGAAACTGGCCTGAGGGGTTCCTTCATGAGTCGGAAAAGCTGGCAGCAGGGAACAGTGGAAGCTTCATGTGGCCAGCTCCAGGCTCAGCTCTCCTCTCCCAGCACATTTAGATCAGGGCCACTCTGCTCCCCACCCTGCCACCCACATGTCCAAATTGTGGCCGAGCTGAGCTGCTCCACCTCACCCCACACATCTGGATTAAAGCCATTTCACCCCCCTCCCCCACTCCATCTCATCCAGATGGGGACTACCCTGCCCCTCATCCCCACCCCTCCTCCACTGCCAGATCATGACCGGGCTGTTCCCCCAGAGTTTGGTTCAAGGCGCCTCCTCCACCCCCTTACTCTAGATAGACAGATCCAAGTCAGGCTGCACTACTCTGGATCTGAGCCCATGAAGAGACTTGAAACTGCCCATAAGGCCTGTGGAATAAAAAGAGGCACCACTGTTATAGAGCATCATGTTCTGAGCTATGGAAACAGATTATTTCATGACTGAATGAGTATCTGTCATTCAATGGGAAATTTTAGGGACCTTGGGTTAAATATATTGAGCCCTTCATTATGACAAAGGAATCAGTAAAGCTAACTGCACTTTTATCATGAGTTAGCAGGTACATGACAAACAGGTCCAGGGAAGTGCTACTTCCCCTCTATGTGGCACTGGTTAGACTGCAGTTGGAAAACTGCATCCAGTTCTGGGCACCATACTTCAAGAGGGATGTGGATAACCTCGAGAGCGTTCAGAGGAGGGCCACGCGTATGGCTAGGGGCCTGCAGGCAAAGCCCTACAAAGAAAGATTGAGGGACCTGGATCTCTTCAGCCTCCGCAAGAGAAGGCTGAGAGGTTATCTTGTGGCCACCTACAAATTCAACAGGGTGGGGCAGCAAGGAATAAGAGATGCTCTGTTTACTAGAGCACCCCTTGGAGTAACTAGGAACAACTGCCACAAACTGACAGAGAGCAGGTTTAAGTTAGACATCAGGAAGAACTTCTCTGCAGTAAAGGTTGCCAGAATCTGGAATGGGCTTCCAAGGAAGGTGGTGCTCTCCCCTACCTTGGGATCTTTAAGTGGAGGCTAGACACGCACCTGGCTAGGGTCATCTAACCCCAGCTCTCTTTCCTGCCCATGGCAGGGGGTTGGACTCAATGATCTATTGAGGTCCCTTCCAACCCAAATATTTATGAATCTATGAATCTTCTGCAGTGCCTGGCTTTCATTTATTTTACTGGAGGTCATGAAAAAATGACCATGTGTCTTGAAGATCATAACAACAAAACTATCATAAGCCCTGATCAACCATAAAATAATGTCAGTAGAAAGATGTCTGCTTATTTTGGTGAGCATTAGAATAGGTCCTGGTGGCCATTAGACATAATTCATTCATTAATTCATTCACTTGATTTGTACGCCACGCCTCTCAACAAATGCTCAGGAGATCTTATAATAAGAAAACAGAATTACTTATAAAACAGAAGAGCAATAAGATAAGACCACAACTTAAAAAGGAACTAGAACATCATCATACAACATAGATCCCCTAAGCAATATCTCAGCTTAGCTTTGTGTGCTAAACTCCTGTCCAAAGGAAGATTCTTACAGTGCTTCCAAAAGCCGTCCATGTTCAGGCTCTGTAAAGTCTTGAAAAGGAGAGAGTCCAGAAAGGAGGGGTAATGGCTGAGAATGACCTCTCATACATTTTTGGCAAGCGAACTTGTAATATTAATGGCAGTTCCAGGAGATCACTCTTAGCTAATCTTAGGTATTGTGACAGTGTACAGCGTAATAACAGGTTGTTATGTACACAAGGCCCAGAATACTTAGGGCCTTATAAGTCAAAAACAATATCTCAAATTGAGCCCAGAAAGCTACTGGGAGCCTCTAACAATTAATGCTGTCCAGAAAATTTTGCGATTTTTTTTTTCCCCTCACTGGAGAAGTTTTAGATTTCCCCTTTAAAAAACCACCCCTTTAAAAATGTTTTTTTTGGGGGTGGGATGGAAGGGAACCCAAAATTTTCAATAACAATTGAGTTTTGTGGGAAAATCTGATATTTTATCACTGTGGCTTGTTACCTCGGGTAAAGAAAGGATCCAAATAGAAAATTTTAAACCAGGCCTAGGTATGAATAATCTTTTAAGACACAGAATAACTTAAAGATAAGCAGCTTGAAGATACTGATGCATATTGTTTTTTTATTAATTGTTAACTGTTAGGCTTCAGCTGAATACTGACACTTCCTTTAACTAGGTCAGTTTAACACAGACTATGAATCAAGGGCTTTTCAGAGGCCAGATGGTTTAGACTGCTATAAGTATATATTTTTAAATACTCAAATGTGCCTTTAATCAGAGATACTCACTAGTAACTCCAGAAGGTCAGAGTTGGCCTTTAGCTTTCAGTCTCATAGCCACAGAAGTCAGTTTATCAGCTTTCTCAAATGAAAGTCATCCAGTTGTCATATCAATGCTCAAATCAAAATTATACCGTATTGCACATTACTATCCAGCTGATGATGCTACAGGGCAAAAGTGTCATGCTGAGATTCTGAGATGTATATTACTGATCAGATAATCCACCTCCCAATCAGTGATAAGGGTTTCAGAAATAAACCCAACCATGACAGAGCATAGAAGCCAGCTGTCAAAGATGTTTTTTACTTTTTAATACCAGAAGAAAGAACTAGCAAAACAGAATCATATTCAGAGGCAGCAGACTAGACTGACTACATTTTCAAATTTAATTTGTAACTGAATGAAACCTTCAGATTAACAAATCAATGAAATGGCACCCTTTGAAATAGCCTACTCATTCAAAGTGGGTGGGATCAAGCATAAACTAATTTTGAGTGAGTAGTTAGATAAATCTAATAATCTATGGGAGATGGTCCTCTCAAACTGTACTCTAAAACCATTTTTGTTTGGTATTTAACAAATAACAGAAAGCAGCAACATAAATAAGTTGTTATATATAATAGAATAGTAGAAAATAAACAAAGTACACAGAGCACTCAAGAAGAACTGAAGGAGAAAGTTAAGGGAAAAATATGATTCTATGATTTATAATTTGATATACGTTACCCTGCTGAGCCACACTGGAGCAAGGAGTATATATTTCTTAGAAATTAATTATGGTATAAATGGTTATAATATCGTAAACATGAAACCAATTAAATAAATTGTTCAAATTATCAGTCACTGTCTGCCGCCAAAACAAACTACTGTACTTAATCCTATGCATTCAGCTCACTGTAAATTAATAAAGTGGTTTCTTTAAAACTTTACTCTTTCCAGCTGTGAATGAATCCATCACTCTATGCAATTGGTCTTCTATTTTATTAATATCGAATTTTTGGGTGCCAACGAAATTTAATAAGATTACATTTGAAATCTTAGTTTAGGAGAGAGAGGTATACAAGGCAATCAGTTTTCAGACAAATAACTCCAAACAGTAAGACAACATTAAATGTTTACCGTAGCCTATGTGCCATTGACTGCATCTGAATACAGAGATCTAGTAGAATATCAAACAGGAAAAAGAACATTTATAAATATTTTATTTAAATTGCTTTCAAATCCACCTTTATTTCATTTGTACTTTTAAGAATAATAGTACTGCACAAGCCACAGAAAAGAATATAAGTAATAGATTGATAAATTAGAGTTAATCGTAACCATGTACACAGTAGACTACAATATACCTCTGTTCCTGTGCTCTGTGTTATAAATAGCAGGAAAAGCACAAGGAGAACTAAGGGGATAGACTGCATTTCTTTATGACCTTATTTGAAAGATAAATTCCTTGGGGAAATACAATTTATTCAGATTACCAAGACCCTGCTGTGCAAATCTACAGTCTGGGAGCCCACTACAGAGATCAAAAAATATTTACTTTATTCTGTTGGGTATAAAAGCTTTTAATGAATGCATAATTAAGACAGAAAAGTGTGTACAGCTTTAGAAATTCCATTGCTGTGTGAAGCCATTAATATCGAGGCATCATACCCAGTTGTGACTCCACCTGCTTCCCATTTGGATTACAACACTGGTATATATTAAGGCATTATAAAACTACGCCTGCTGGTGCCACAAAGAAGAACCGTACTGTGTCATTATTTCCTCTTCCCTGAAATAAAAGGGACTCAATGATCAGAAGCATTGGTTTTCTAAGAGTGTAAGATTTTTGGGGTGGGGACCGAAAGTACCTAGCAATTAAGAGACACTTTATACCTATATGTTCTTGTGCTGGACCTGTCCTTTAGCTTAACTAGCTCCTTTACCCCTCCAGTGTTTTCCCCTAAAAATATTTATACTTGGCCAACCATGTCCCCTTACTTAGCTTTTGTTTTGATAAGCTCAACAAATCAAGCTCTCTAATCACCTCTTAAAAAAGGTGACTCTCTACTGTGCTACTTAACTTCATATTCTATTTCTGCATCTCATCCAATTTGAATTCATCCAATTTGAATTAATCTTTCCAGAACATGGATTACCAGAACCATACATATGAATCCAGCTGAGATCCCACCAATGTCTTATACAATAACATTAATACTTCCCTGCCTCTCTCAAAATACCTTGGTCCATAGATTGTATGACCTTTTTTCATGATGGGGTCATGTTAATAGATCATAGTCATCTTTTGATCAAATAAATATCTGGACTTTCTGAAAAATGTTTTTGTTCCTGTACTGAGACCCAGCAGCAGCCCCTCAAGTATGTCAGGCAGGGCAGAATGAAGATGTTGCAAGTGCATACGAGCAATTACAAGGGTCAGTTAAAAATGTAGCAGATCTACTGAATGTGCAAAACAATCTAAAAATCATTTCTAATCTCTTACGCTTCAGTTTTTCAGTCCAGAACTGAGCAAAGGTACTATCATATTTATCCAAATCCAAGAATGGCTTTGAAATATTGACAAATTTGTTACAACTAGTTGAATTCACACTTCACTGAGGAAGATTACTTTGATTTCTTTAATTTTGTATAACCTTTTATTGTAACCATCATCATCTTCACTTTATGGTTTATGCATCATTGCCTGATCCAACTTCAAAAGCTTTCAGACCATTATTTTCACCTGCTTTCTTCTCTGTGCAGAAAGCAGTAGCTGTCCTGGTCCTTTGCCCAATTCCCACCCCTGCCCCATGGTTTAAAAAGTTGTCCTGCATGTGTCAGGGAAGACACCTGTTATGACTTCAATCTACGCAACCAGTGACAACATGACCTCAGATTTCTAGAAATAATAAATGATGATATTTTTCTTAGCATATACACAGGCATTACATTTCTACTGATGCTACTTCTCTCAGGGACAGGGGATTTTAAGTGGTGGTGAAAGGCTCCCTGCATCTTCCCCAGACTGGGGTGACCCTGGTCTGGATAATGTGTGGGAACCAGAAGCTGCTCAACAACTCCTAGGGACTAGAAGGAGAAATGCAGCAGTTGCTGGGGTTACCCTGGTCTGGGAATGCTGGGAGCAGGGAAGAGGGGTTGGCTGAAGGCTGCAACTTCTGTACGCTCTCTCTCTTGCTAGGATTTTTGGCTCTGCAAATTTCTACTGCTAGAAATGAACACCTCTCCACAGCCTTAGCAAAAAATATCTTGTGCTCAATACGCAGTAGCTTAGTATTGGATCTCATTTTAATGAACAAAGAATCATTGATTTTTAAAAAGTATTTTTAAGTGATCATGATCTGTTTACATTTATCTTACATAAATGGAATATGACATCAACCAATAATCATTACTTCTTGAACATTAAAGGGGCCAAGTTTCCCAAGATTTGAAGCAACTGTTAGCACAACATACTGGGAACACAAATGTAACCTGGTAAGTGTTAATGAAAGCTTGGAATAGCTTAGGAGTTATGCTACTGGATGCCTAAAGTAGACAGGATTTAAGAAACATGAAATAGTTACAGTGGGTCAATACCTTATGGTTAAAAGGAGATACAGATGTATCAATTAAATATAATACATAAGTGCATATATAAGGGTTGAATAAAGGGAAAGTAAATGGAAATGAACATACATTTCAAGTTATAAGCCAATTCATAAGCATAGATTGGAAAAGTGTTCCAGAAGAGAAAGAGATATTCAATCAATTTTTTTTCTAATCTGTATTTTTAACAAAGTAGGGGCATTCTACGTGATATAGACACTGGGACAAAATGTGTATTGTCTAAAAGAAAAAAGGAGACTGTGATGCAGCATCTGCTAAAATTAATATTTTCAAACCCCCAAGAGTTTTAAAGAAATTAGATGAGGAGATCTCTGATTCACTAACATCAATATTTAACCAGCCATGGCAAACTGGAGAAACTGTAAAAGATTGGAGGACTGCTCATGTTGTTCCAATATTTAAAAAAGGTAAACTACAGTCTGCTTAGCCTGACATTGATCTGGATACAATATTGAAACAGTTAATTCGAGATCCTATCAACAAGTAATTAAAGACTAAAAATATAATTAATACCAATTAGATAGGTCTTATCAAACATGTTTGTTTGTCCTTTTGACCGGAGTACAAATCAGGTGTATAAAGGCAATTGTGTTGATAAAGTATGGTTAGATTTCTCTATGGCATCTGACTTAGTACCCTATGACATTTTGATTAAAAAGCTTGCATTAGAGGGAATTAACTGGATACATATTACATAGATTAAAAACTGGTTCAATGACACATCTCAAAGTGTAGATATTAATGTGGTGATATCAAGGATCAAAGTTATATCCATTGGGTTTCTTCAGATATCGATTCTTGGTCCAATGCCTTTTCATATTTTTACCAAGTTAGACAATGCTGTAAAAGATTTGCTGCTAGAGTTTGCAGAGGATACAAACACTCATGGGATAGCCAATAATAAAGGTGGCAAGTTATTATTACAAAATGATCTGGGATTGTTCATTTAATGATTACAACCCAGACCATATATTTTAATATATAAAAATGTAACATAGCATAAAACATAAATGCAGATATCAGTGGCTCTGAGGAGGACTTTGGCATCATTTGAAAGAAAGTGCCTTGGGATGTTATGAACCTCCATTGTAGAGGTTTTTAAGAGCAGGTTAGACAAATATCATGTTTACTCAAATACAAGACAAGGTTTATCCCCCCTAGTTGGCACAGGAGAGAAAGGCCTCCTCCTTTACAACTGCATACAAGGAAGGCTCACTAACTACATTGTCTATCATTAAACTGCTGCCAAAAGCAGCATGTGCTCTGCAATGGAAACCAACTATGAAGTTGATTAAATGCAGCCAACACTGAGAATGACTACACATGGCCCACAGTGAGCATGAAAACACATGGCGTACGCTGGGCAAACATATTGATTTTTAAAAAAATTGTGCCTCAGGACAAATTAGAAAAATCAGTTCTGAATTCTATCAACTGAGCAGAGCTCAATCATTCAAATCTCTGTGATGCCACTACTGGCAAGTATCCTGCCTCCCAGATTCATCAGCCTGGGGCCTCAGATACTCCCAAATCCATGACAGGAATCCTATGTGCAAGCCCTAAGCCCAGAGGCCTTAGAGTTCAGATGTCCCCTAGTCTCATTAATTTTTCGTGTTCCAGACCAAATCAGCCAAATCAATTCCAAATTCATGAATCATTCAAGAACCATATGTGGCCCTACTACCAGCAAAACTCCTCCACCCCCACCTGGGGCTTCAGATGTTTCCAGATCATTTGGTGGGCATCCTAGGTGCAAGCCCAAGCCCAGAGACTTGGGGTTCAGATGTCCCAGAGTTTTGCTTGCACTCTGCCATATGGCCACAGGTGCAAGCTAGGGAGGAATCTCCCAGTTCCGAAAAGTGGCAATAAAGCCAAGGTCTTACCACTGGAAATGAAGGTGAGAGTTTAACTATACAACACCTATGACTGGGTACTACCCCATGCCAAAAAAGCTGTTTTCCCCTGTCCCTGGAAAAACCGCTTCAGTAGTCAAGGTATTTCTCCATAAAGATGGGTCCTGACCACAAGAATATGTTAGTGCAGTGTTTTCCAATCAGTGTGCCATGGCACAAAAGTGTGCCGTCAGAAATGATCAGGTGTGCCACAGAATTTTGCCATGGCAATGAGCTCCAACAGGTATGACAATGGGGAATGCCTTAATAGGTGTGCTGCAGGACATTTTTATTAATCTTAGTGTGCCTTCAGCTGGAAAAAGTTGAGAAACACTGTGTTAACGAAGCCCATCTGAATAAAACATATTGTAAGACCCATCAATAGCAGCTTCCCCACCATGACTTTTTCAAGTCATGGTGAGCCACTACATTGCCTACCTTTCCACCTCCTCTTCACTTGCACAGCTGAGCTGCACCTTTTTTCCCATTTCCAAATATTCCTGTTTCTTTATCCGCTTTAAATGCCAAGCAACCATCACCAAACAGGGTCCCAAATACTTCTATCAGAATTCCTCTGTTGCCCCTGCTCTCAGTCTAATATGATTAGTGTGGCCCCACCATCCACGAAATGAAGCTAGACCAGGGTGCCCTGTGCCTTATCTGCATACAAATTTTTGGAGCATCCCAGAACTTGTGACAAGAGTACCTGGTCAGTTCTAGTCACAGTTTGCATAATTTTTATCGTCTATAAAGAAGTGCAAAAGTGCTGCTCAAAAGTGTGTTTATAGAGCACTTATGCTAAAACTTGCAACAGTTTTAAAAAATAATAAATGAATCAATTCTGGATGAAGTGTGTGGGCATGATATACAAATTGCTACAGTCATGTTGAAGTTCAAGGTTATTTTTTTGTTTTCATATTTGCTTCTCACTTAGTGCTCAGGGACAGCAGGGTCTGCCTGTAAGAAGAGGGGGGACGGGCTGCCACAGGAAAAAGCTGGGCAGAAGCAGAAAACAAAGGAGCTACATGACCCCACAAGGTTTATTTTCCCTACTGTAGCAGTGGGAGGGAGACAAAGTTAAGGCAAATCTCCAATAATTAGATTCTATACCTGGACAACTCTAACACATTTATAAATTTTCCATATGTACATTCTAAGTTGTCTTATAATCAGGGTCATCTTCTATTCGAGTAAATACAGTATGTCAGGAATAATTTGTACATATACAATCCTACCCTGTGTAAGAGGGTAGATTAGATGACTTCTTGAGCTCCTCTTCCAGCTCTGATTTCTAGGATAACATTCTGATCATAAGCTGTCAGTGGCAAAAGAGGCTAATGTGATACTTGGGGTGTCAAAAGCCATATGTCAAGTATAAAAGAAGCTACAAATAACTCCTACTTTGGTACAGAGAACTATGAAAACTGTTGCTATAATACTTTGTCCAGTTCGGGTGTCCATTCTTAAAGGACATAGAAGTCTTAGCCCATCTTCAGGGAAGGGCCACAAAACTGATCCAGGAATTGAAGGACAAACCTTAGGGAACTCAGTTTGATCAGCTTATTCAAGAAGTTAAGAGGTGACTTAACCACTCACTGCAAAGGGATCCTTACATAGAGAGAAGTTTGATCAGGGAGCCCTTTTCAACCTTGCTGACAAAAATATAACTTCTAGCCATTACATTAAAAAATTTCAACCTTGAAATAAGATGCAATTACTGGGCAGTGAGGGTAATTAAATATTGGAACAGATTAGTTGGGAAAGTGGTGGACTCACCATTATTGGTAGGCATAAATTGAGATATCTAATCCTAAAGATATATTTTGATACAGTTAGCAGGAAATATTCTTTGGCTTACGTATGTCACAAATCTTTGGTCCCCCTCTCTTCTTTCATTGCTCATATTACAAATATGATTTCTTGATTGCTTTCACTGCACACATAACACTGGCAACCCTAGTTAAAATGATGCTTATAAACATCTCTCAAACCTCAGTGTTTTTGCCATCACTTATCAGGGTTAGGAAAGAATTATTTTCCCTGATGCATAACTTGGTTTTGGAGAACTTTCCTCTGAAGCATTAGAAATTGACTGGAGATGGAAATGAAGTACTGTTGTTGAATACCAATATTCCTACTTAGTACTAAGATCAACATGGCTACAACCTATACCCCTGAATATTTCTACTGGCATCTGTTGTAGCTGAGAGCACTCAGTATGTACCAGAATCTAGACTGAAGTGAATGAACAATCAGAAAACCAGAACATCAGGCACAACATCCAATTAAATGATTGGATATTATTTTTAATCTCCATTGATTTATTAGGAAAATTGCCTATTTAGGCACTGATATATACCCCATTACTGAGTATCTGAGCATCTTCCAATAAGTAATGGATTCTATACTTGAATTTTCCAGTGAGGTAGGAGATGATATATTCCCATTTGATACAGGAAGAAATGAGGCTGAGAATAGATTAAGCAGCTAGTCTATGATCCAACCAGAAATCTGTTTTTGACCTGAAAATTCCCTCCTGGTCACTTGCAACCCAGCCTAGTACCTTAGCCACTAGACAATCCTTCTTATCCAACTACAGTACAGTTTTGATTATTTATGGAACTTAATATATTAGCAAACAGTCCGCAGTGTATTTTGTAAAAACATTATGCCTTACTAATATAAAACCTTTCTACAGCACTCTGCTTTTGAATCTATCCTGAGAAAGGATATGTTTCTGCTATTTTTCCACGAACTGTGAGCTAAGCCAATTAGCAGGTTCTACTGTACAGCAATAATACTCTGTACATTTAAGATACTTTCCCTCTAAGGATATCGCAGATGCACCACTGCAGAAAATGAGAATTTTGCCACTGTAGGACTAAGATCCTGTCCATAGTGTTTTGAACACTAAGGAACTTCACTTGACTTTGACTTCCATAGTAAGCAATTATTATAACTCCCTTTTAAATATACACAAAATCTAAGCCTAGAAAAGATTCTAAGCACTGCAATTCCAGAAATAACCATGCTTTGATGCACCTTATTTTAGGGGTCAGTAGGCACATCTACAGGTTCATTAATACACAGTAGTTACTGCACATTTAGTTAAATACTTGCTTAATGAAGTAGTACCTAAATGCGCAGTAACTAAAGATACTACGCATTAGCGCAGGCACATGGTTTTTCAGTGACACTTGCTGTGCAGTAGCCCCAAACTATTCTGCAGTAGCATATTAACACAGTTTTTGCCCAGCATGGTACTGTGCAGCATTATTAGACTACTGTGCATTAAACGTCTCATGTAGCCCAGCAGCACTGAAAAATCCAAACTCCAACCACAGTCACTGTCAGCTGTATATACTCAAAATCTCTGGAAGTCCCCCAAACATAGCAAACATCAGCTGCAGAAACTGGGAAGCACCAAAATTCACAGTCCAGTTTTTAAGATGTGGCTACATATGACTTCAGTAAGATCACCCTGAGAATGTGCTGCAGAGCTGGGAACAGTTTTCAGCTTATTTAGTACAAGAGTCTCTTTCCTATGAAAACAGCAAGCCCAGATTCAAAAAGGTACCTGGTTGTGATGACGCTGCATATTTTCTCATCAAAATTTAGGCGGTGTTCGAAAAATGAGTTGAGTGTCCTGGGTCTCTGTACTTTGAATGAAGATACATTTGTGAAGTGCATGCAGTGCCTCTTGGTCAGCATCCCACACACCAAGCAGGGGAATGCACAATCCTGCCAATTGGAAGCTGGGGGCATCTGGAAGCCTGACCCCTCTGCTAGAATTAAGCAGATATTCCTTGAAGCCCCAAGTTAGGCATTTCCCATCAATGTGGGATTTACATCTGAAACCCCTGCTTAGGTTTAAGCTTCAAAAGGTCCAACTGAATTGTGAGGATGAGGCACCTACTATTTGCCCAACACAATGTGCTTCAGGCATTTGACTAGGAAATGGTGACATTGGTAAGAAGCCATTCTCAGAGCGGATCTGGACTCAACATCTTTCACATTTCCCAGAAGTATGGATAAACCAACAGGCTAAAAGAACCCTTCACCCCTGTGCTTGAAGCTGGCCCACTAGGCAGCCAAAACTCTAAGAGTCAGGGGACTCTTAGAAAACAGAAAACAATAGTGACTTTGACTCTGTAATCTGTGAGGAGGGCACTGCCCTGTAAGGAAATGGGCTTGGGTTCTGACACCTGGTTCCAAAGCCAGTTGTGTTTTAATCAATGTCTATTTAAATGAAAAATGAATAATCACTAAAACAGAACCATATTTTTTCTTGTGTTCTCTCCTTCTGGCCCTATGAACAGGGACCTACTGAATTTGCGATTCGATTTTCATGGAAATCATGAATTTGGGCAGGCTTTGCAAAAAACAGCAGGCTCTGTGGAAAACAATGGGCTCTGCAATTTTGGCAGGCTCATTGCAAAAAAAACAAAAGCAAAAAAACAAAAAAATTACTTACTGAAAATAAGGTGGCTGCTGGCATGATGGCTGCCACTCAACCCCTCACTACTGATTCAGTTAGAGGGTTGCCTGCTGTGCAGCACCATCCTCCCAATCAGCAGCAAGGAATGGGGCTGCATGATAGGTAACTCTTGAAACCAATCAGCAAAAGAGGGAGTGGCTGTACAGTGGACAGCCCTCGAAACCAATCAATGGTGAGGGACGGGGCCACGGGCCCCCCTCAGCCAATCAGAGGCGTAGGAGGCACCACCCTCAGCCTGCAAAAATGACACCCAGCCCCAAGAACTGCCCATGAAATTGGCTGGCCGCTTCCTTCAGTTAGGCAGATGCTTACCTATGAATCTTGTACTTTTGGTTCCAGTCCTTGCCAGGGCTATTTCTGGTTTTTTATATTAATGAATTTCTAATGTAAAAAGAACAAATATTAAACTCAGCACTCCTCCTCCCTACCCCATCCCACCCTTTCCAACAAGGAAAGTCACCACATTCAGCTGTAGGATCAGGAGTCCTCTCATTTATCCTCTTCCCTGGCCATTGACTACTTTTACTGTTTTCCCATTGGCCCAGCTTCAGCACCTAACATACTCTACTAACCTACTTTACAGTCTGATGGTTAGATCACTCACCTGAAAAATGGGAACTCTGGGCTCAACTACTCTCAGAGTGAGGAAAGACCTTGAACTCTGGTCTCCCATTTCCTGGGTAAGTGATCTAACCATTAGCTTATTAGGCAAAAGGTGAGTAGCATCACAACCTCAACTAAAACATTATGGCTGCCTGTACATGTGCTTTATAATTAGAGCAGTTCCTGGAGAGCTGCTCTAATTAAAACACCTCACTATCACATGTATTAAGCCCCCATGGGTTTAGAAGTGGCCGGATGACACTTTATCTAAACCTCATTCAATGAGGTTTAAAGTGCTCCAGCAGACATTTTTAAACCTGCAGGGGCATATACATGTGATGACGAGGTCACGTTGGAGCATTCTAATTAGAATGCAGAACAAACTCCATTAATCAAGTCTGCTCTGATGCATTCTAAATAGAATGCGAACCAGCATGTGTATAGGAACCCAACACGACTATTTCAAAAGTCATGTAGGGTTCCTATACACATGCTGGTTCGCATTCTATGTGATGCTACATTGCCATAGCAATGTATTACAGTGACATAGTGACCACATGTGCCTACACATGACCAGCAGCTACTTCACTGTAGCAGCATGCTCCCTCATTATAGCACGCTTCTACAGCAAAGTAGCAGCTAAAAATAACTGTGCGTCTAGTGTACAGCGCAGCATGGGCTGCTACTGCATCACACTTTAGTACTTCCAAAAGAAAGTACTAAAGCATGGCACAGTAGCAATGTCACTATACAGGCACATGTTAGTGTTGTAACCCCAAGCCCTAAGTGTTGTAAAACACAAGTAAAGGACTCACTTAACAGATAGCTCAAATCAGGTGCTAAAGCTCCTAAGAGGGATGGAGTAGGATTTCCAATATACCGCTATGCTCTGAGATTTCCTACTGGTGATCTCAAAACACCCCCAGGTTTCTGGATTGCCCTTTGGATGCATCTCCTGCTCCCCATCCTCTGGAAAAAACAGATAGGTGCCTATACATGAATTACTGTTAGGTGATTCCAGGATCTCTTCACTGATAGGATCTTATGCACCTAGTTTGGTCAAAGTAAATCGTCTTCTAGGGCAAGAAGCCTAATTCTCAAGTGTCATAACACCCACAAGAAGGCATTTACTGAATCACTCTGAATCCTACTCCCAGAAAATAGTAATTCATTATAACAACTTGATACTTAAAGGGCCATGGGTCTGATGATGATCATACATGTGCACATACATATACACCCCTGGTCCAGTTATTAAATCACTGGTCAACTCCTGCAACAGATTGCTTCTGCTCATGCAGAAACATGTATACAGGTTTTGTGGGGCACTGTAGAACAAGTGGTTCTTTTGAAGCCTACTATATGGGCTCAGTCTTCCTTACCCTCCATGCAAGTAACACCAGTTCAGGTCAGTGGGAGTTCCCTACAAGAAGTGCTTTCAGAATTAGTCCCTATATGTACATATCTGGGATAGCTACAATACATTGCCCACTTTGAACAAAGGTGTATGTGTATGATTCTGATGGAGGCTTTTCACTTGTATACGTTAAATTAGTTTTGGCCAAGGAAGAAGGTAGTTTCTAGGTTGCCATCCTACCCTATCTGGTTCAGTTAGTTTTATAGTTAGCCTTCACAGGAAACAACCTACTTGCTCAGAAGCAGTTAACATTCTTAGGAAATAAAGAGGGAAATTTCCAAAGGCACACAAGGGAGTTAAAACACCTGACTACCCTTACTGACATGGAAAGCCTCCTCCCTTAATATTTTGTCTTATGTTTTGAAATATTTAGCTTATAGACTTTATACAATTGTATCTTTTCTCCAGAGGAGAGGCTAGTAACAGTAAAAATGACACTGCAGACAGTCTCCCTTTCCTGTTAGGGCAACAGCACATAAGTTTAAATGTCACAATTGCTGCCAAACATACCATTCTAACAGCTTCTAGTAATAAGCAGGGTAGAAAGACATAGATCTACAAAACAGTGCTACAGCAACTAGATAATATTGATATTTAAATTATCATCCTTAAATATGAGACTTAAAAACATAAGCTAAATGGGGATAGTTTGCACATGTTATAGCTATCTGTTTAGATCCACTGGAGAGTCACTATGACAACTCTATACTTTGTTCTGGTTTTCAAGTTCTCTTCACTGCCCTGCCAGTTAAAAGCTATTTTCTTTTTGTTTCTTTTTTTTTTTAAATGGCGCCTTGAATATGAAAGGACAAATCTGTAACAAGGGATGGATTCTATTGCTTTGTAATTGTGTAGAATACAGGGAATTGTCTACATACTGTAGATACTTCAGGATCATGTTAAGACACTGTCAAATGTTCCATTATTATTATTATGGAGTTGTTGAAAAAACTCATGACCAGTCTTGCTAGTTATGAATTTTCCCCTCCTCTGATCCCCACTGAAGATGAGTATTTTAATGCAGGTAACCTATTCTTTAACATAATATTCTTACAGTGAAATTCCAAAACTAATGCTAATTTTGGATACCTCCATTTTTGCAAACACTTGTCAACAGTCCACATGTCAAATCTAGGGCAGAAGGCAGGGTAGTGTAATACCTTACCATTGATTCACTTGTTACAATACTCGTGAGCTTCTGTAGATAGTATACTTCATCAGACGCTGTAATGGACTTGTTACATCTTGTTATTTTTAGTTATAAATAATTTTTCTTAACTACTGAGGGTGATGTAATCAGATCAAAATTTCAAACAACAATTAAGACAAGAACAAAACTAGTATCATGCAAAATGTATACAATGCAAATAAATCAAGAGCACAAAAGTTTCAAATTTTAATTTAATGCGTTTGGACCATTTATTGGTCCCAAAATCCCTAAAATCCAAATAACCCCAAACACTAGGGAGTGCTAAATCCAGATGCATGTGGTTCATGCTCATCTCTACCACTTCTTAAGAAGATGAAACAGTTTGAGGGAATCCATTTTTATATGTTCTCTTCTATTAACTAGACTGTGAATGAAGCACAAGAGCTACAAGGTTTTTAAACATATCTCTTGTACTGAAGCAGAAGCTCAGTATTTTCCTGCCTTTACACAAACCACATATCCAAAATTCTCTTTCAATAGATTTTTCTTGTAAAAAAAAATCTGCTTCTCCTCTTCTGGAGCCTCATATTCAATCAGAGGGAAAAAGGTCATAATTTTGTCTTCAAAAATACAAAAAAAATAGGATAACCTATTTCACAATTGAAAGAGAAAAACATACCGGTTCTGTTTCAACCAGGTTACTGTAAAGAAATGACAGACAGGACATCATTTATAAGCATCTACCATACAGTGATACTGAGATTGAATCTGAATTTGATTCCAACTCATTCACTAGTTTCTTTAGGCCCATATTGCCTTCAGGTTTGGAGATTACAAATGATTTATGATATGGACTGTACTGGTACAAACTGGGGATTGCCTCCCTCTGTAGCAGGGCACGAATCTCTCAAATGTATTTTAACCTTTGTAGGAGTAGGACATTGGCCACCATGCTCCCCCTGCTTTATATATGGCAGGTTAGGGTGTTACGTCTTGCCATGGCTGATTGTGTAGTTTTGCCAATAGATTAGACTAGGGTTTGTCAATTGGGGGTATGCGTACTCCCAGGGGTACTTAAGAAGGTCCTAGGGGGTATGCATGGGCGGGCAGGAATGGAGCACCGCCAGGCACCATCCCGCGCAGACACCACCCACCCGGCTGGACACAGGGGAAACTCGCACGCAGTGGGTGCTTCCACTCTCTATTCGGCTGCATGTCACCCCCTTCTTCCTCACTCCCCGTCCAGCTGCCAGGGATACACTGATCCTAATAGGTTGAAAACTTCTGGATTAGACCATGGGTTTGTATAGAATGATTTGGACAAAGATGAACCTGCCTCAGGCAAGGGGTTGGACAAGATGACCTTTGGAGTCCCATCCAGCCCTATTTTTCTATGATTCTATAGTCACCATTTTGGTCTTAGTTTTGTGCCTTTGCCATATTGGTAAAGGTTTTAAAACCAAATTCCTTTCATTTTTTTCAGAAATATCTTGGCTTAAATTGTTAAAAACAACTGGAAAATTTATTTATATGAAAATAAACAAATAAAAATGTCCCTCCAATTCTTTACAGGAAGTAAAAAAGCTCCATATATCTGGTACTTGCATTCCTTTTCTCTCACATTAGAGCAGTAAGTCTCCTCTTTCAGGTCACGTCTTCCACATAAAAGTGCTAAACTAATGCCGCTTAATGACAAATTAATGTCCATGAATAAAAAATACACCTCTAATAGCATAGAGTAATTTGCCATTACAATATCATCATTGGACATGCCCCTGGTTTAATACGATGTATTTAATTCATAACTTAATGAGTGATATATAAAAAGAGAGAGATGAACCCTGCAATTACATTTATGTGAGTCTGTCACCTTATTTGTAAAACCTTAGAGTCATTTACATTCAAATTAGAACAAATGAGTGATTTCACAAAGTGCAGTGATAAATGACCATTGCTGCACAAGACAGAACTGTATTTCCTGTGAAAACGTTAACAGTTTCCTATTATTTGTTAAAAATTACAATGCATATTGCCCAGTGTTGTGTGAATAATGACTTTTTTACTGATTAGGTCAGAAGACTAATATGGAGCAAAATAAATAATTTTTCTTTTCATTTTTTCTGATTTTTACTTTAATTCATCCACTTAGCTGCTATGGACTCACACTGCCACCTGCTGCCAAGGACTGAATATGAGTGTCTGCCTATTTGCTTTACAGTATGAAGTTTGATTATGCACTATTTTATGTTTTGTTTTTTTTTACAAGTCAAATGGTTCTTTTTTTTCTATTACACCTCATCCCATCCCATCCCACAACTGTATTGGGGTGTAAATTTTGTGTCTCATTACCTGGTAAGCAGAAAACTACTACCTAATTACAAGATTAGGTACATAATTATGAGTGTGTGTGCGCACGCACACGTGCACACATGTACTGTATGTATAATTGCTCTCAGTGGTAAAGGAGGATGTAGTAGGTAAAGACATAAGAATAAGACTTAATGCAATGCCCCGAGTGTCAGAGAGAGTAATGAAACAAACCTAATTCTGCATGACTGCTCCAAACATTCTAGGCATTAGTCAACTGCATAAAACCACATGAAGAGTGCCAGAATCAGGAATTCTCCAGGGGAAGATTTTGAAGGCAGAAAACCCCTAGTTGGTAGACAATATCACCTGGCAAAGGCAGTTCGGGAGGCACTGAACCAGTGCATTCCTTCTCGGTAATACTTCCCATTACTTCCTTTCTGAGGAATGGAAGTTAAATCAACATTGTCTGCCTACTTGCGACCTAGAAAGCGTCACTGCTATAATTTGTTCCCCCTTAGGCTATTTTGAGCCTCGATTTACAATTCAAAAACATTATTAAGCCTGAGGGCCATAGTTCAAATTGGCATTCCATCCCTCTTGATCAGTGTGGGCAAAATCCGGTCTGTGGGCTGGCAGTGAACTCCATTTCCCAGCAACCCCTGCCTGCATGGCTGGGGCCAGTTTCCATGTCCCACCCCAGCCACACTTGCACTGTGATAACGCAAGGCGGGGGCTGACATGGAGACCAGCCCCAGCTGCGCTGGCAGGGCATGTGGCAGGGCAGGGGACTGCTCTGGAGCCACTGGGGTCTCGCAGCAGGAATAGCTTGATCAGGGCAAATCCACGATTGGCAGCCTGCACACTCTGGACATGGGCACACAGGCAGCAGATCACGACTGCCCTGGGTCAGGACCATGTGGTCATGCGAGGAGCCAGGGCAGAGCCGCAATCCACTGCCTGCATGCCCCTCCCTGGACGATGCAGGCTGCAGATGGCAGCTCTCCTCCAGCCCTGGACCAAGCTGATGCCCACCACAAGAGGCTCCGGAGCAGTCCCCTGCCCTGCTGTGCACCCTGCCAACCAGCATGGTTGGGGCCAGTCTCCATGGCAATGCCAGCCTTGCAAGATCACAACTCAGGTGTGGCTGGGGTTGCCATGGAGACTGGCCCCACCATGCAGACAGGGGCTGCTGGGAAATGATGTCCAGCTACCAGCCTGATCTGCTATTTTGCCCACCCCTGCTCTTGATAATTTATATATTAGGAAAATGAACTAATATATATAGCTTTAAGTATTTTGGTCAATGATCCTAAATCAGCTTTAGGTTTTCTGTTTCCTCCTCAAGTGAGGAACATGGAGTAGTGTTAGACATAAGATTTGAAGCATTTCAAACTTCAGTTGTACTATGAAATGTTTTTAAAAAGTGTGTGTTTCAGCTGTGGACAAATGTGTAGACTCCTAGGGCACTTACACACGTGCTCCAGGAGGGGAGGGAGGCACTTTAATTACAGCAGTTCAAATTAAAGTGCCCAGAAGGTCTCATGTATCAGTGTCCCTGCGCTTCAAAATGGCAATGGGGGCGATTTAACTAAAGCTCATCGAATGAGCTTTAGGTAAAGTGCCCCCCCAGTCATTTTGAAGCATGGGGATGCTGATACATGAGACACTGGAGACTGCTGGAGCACTGGAGGCTGCTGGAGCACAGTGAGACACTGGAGGCTGCTATAGTCTGCTCCAGTGCACTAGAAATGCAACACATCAAAGCAGACTCCTTGCTTATGTATAGGCACCTGTACTGTCCTCCAGCTGGGCTGGACCCTCCAAAATTGCCACAGCTGCATGCAATGTCATGCTCTCCAGCCAGGGGCCACAACATGGGGCTGCAACAACTGGACTCTGCACACCATGTGTGCCCCTCCCCCACCACCACCACCGTGTGGGCAGGGAGTAGAGTGGAGGGGCAGAGGTGATGGCAGTAAGCACTTTCCTATCAACTCCACCTCTGCTTTCCCTGTCTGCTCACTAGAACCAGGAACCCCTCCACCCCCAGTGGAGATCCCATAGCCTTCCCAGTAGAGATCCCACACCCCTCTGAAGGAGCTGGGAGGTCAAACATGGAGAGGCACTTGTGTACTGGGGGCTGGAAAGCAAGAACTGCTATTCCACCAATGTGTGCAGGATCTACTGGTTCCAATGAAGAAAGGTAACAGGGCCCCCAGTCTCCTGATTTCAGGTGTCCAACCCCAGTGGGGAGCATGGGGTTGCACTGTTCCACTGGGGGACACTGGGAGAGCAGAGCAGACAGGATAGGGAAGTGCTCACTGACAAAAACCCAGCTGCCTGTTGGAAGCACTTCAAGTATTATGTGTATCTCTACCCTTAAACAAATAATCTCTTTGTTTTGTTATATTTCTTATTGTTATAAAATTCATCATCTTCAAGATGATCTTTAAAACCCATAGAAGTGCTAATTATTTTGCTGTTTGTTGACAATATAGCTAGCTGTTTACAGCAAAACAAACTTACATCCTATGTTTTTAAACACTGTTAACTCCTGTCTTTTACCTTTTGCATTTTAGTTAGCAATTAGAGAGTAAAAAATGTTTACAACACTGTGTAGCTTGTTTCACAAAGGTTGGAAAAATCTCTTATGATTTTTACATACTTTTAGACAATGACTGGGGTATATTCTCATCACTTGGTGTAAAACTAAAGAAGAGATTATCCACTCCTGGAACTCATATAGACAAATGACAGTAGGGCTCCTCTACACATTACATTTACTATGCAATTAACTGGTTAACGGCACAATTAATTTAGACTGGCTACATGTGCAAAGTAACTGTCATGCCATAAAAAGTTCCATCCAGCTATAAAGTTAGAACTGGAAAATGTGTAATAACTTTATGACTAGTTTCTATCCAGCTTTAATTTGCATGTGTACCATGGCAGCTATGACCTCATGGCTGGGAGCTCCATTAGCTGATGGGGCTCCCAACTATGGAGGTGTACCACATGCTGCTGCGAGTCCTGCAGCTGACAGGATGCTCAGCTGCAACAGTACATGGGATGCTGTCACAGCTGCAAGGCCTGTCAGCTGTGGACCCTCAGCCACAGCAGTCATGGGATGCTATCATTGCTGAGAGTCCTGTCAGCTGTGGGACTCTCAGCAGCAATGTGTAGGGCACTGCCACAGCTGTGAGTCCCGTCAACTGCATGGCTCTCAGCTGTGGAAGCTTGCTACTTGCTGATGCACGAGGAGCCTGGGATGGCAGTTCTGGGCTCCCCCTGCACTGGCAATAAAATGTGATTGTATCTGGTGCTTGACCCCACAATCATGCCTCCTACTATGCATATGTGACATGGCAGGAGGGCGATTGTGTGGATTGTGCATAAGATACTATCATGCCTTTACTGAACATCTAGAGGGGCAGCAAATCACAACAACAAAACTTAAAGGGCATGAATATACATACATTTGTCTGCTCTGATAAGCTGGAGATCTGACGCTGACGCCCAGTGCTGCATCGCATGCATTTGTATAAATAGCAAAATGCATGTCAGCACTGAGAAAATGGTGGTGGTGCGCTTTTGAACTAAACCACATTTGATTTGAACTAAAACACCTTTTAAAAGTGCCCAGTACTGCAGTATATGTGTACAAGTGTCCAAAAAGATTGGGTACATCTCTGACAGCTACCAATTGAAAAAAGGGAGACAGATCACTATCTTAGCTCCTTCAGTCTCTCCCAGTTTGAGACCTTAGAGTAGAGTGTGTATGTATTATAGACTAAAAATATCTCCTAATGCTGCTTATGTATGTCCCTGTCTCAGCGAATACCTGACAGGACATGCTCTTTCAAAAATGCTGGCCTAGCCCAACAGCAACTGGTTGCATAAAGATGAGAACAAGAGAAATGTACACAGGAGTTTTCAGGCATACATTTGATGCATGGGAATCAATTCTGTGCTGGGGAGGTCATGAATCCCTGTACTGGATAAAGCTGTTGAGTTCAGCTTTCATGGTGATGGCTCTTTTATATAACAACACTGTAATATATTTTGTTAAACAAAAAATGTCTTAGTTGCTTGATGACCTTTATATATTTTCTAGTAGTTTAATTTGCTATACGTGAAAAACCCAGGAGCTAAATTCCCAAATGAGCTGGGGCTCCTAGCAATACAGAGGTGATGCTCTCAATCTCTGGAATAAGAATTAATACCTCTCTGTAGGAATGCTCCTTAGTGAAGCTGGGGAATGTGCTGTTGACACAAATCCAGATGGAGATGGTGGATTCAGGGACATTTACTATCCTAAAAAACTCTGGCCCTGAATCAGTAAATGAACAAATAACTTTTTTTTTAAATACCACAATATTTTGTTAAAAGAATAACAAAAAGCGTAATGTAATATATGAATAAATATATTTAATACATTCAAACAGTTGAGAGTCAGAGGAGAAATAGAGCATTCAGAAGGTGCTTAGGCACGATGATGATAAACCCATGGCATAAAAACCTAGACAGACCAATCAGGTAAAAAGATAAATATTAGATGATCTTCCTTGGGTTATTCATTTGCCTCACTTATTATTAAGACTGAGTTATATCCACAGTTCTCATTTTATAATTTGCCAGCTATTTGTGTTGTCTGATCTATATAGAATAGACTCGATCCTGGAGTCTTTGAATGTATTAATTTAGTCCTTTAAGTGTGAATGGCCAAGACAACTTAGGTTCAAACTCCTAAGCAGTTATGCTTAGTTTTTTCAGATTCATTTTAAGCATTTACTAACCTGTTCTTTTCATTTTGTGTTAGGCTTTTTAAGAACGTCATAATTAGCATCAAAAGCAACCAGCCAGATTTGTGTGTGATGTGACCCTATTAACTTCAATTAAGTTACTGTGAGGTAAATTCAGTTTAGCATGTTATCATTTAGGAGGAAAAATTAGCAATTCAAATACACTTAAAGGCAGAAGTAAAAACATGGATCCAGTTTTCAACTTTCTCAGCTGTAAAACATAAATCATTCTAAGAACCATCTTTAACTATCAGAGAAGCTTGAATGGCAGCCATGGCCTCAGCTTGCAATTGAGTCCTGCCTTTCTTAAATGTTGAGAGCAAAAAAAACATGGGATCTCAAACCGTCAATACATCTTTGGATAAGGGGAACATGTGCTATGCATACACTGTGCAACCTACAGATGAGACATCGTTTTTAAACAGTAGAACCCTTGCAATTACCACCTAAAATAACCATCCTTTTTATCAAGCTAATCTAGAAGTCAACAAAAATTCCAGTACTCTCTTACCTGTCTCTAGCCTGAACCACTTTGGATCAGGCACATTATAGAGGTGGCATTTCTCTTCCAGTCAACAAAAAAGAGAAATATATCCATTCTTATGCTGCTGCATATCTTTGCAGCAGCTGGTGCTGTTGATCACCTTCCTGAACTGCCTACCAGAAGACTTGAGTGACTAGAAATGATCTGAAATGTTTCATGATATATGCCCTCTTCCAGACTGAAACTGGGGAGTTGTTTTAGCCAATTATTCTCCCACTCCTGGTCCATAAAATTCCTACTCTCCCCCCTATCCTTTGGTACCTATATGAATTGGAGAATTGATGAGACCACACAGACTGAAGTGCTGGCACTATAGTAAGCATGTAGGTTGTAGCCGGGTTGGTGTAAGGACACAGGCAGACAAGGTTCCTTGGGTGAATCTGATATCTTTTATTAGACCAACCCAAATAGTTGGAGAATAGTTATTAAGCTATTCTCCAAACATTTGGGTTGGTCTAATAAAAGATATCAGATTCACCCAAGGAACCTTGCCGGCACTATAGTAAAAGCATCTTGTTCTGTCCCCTGTATGTCAAATGGACACACTATCACCTCCCAGTTTTCTCAGTACCCAGCCAAAACCATTACTTGGCTACAGAGCTGCTACCTAAGGCTGAACCCAAGCCAGATTTTGCAGATGATGATAAGAAGGAAACACTCAGGAAAAACTTGTATTCCTGCTAGCCTTCCCCCCTGTTAAAGACATCCAGCATCAGATCACTGAAATGTTTGAGATTCAAATGTGCTCCTCGTTTCTGCTGGATGCCCAAATTACCATAATAGCAAAATAACCCAAATAATTCCATGTGTGACTGAGCCCGCCCAGATCTACCATCAGTGATCACTTACAGCATTCAGTCCACATATAAGAGTGATGCCACTTGCCCAATGAAAATTGTAGAAGATGAAAAGAAAACTGATCAACAACAAATGGCATTTGGAGCACAACACCCAATGCCCTTCTCTCTTCTCTCCATATCTCCCCTGTTTATGGAGTCCAGGGTAGCCTACAGATATTCAAAGACTTTCCCAAACTAAAACTATCAATCAGTTGAAGTTGGAGGGGGAGGGGATGGGTGAGGTGGAGGCATAAAGGCTTGTGAATCCCAGAATAATCTAGGACTGTACCCTATTCAGGATTAAATGCAAAGCTTATGTTTTGAATTCAGCTTTTCCTCAAAATTTGCTTTATGTACACTGCAGTAAAGGTAAGAAAAAAAGCCTCTAAACTTGTCAAGACATTTGTCCTGAATGTGTGATGGGCAAGAGAAATTTCTCTGTGTTTCCATTTTTAAATGCATGGGAAGTTCACAGATATTTTTATGGTAAGTGTTCATAAATATGTAGGTTAGGTAAACAAAACATGGCATTTATATTTGGTTGTGCTTAAAAAAAAGTAGGCTGCAAGTTTTGATAGTGGGGGATCCATTAACAAGGAAGCTGGACAATGCGCAAAATTCAAGAATTCAACATGGATAACAAGAACCTGATTTTAAAACATGTCATGCCTGACTCCTTTTGCTCCCCTGTAAGGAGAAATGCAGACTTTTATCATTTAATAGCCTACTCTCCTTAGACCTCTAAACTTTACCATTGATTCTTTCATAATCAATTTTCTACTCTAAATTTGCAAAAAGATTTCAAGTAAAACCATGGCATCAAAACTAGGCATGCTAGAGGATTTGTTAATATGTGAAATTTAGTAACCAGTAAATCAGAAAAGTTTATATAAAAACTCAATTTGATTGTGTTCCCACAGATTTCTTGGGTATGTATATTATACAAGGATTTTGCAAAAATATCCAAAGTCTTACAGTTTTCTGTCTAAGAATCTTTAATCAGAAATTCTTTTCAGTGCTCTTCAATTGTGTTTTTGATTCAGGCAATTTGTTATCAAAATCTTTCTGAGATTTATCAACAGTCAGTAAGCTGCTCTAACATGGTCATTCTAAGAGAAATAGCATCTACCTTAAACTTAAATGAATCTAATCCATCTTGAAAATGAACTGCAGTGCATTTAAGGCCACATTCTCCTCTTACTCACACTAGCAAATGGGATATCTCCACTCAGCTTTATGGAATTGTCCTGGTCTGTACTGGTATAAGAGCAGAAAAGCAGATCAGCACATTTTTCTTTGGTATTTCTCCCATTAACCGTTTGCCTCTTCCTGGAGGAAAAAAAATGGCTCAGTCTAATTCCTAGTTCAGGCAGCAGAAAATGTCTAATCAATATCTATGGGAGTGTGACAGGGTCTAAATTCATGTGGAAGACGTAGGGTGAGAAACAGTTAATCTTAAATGCCAAAGTTGACAAGGATTTAGAACATCTTGGGAGAAACAAGAAAAGCTAGATTAAAAACAACCTCAAGTGGGCTATGCTAGGCCCGACCCAAAAAGTCACAGAAAATCCTAATAAGCGAAAGCTCCGCATCAGCATCACAGCAAGAATAAATTACAAATACATTCAATATAATGCATCTCCTTAGGCTGTGCTGAGCTAAGCCCATGACATCTCAACAAGTCAGGACAGAAAGAAAGAAAGCTCACAGCATAGTAAACCAAGAACAGAGCATTACCCAGAGACCCACAAGCAACATTAGAAAGAAGGCAAATGTGGGAAAGGATTATTCCTCACAGCACTGCTTCACAGCCTGTGGAATCAAGCAGGGAGAGCCTCCTGGAGTCACAGCTGCAGCAGGGATTAATGTTTTTAAGGTAGCTTTGTTTGACTAGTTGTTTTATATGTTACTCGCCATACACAGGAATACATATTTTTTAAAACAATCTGTGTTCTGTGGACCTTAAACAGACATTTAATAAATTAATTTGGATGTGGGGAATTCTCTCTACAATAGTATATAATGGATCTTGTCAGTCTCTAGGAAAGAGGACTTCATAAAAGCAACTCCAGATAGCTTTAGTTGCATTGAATTTCACACTATATAGGGACTAATGAGAGTGCTGATTCAGTCAGACTTTATGGAGGTGTACAAATCTGTTTCCACAGATTCATTTGCCAAATGGGAATTTAGCACAATAATATACTAAAAAAAGAGCCAGATTCTGAATTGATATAAATTGAAGCCATTCCACTGATTTCCATGGAGAGTCACTGAGTTATAGTAACTGAAAACCTTACCCAAAATATTTAGAAGACATATTTCAGGGTGCTCTCAGAAAACAATTTTGTCCTAGTTTTTCTAAAATTCAGAGCTTCAGTCCCATTTACTTTTGTACATATAATTTTAAAGAATAACTCTGACTCTGCTTAGGAGAGTAACTCAAAATATAGGCTGCTGTGACAAAGGGATTAATTGTACTACCTCTTCCTTCAGCAGGATCTGGATTGGGTCCTAAGGGAGAGAATAATCTACCTTGTTGGTCCCAGTCTTGCTCACTGGGATTTCTACAAGGTTGGGTTCATTGCTACTGTTCATTTCACAGGGCGTTCATAAATGCTGAACTGATGTTTTCATGAATTTCTGCCACTTATTATTCAAAAAGAACTGAACCCTTTTTGTCACACTAGGGCTGTCCAATTTCTGGGTTGTCGGGAACCATAACCTACACAAGTCGTACCATTCGGGGCTACATACCTTGCAACAGTGTGAGTCACCAGGCCCCACAGGCCATCCTTCCATAAGCCCCCCTGCTGCACCATACAGACAGGTGGACAGGCCCAACAACACACTTGTACTGCACGTGTAGGCAGGCATCCCCAAACACCCTCCCTATGCAGCATGTGTGCATAATCCCCTGCCTACTGTATTGTATGCATGGGGTGGGTGTCCTCTCTTCCAGTTTACCAGTCACAGGCTCCCCAACTACACCACATCACATGGTCATGCACTGGCCCCTGGGGCAGGCACAGAAAGAAAAAGCTGGAAGGGTAGCCTGGATCCCCTGGCTGCTGCTGTGCCCAGAGCAATAGGGGAAATGGTAGCCACATGGGAGCAGAGAGGCTTCAGATTAGTCTTCACTCTGCCAGCTGCCAGCTGGACAGTGCCATGGTTACACAACGGCCACACCCAAAACACTATGACTTTATTGAGAGTTTTTTCATCATCAAATGGTGCAGCAGGATGGCAACTAATGAGATGGATTAAGGTGAAATAAACCTTGTCAAAGTGCAAACAGAGGGAAGGGCTTTACAGCACACCAAATGCTTCAAGGTAAATGCCCATGTGCACTGTCCTGACCCACGAAAAACAGCACCTGGCTCACAGTAGCTTGACTCCCTTTTACTGAGGGTTACACCACCATGAGCTAGCTTTCATTTGCCTTGGGGGAAGAGTATGCACAGGGACTAACACACTGCAAAGCCCCACCCTCCTTTATCCTGAAGTAACTCTTTCACGTGCCCATGCACACTCACCCTACTAATGGCCATTCCCACATTAATACATCTTGTACAAAGGTGCAAAGAAAGTTCTTGCTCCAAAGAGCTCAAAATATATATTTTATATTTATATGCCCCCTCCTCCCTGCAATGTCTAAGCTACTCACAACATTTAATATATTTATCCTCCCAATAGCACTGTGAAGCAGGGAAAAACTAATACAACCATATTACAGATGGGAAATGAAGGCTCAGAGAGGCTATATGACTTGAGAAATCACACAGGAATTCTAAAGCAGAGTAGGGTATTGAACCCAGGACGCCCAAGTGCCTTAACCACTAGAACACCCTCAAACACTTAAAGGGACAAAACAAAGGACTAGCAGTTCCCACTATAAATTTATAACAGGTCAGCATCATAGCCAGGATTCAGATGTCCTGACTTCCAATCCATTGCTTTATTTCACAACCTAGTGGTTCCCAAACTTTGTCCCATGAAACCATGATTAGTGTTCCACTGTTCCCCCTACATTTCTGCTTGTCAGTTCAAAGGTAGATGATGAATGGGTCCCAGGAAATTTCTGAAGGTAAACAGTTGTCTGTTAGTCTGGGAATTGTGTATTAAATCACATTGACCATATACTGAGATAGTATCTTAGGCTCATAATATTTCCAAGAAATAATTCAAAATTAAGAGGTTGGATTTGCAGAATAAGTCTGTCAATCAACTGGAAAAAGCCAGATAATAAGATAGACCTACCTGGACAAGATAGTGAGAACATAAGCTGAGGAGCTCCAGCAGCTGTAGGTGGCTCCCAGCTGCCAGTACATCCTGAATCACTCCTGGCTCCAGGAGAATCTAGCAGGAAAAGAAGAAATAAGAATTATTTTGGAATAGCATGAAAACTAAGGCAAGGCAACATCTTAGGGTTTTATCCTTTTAGAAACTGAAGTCAACAGGACTACTTCTACAAAGAAAATTAAGTATGCATATAAAGCTTTTCAGGATGCAGACCACAATTTTAAAAACTTAACTGCAATATCCAAGAAGAGTTTTAGACAACTAAGCAGACTTGTAAAATTGGTTGGTAAACTCTACTAACTACATTGATTATCACATGCTAACTTATTTAAAAAAACACCTTTTGCAAAACAAAGTAGCACCAAAAAAACACATAAAATATCAATACAATAAACAGGCTGTTGCCAAATGGCACATTTCCTGAGGGAGGGTGTAAAAGTCTGTCTGTCCCTTCAAGAGAAAACAGTCAGCCTTGTTGAGAAAGCCCAGGTGCAGGGATTTGAATAGGCAAGGACTGTCTTTCTAGGAGATGAATGTGTGGCAAGTTACACGTCACATGATAGGGGTTCACAGGGTTTTCCCATATCCCAAGGTGCATTGCTCCCCCCACCCATAGTTCCCAGAGAACCAATTTGGGCTGTCTAATGAAGTCCACAGCCTCCCACAGGGGTGGGTAAACTGGAGGTATGCTCACAGCTGCTCCCCTTGAATCCTCACCCCACTTCCTTGCAAGCCAGGTCTTTCCCTGCCCCTTGCAGAGTTGTGCAGAGGGCAGGGAAGCATTCTCCTTCTGCCCCACTCAATTCAGCCTGGAGAATCCAGGACAGGACAAGCTTCACTGGGTCTTTTCCCAACCCTTGCAGAACTGTAGAGGGAGCAGGGAGCATTCCCCCCTTCTACCAAGCTCAAGTTACGCAGGACCTGATGAGCCATGCCAGGTCTTTCCCTGACCGCTGCACAGTTGTCCCCCAGGTGTCGTGGGGCCAAGACAAAGGAACAACAGCATGTTTTCAGCCCTATGAACAACTGGGGCCCCCAGCTGGCAAATGCCAGCAACACAAGCTTGCACATTGCATTTTTTCCCGCTTCGGACAGCCTTCCCTTTGTATATGAAACCACCTGCATCACATGATGTCACAGCTGTGCAGTTAAAACAACATCCGCCAGGTCTACGAGATACAGAATACAGAGCTGGATGGACCTGGTATGGCATCTCTTATGGTCTTTCTAAAGTCAATGGGAAATTTTTGAGAGGGCTTTTAAAAATTTTAGCAATGTATTGATGGAAATCAATACTTTGCTTGTATAGTCCTTAAATCTGAGGCAGCCTACTTAAAGAGTTTTGTTGTTCTTGTTATTTTGTTTTACATGAAAGTTAATTGCGAAATTACCTGGAAAAGCATACTATTGAAAAATCTATGCTGCAAAAGAAAATTCTTTATTGAATTCAAATGGCGGAAGCTACCAAAATTATTTCTGTAGAGCTTTGTTCTTACTAAGTATCACAAAACACTGTACAATAAAGTATGTACAAAGGATTGCAATGTAAGAAATCACTATGTAATATATCGATTTTGTGCTTCCTTTGCAACTGATGTTTAAGAAGAAATGTCAAATTTGCATTAAAAAAGCTCAAAAAGGGGTGAATATGTAATTCAAAGAAAATTAACTGTAGTTTATATTTTATACACATAAAATACATCACTTACATAATAAACCAAGGTGAGTCATAGTTGTAACTAAATACAGCCACTAGAACCGACTCAGCTGAACTCCAGAATTAAATATCAAAATATTTTGTTTTTATCTTTTCTTTTTAAAAAAGCAAGGAGACAAGAAACATCTACTCCATTACCTGTAAACCCTTTTTAGCATTGAACATACAATAATCAATGAGTACCCAACCAACAAATACTTTGTAACTTTCCATCAACCCCAACACATTTAATCAAAATTAAAAAAAATCCCATCCCCTCCCACTCCCATCCCATCTGGTATCTGACATACATAAAATACAAAGTGGGAGAACCTTTCAGAAATGCAAAAGAGCCAAGTGCTGGCTACTGGTCACTGGTATAGCACTGTCTTACAAAGTGTTCTAACCTCAGTATTAAATGCTCAGTATTGTCTCCATTTTAACAAGGATTGGAGGGAGGGGGGAGCGGAAGGGGGAGGGAAAAGAGTCATTGAATAAAATGCTACCAAGGGCATGTTAAAAACAGACTTGGAAATCAAACCTGTTTATCCGGTTAGTTGCTTATGTGTAAATACTACTGATTTCAAATAAAGATGTGTACATGCAATTAAGAGGATAACTGGGGGCTCAGTACTGAGTCCCCTAATGCTGGGTGTGATCATGAAACCATTCCTAGTTGCTGCATACCAGTTTCATTTGTAAGTCTCCTTTTCCAGGAATCTCATCATAACTGACAAAAACTGACATTAAATTAAAAAAGAATATTGCATTGGCTCAAAAAGAACTAAAAGTAGGTAAGAAGTACCCATTCCAATGTGTGCATTTAATGCAGTGCTTACACGTGTAACAAAGTCATCCTGGAACCCTGAACTATCAAAATAACATATTTCTCTTTGCAGTTCTGGCCTTATACCACAAGGAGCCAGTCTCTTACTGCTATGCCTTCAGCTTCCTCTTTTTCTCTATTCAGTCTAGTCTTCCTTGTAACCTTATCCATGGAACTTCACTGAAAACTAGCAAGAAAAAAAAAGCAGGAGGGGAGACAGAGGAGGGGGACACCAGTGTCAGTATCTAGAGTGGTCAAATCCCTTTGATGGTCACAGAAGAAAGCATCTAGCCTCAGCAGTAACAGGAAATTCCCAGCACCTCATATAATATATTAAAAACAGGAGAGAAAGGGGCTTGATTCTTATTTACATAATGGCCACTTTACAGTGCTAGCAGTGGAAGAGGTTTGTAAAGTGCATGCAAATTGCCTGTAGACTCACTTTATTCTTAAACTGAAGAGAGAGGTAATTTACACACAATACAATGGCTGCTTTGCTCTGCCAAACTGGAGTAAAAGGGCTTTAGTGCAAATGATAATCAGGTATGACATGTTCCAGGCTTTTAGTTGATGTTAATTAGATTTCCACACATGATGGTATGTGGTTCAAGGGAAAGCAGAAGAGAGGTCTGGTTATAAAAAAATCTTGCTGTTAGGTACATTAAAAAATAATGTCGTGCAGCACTTGTCAAATGAAAACTCAAGGTCAGCCCAACAAATCACTAATATTCTTTAGGGTCTTGTGGCATAGAATTAGAAATATTTATCATGCATACTGCTTTAAAATGAACAAGTTCTGTAACATGGGCTGATGTCACATTACATAGTAAATGCTATCCATGTGTCTGGTGTTGTAAAAGATGCAAAGTAAAGAGAGCCAGTGCCCTAAAAAGAACATATATTTGTGTTACTCTTGATGCACAAATATATTTGAATACTCTAAGAATTCATTTTTACTGCATCATACATGTAGCACTTGTGGAAGTGGTTGAACAAAGGAAAAGAATTATTTGAATTTAAAGATAAAAATGATCTACAAAAGCCAGCAGCAGATATTATAATTAGGTGCCTTACATTTATCAAAACAATGGAAAAGTCCTTTCTAATATTTTAATTAGCATAACTGATTTTGCAACATTCTAGCCAAAAAGTTTCTATCTGCTAATAAGTTTCATACACCATGTCATTGTCCAATGTGCTTTACACTATAATAACAGACCTATCACCAAAAAGCAGACCTAGTAAATAAACTTAAGAAAAGTCTGGGGGGTTTTATCAGCACCGCACCCTAAACAAACTGTTTTGTAGTCTTATTTTATATGTATATGTGGATATATAAAATACAAAAAGGGAGCATCTACATGTGTCTATTAATATGTAGCAATAAGCTCCAGAGCTTATTGCAGTCAGGAGTGCATCTGCACATGCACCCAGGATCATAGCATGCTAAGCCAGAGCTGCATAGCTCCACCAGCCAGAGAGCTGTGGGGGGCAGCCTGCCAGCCTGGGGTTGCTGCCCCTGGCTCAACATCCTGTGGAGGAATTGGATGGAGCATGAAGGTACTTCACCTCAGGGCTAGCCAGTAGACAGAGCCTGCACTGAAGTGTCCTCATGCTCTAGCCAGCCCTTCCAGCACCTACATGAGTGTTGCTGTGGAGTTTCTTACTCTACAGCAGGACACTAATTTTCTTTACTAGTATTATACTGCTGTGGAGTAAATTAGTTTACTTCAGCCTAATAGGGGTGCACATGTAAACGCTGAAACCTTTACTACATAACTAATCAGTCTATTACACAGTAAATATCTTGTGTTGATGTGTCCAAAGACCTATGTTGCACATGATATCACAAGATACCTGATGGGGCAGTTCACAAAGGAAGGGAAAGGTGGAAGAAATAATGTAAGAAATTCAAAAGTGTGTTCATGTTCCTTGTAATTTTCAGGTGATAATGCAGCCCTGATAGTCCAGAAAATATGCAAGAGGCAAAATGTTTTGTGCATCAAATATGCTTCCACAGGTTCTTTCATATTCCTTTTCACTTCGGACAATCAACATGAAAACAAAACCTATAAACATAGTAAAAAAAACCTCTTAATATTTCATTTGTAATCATCTTTTGGATATTGTTTTTCTGGTTGCTGTATATGTTATTTAACCTAAAACATTATGATGGATCAGGTGGGCACACTGAGTTTTAAAACAGCACTATAAATCACACCCATGAATGCACACTGGGTCCAGTTCTCCTCTGATTTACATTGCTGTAAAATGACAACAACTCATCTGAAATTAGCAGAGCTACACAAACCCAAAACTTGTAGAAGGGGAAGTTTTTATCTGTCATACTCAGAAGATCCACTGCAAACTATGAGGCTGAAAACATTAGAATAAAATCTCATATACTTTTGACACATAGCTAAATAGACCAGGACAGAACCTCTGCTGATGACAGTTGGGAGAATTTCCACTGCTGTCACTGAAATGTTACTCATTTACATCAGCTAAGGATTAGCCTTCATATGACATAAATACCACTGTAAGATCAAATTAGTTTACTAATTTGTGTTTCAGCTATTTGCAAAGTGTAGGGTCATGCTTAGACTGGAAGAAACAGAGGATGAGAGGGACATAAGAGTACTGATTGACAATAGGAATGATTGACCATGTGCTGCCAGGGTGATGTGGCCATGAAAAAGGCATATTAGGCAGGGTGGGGTTTTTAACAGAGACTAGGAAGCATGAGTATCATTAAGTATCAGTATAAAGCAGTTGTCTCCAACCTTTTTAAGAACGAGATCACCTTTGGCATTTAAAAGCAACCCACGATCTACCTTGCACCACCACAATTCCCCACACCCAGCAGGTAAGTCTGTGTGAAGAGACGTGTGTGTGGGGGGGTAGACTGAAGCAGAGAGAGACAAAATTATCTGGGGGCACACTTCCCCAGCAGGTAAGTCTCACCCAGCTGGGGCCCCACTCAATTTATCCCCACTCCTGCCTCCGGGCCTCACCATGGGGGCCTCAATCTAGCCCCCATCCCTCCCCTCTCCTCCCCTCCCCATGGACTGACTTGCTGGCCCAAGACACACATATGCATGAACATGGGCACTAAGCCCACACGCCAGCCTAGGATAGACTTCAAGAGTCTCTGAGATCTACCGCAAGAGGCTCTGAGATCTACCAGTGGATCAAGATCCACTGGTTAGTGACCACTGGTATAAGGCATTAGTAAGAACTCATTTAGGCTGCTGTGTACAGCTCTGGAAACTTAAGCTCAAAAAAGATAAATTCAAACTGGAACAGGTATAGAGAAAGGATAGTAGGGTGGTTTGGGAAATGGCCTTTCAAAAACAGTAATGGAGATAAAGAATATGAGTTATATCAGTCTATGCTGTTCTCTAGTGTGAAGAAGGGGAGGGCCATTTAACAGCTACTAATCAATATTTCATCTTAGAACTTAAGCATTCAGAGAACTATCATTTTGAACTATGACACGGAGACAAAATCTAACCCTCCCTGCATCCTTTCCCCTCCATCCAATTATTACAGAACAACTTTAAACAATTTGTTTTAATATTCTAGTTATAAAACCCATCCCACCGGAAACATCTACATGAAAAACTATGGCTGTCATGGGGTTGCAGGTGGCAGCAGTGCGGGGTGGTGGATGGCAGCTACTACCACATGCAAGCTCCCACCCATGCCCCCTTGTGTCTGGCTGCCCCACCAGGCAGCACCTCTCTGGCCCACAGAGGGGAACCGCTGCCCTTGCCACCACCTGTCCCTGCTCTTGGGAGACAGCAGTGCAGGGTGGCAGTGCTCCATCCTCACCTGCCCACGCATACCCCCAGTCCCTTATCAAGTACCCCTGGGGGTACATGTACCCTTGACAATTCCCTGGATTTAGGTGTTCACCTTTAGCAAAAGGCTTAATACTACTTACATAAACCAGGAGCACTATGGAACAAGTTTGGGGATTTTTTTTGGTGTTTTTTCTTCCTGCATTTTTATAGTGCCACATATAATGCATCCTATTCCAACTCTGGAGCTCTTAGTACTGCCATGCAAGTAACAAACAATGATAATAAGGAGAGAGATGTTTGTAATCTCTTGGCTTCACACAAATTGACAAAGCTAGTTTGATTAGCCTTGCTAATCAAAAAGAAGTTAGCAATGTAAGTAGACCCCCAAGATACAAACGTTGGTGACAAAGGGCATATGTATGCCACTGACCTCAACATGGGTTCCATGCTACTCAACATGGGAGGATGCCTGATATAATGTCAGATATAATGTCCATGGTTTCCCTCTATCCAGCAAAATCTCCTCAGTTTCTCTTGGATGGTATTTGAGCCATATTGCTTGTGGCAGGCGGCCACCTCTGTTTCTCCCCAAAAACACTGTTCTATGACAATTTGGTTAAGATGGGGCCAGCAGAGGATACACACCTACCCTATCTCTTTAGGTAACCTGAGCTGGATACATTCCTAAGGGAGGGGGGAAACCTACACGCCCTGCCTACATGACTGGCATCACATATCTGGGTGAGGGGCCTGGGTTCCCTGGAGAGCTAGAAACTGCCAGTCTGCCCAGCAACTAGTGATGCATTTTAAATTGGTTGGCTGACAGCCAACAGGTGCTGGTCTCCATTGGGCCAGGTAAATGAGGTCACAAGGACTATATAAGTTAAGGACTGCCCAGGAGAAGGGGGCAGCAGCCAAGAGGGAGACTCAGAGAGAAGAGCTAAAACTTTTGAAACTTGATCTGTCTCTCAAAACTCATGATCAAGGAACTGCCTGCCTCCAGTAGGAATCTCCACCTGCCTCTGGATGATACCTGTGAGTAAGCTACGTGAGATCTAACTAGACATATAGCTTGCAGTAACTCAGATGCATGGTCAAAGACTACCTAGCCATGCTAGTTTGCTCTATGGGATTTCTCTGATATTGCTCTACGCTGTACCCTATTGCACCCTACCCCTTGTAACCAACAAAGTTCTCCTTTGTATCTAGTGTGGGAGACTTATTGGGAGTGGGTTTAGATTATGCCTTGGGGTCCCCTTGGTTCAGCTAACTAAGGGAGACTGCTACTTGTGCTTCCGACTGAGGGAAGCATCCCAAGTTCTTGAAGTGAATCAAGTACCCTCGAGAGCTGCTGGCCTGTATTTCCCAAGGTGCACAGAGCCAGAATCAAGCCCATCCCTGGGTGGTGGCAGTGTTACACCCAGGCTAGCAGGTGTGCCCCAGGAAAGGGGTTGGCCAGATGTTAGGCACCCCGAGGGAGGCACTCGGAGCCTGGAAGGTGGTTCAGTGCCATGAGGTGGGTGGCTCAATGCAGGAGCACCCCATGCTGTCCTGTCACATTGCTTTCATTAGTGTCTCTCTATTGTGCAAAAACTGAAAAAATAAACTAGGTTTCAGTCTTCACACTGGAAGAGAATTAAATGAAAACCTAAGTGAAAATGCAACACTGAAGCTCTATTTTTATTGGTTAATTCCCTTAATGGCTTCTATAACCATTGCTTAAGGGAATGATGCATAGAAGCCTGAAGAACATTGTTAGCCAGCACTTAATTATCCGCAGAAAGGAATACAACTGTGTTAAAGCAGCCCTATCTGTACTTCTGCAAGGGCCATAACATTTACAATCACCCACTGTACACATCTAATAGAAGAATAAGTCTTTTACTCTCTCAAGATTATCAACCAACAGTCTCTATGACGTGCCCAGGTCAAGATCCAAACTGGACTCCTCAGGAAAGTCAGGGATAATAAGATAGTTGAAGAGCTTTTTCCTCTAAAACCTGCTTAATAACTTTAATTAAGAAAAAAAAGCTTTTACATTAATTGTTCATTAAAATGGACTGTCATTATCAAGAAGTAACTTTCATAAGCAGAAGTCAAACAGGGCACATTTACACCAGAAATTTATGGTGGAGCTAATTAGTCAGCTCTGTAGTAAACATCTGAGTATCTACACATGCAACCCTATCAGAGTGCAAGAAACTAATAAACTCCACAGCGGGGTAGTACTTGTAAATTCAAGTACTACCCTGCTGTGGAGATATTTTATGGGCAGCAACACATGTATAGACCCTGATCCGGCTGGATGGGGCACAAAGGTCCTTCGGTGCAGGAGCTGCCTGCTGGCTAACTCTGCACTAAAGCACTTTTGTGCCCTAACCAGCCCCTTCACAGCACATTGAGCAACCCTGGGCTGACAGGCTGAGCCCCAGGGCACCCTGCCAGCCAGGGATGCTCCAACCAGGCTCCATGTGTTGTGTTTGAATGAACTCCAGAGCTCCTTGCTCTGGAGTTAATTGCTCCTGGGTGCATGTTCAAATGGCATGCCCAAGAGCAAAAAAACTCCAGAACAATAAGCTCCTGAGTTTATTCATGAGCACTAAGTGCACCTGTAGACATTCCCACATATTTTTATAAAGGAATCACTCCAATAATTAGCTGTTAACATATGTGCTTTGTGCCATTCATTTGTTATTTCTTAAAATACCCTATTACTCCACAGACTCTGCTACAGTAATACACTTAAGAATTTACCCAGAGGGAACAATTTAAAACAGAGATGCAGGCTTAAATTTTAATAAACAGTAGGTTAAAAAAATTGTATATTCAATATTGAAGGAATTTCCCATCACCAAGTGGCATTTCCGTTCAAACAAAATCTATTTGTCTAATTTAATGACGTGCTATTCTCACAACTTTTGCTAACTGAACACAGCTTAATGCCACGTTACAGGCAGACTGGCAGTTCTTTTAATAGAGCTTTAAAAGTATTTTGATAACAATGATAAATAAATCATGCAAAACTGAACTCATTTCAGAAATAGAGTTTGGCTGAAGTAAAGTTGTAAAAAAATGTTTAACTTTAATTTTAAATGTTAGGAATATTCTTTTTCCACTCAATGGCTAAACAGAGCTATGGGATTTAACTTCACTACTCGTGAACAAATTAAAGACTTAGAGGGACAAGCTGCTAATCCATCATATTAGCACAGGTACTGCTTTAAAGGCACGATTTTTCTTACCATGGAACAAAGTATCCTAGCCATGACACTGCTTCAAAAGCACAATGACTTTTAATTGAAAGACCAAGTTAGTGCTTCTCAGCCTTTTCAGACGTATAGTTTGCACACCTAACCATGCTAATATAATGTGTCACTCTGCATCATCTTTAAAAGTATCCCATGTCAGTTCAGTGTGTGCTGCCACACTCTATTTGAGAATCACCAGACTTCACGCTTGAATTTAAGACAGGGTGGCCAACCTATGGCATGTGTACCAAAAGTAGCAAAGGCAGCCTGAGTGTGTGCCACATAGCAGACAAGGAGACAAAGACCTCAGCAGAATATAGGACAGAAAAAAATGCAGCACAGTGGATCAGGCAGGAGAAGGTGATCAGAGTGGTGGCTGGAGAGGATGCAGGGTTAATTTGTGTCAAAAAGTTTGACCCTCACTGCTTTTATATATACTGGCAGTTCTGAATATATTGGCAATTCTGAGCATCCACAACTCCACCTGAAGCTAACGAGGACTCAGAGAATAATTCTACACCACTGTTAAGGCGCATCCTCTTTGGGACATTTCCAAGCATGCCCTGAACATCCACTTCCACTCACACATTGTAAACCCAGATCTACACTGGTGCAGATCTCTCCCAGTATAGCTATTCTTAAGACCTTGGTCTTCAATAGTCTTGAGAGCAGTTGTTGGAGACGACCCCAAAACATCTCCACCACTATTTGGAGCATGTGTGTATTTGTGTGAGAAAGAGGAAGGAGGGAAAAAGGGAGTATGCTTGGGCCTGTTGCAGTAGGAGCACGTTGTCAACAGTGTTAGACGTATCTCAAGTGGCCAAAACTTTCAAAAATCCAGCCCACTGATTTTTAAAACATCCTCTCTACAGATAATGATTATTATTATGTATAAAGAATGGCATAATTGCAGACAAGACAGGTGGTTACCTTGACTGCATGAACCAAAAATGGAACCTAAGACAAAGACAAATATAAAATGGCTCACAGGAGCTTACTATAGTTAATGCTGTCCTGCTAGTTCATTCTGCTCAACTTTCTTAGCTTTGAATAGCTCAACACTTCAAGGAGACTTTTGAATATTTTGTCAGCAAAGCAACAGAATACCTAGCAGAAAAGAAGGGAAAGCAACCTATGCAGGTGGTATCAGCATTTATCTGAAATAAATTAAGAACTATGCTGATCAGGGCTTTGAGGTCCTCAAATGGACGGTTCTATTTAAATACAAATTAATATTATTGATTATAGCAGTGGTGTTAAGGATATTGCCTGCAGGCTAGATCCAGGCCATGGAGTTACATCATCTGACCCCCAGTGCTCATCCCAAGTAAGACCATTCCAAGACTCTCCAACATGCCAAATCCAGTGCTCGTAGTATCTGCTCTGGAACTGTAATACACATGGCACGCACTCTGGCCAGTCTGGAACACAAGCCACGTGTGGTGCCTGCTCTAAGCTGGTCCACAATAGATGCTGTGTGCAGAACAGTCCTGGAACAGGCACAACATGTAGAGTAGTCCTGGGTCACTAGAGTGGACACTGGATCCAGAGAGTAGTGGTAGGGATAGAAAGGACTAGGGGAGGAGGAGCAGAAGGAAACCTACCAAACTTGAGGTACCTGCCCACCAACTTTGCAAGCAGAACACAGGGCCCAGTGCCATTTTCACAGTCCAAGCCTGGCAGGCCTCCACCTGATTAGCCGAGGAGCCCTAGTAGTCCCGCCCCTCCCTGCAGATTGCCAGATGGCCCCAAACTGGATCTTAGATAGTGACTTATTAAGTAATGATTTATGAGGGCTTAATCCCCCAATTAAGCTCATGGGAGCCATTAATTGATGTGTTATTAAGCAACCTAAGTGCCAGTTAATCGCTTCCACAGGCATAACCAGTGGATTAAACCCCAGTTTCGGGTCATCCCCAAGCAAACAGCTGGATCGGGGTCCATGGAGCCCCAGCCCAGCTCCTTGCTGACACCAGATGCATGCATGCCTTCTCCCATGCTCCAAGATTGCAGGGTTTTCCTCTGTCTGCTGGTAAGGTTATTTTTGTTTTGTTTTGTAGCAACCCTGCTGGTTTTTTGTGGAGCTTATAATTTTCTGTGGAAAATACGTGATTTCACATTTTTCACGAAAAAGAAAATCACACAATTGCACTTTCGGTAGACCCCTACTCATGCTGACAGGCTAGAGGGGGCGCTGCATACTGGTTGCATCTTGATCTTGCCAGAGCAGGCGCCATGTAGCACGGTTCTGGACCAGCCTGAGCAAGCACCACAAGTGATGGATCCAGCATACTGGCAGTAGGAGCAGCCCATGGGGCCAGTCCTGTCTCATTCATAGGTCCCATGGACTGGTCCCAGGCTGCTCATTTGGTCTGCAGGTCCAGATGAGTTTGACACCTCTGGATTATAATAGTTGGTGTGGTACATCAGCTATGGAAATGAAGGTGCCCAATTCAGCAAGACTGGAATGTTGGTTTGGCTGTGTTGGTTTGGCTGTGATGGTCCAGGAACTATATGAGAAGCAAAGTGGATGAAAGGGGTTGTAGTATTTTTTACTGAACTAAATGAATAGTTTGTAGAGATGATACACAAGCATCTGGGCATACAGTACCCTTTCTTGAGTCTGGGAAAGATGTCATGTAAGCATCTAATCTCAATCAGTGCAACTCAAGTACATGCACTGAGCTTTGCTAAATTGGTGCTACAATCATTTAAAGGAATGTTAGACTTAATTTCAGGCTCAATCTTCTTTATTGACAAGGCCCCATAGTTTTTTTCAGATGTTTTTTCAAACGGTCTCATCACTTAGATGGCATATAGAAAAATATTCATGGGAAGGATGGGCCCAGGGGGCTGTGGCAGGAATGGCCAAGCCACAGGACACATGTTGCTAGTGGCACTGTGTGTGACATGCGAGTCCTGGGCAGACAGTGAAGAGAAGCATAGGAAGGCAGGCAGGGAGTGGAGCACACTGTGAAGCAGAATAGGTGCAGGACTTGTGAAACGAAAGGTGTCAGATATCAGTCAGAGCCTGGTTAGCCCTTCCTTGACCCTACAGCCATTGCCAAATTCAGGGCTTGGGATCCTCACTTGCCAAACAGAACTACAGCATTTTCAGGGCCATGGAGGGGTTATTCTGGTTCTTGGGGGTAACGTCTCCTCTTGCAGCAGCATCCTATCCCTGGTCCTGCCCCTGCCCCTGCCCCACTCTGTGCAGCCACGACTAGAGACTCAAGCCCACTCCCTGCCTCCATCCTAGTACCCCAGGAGACAAGCTCTATTAGGATATGGGGATCAGAGTGACATTCATAGAGGGGGCCTTAAACTTGTGTCAAACCTGCTGAAAAGTCTGGCCACCATTAATTATACTATGGTAGAGTTTCTCAACCTTTTTAGACTCAATGCACCCATGGATGGACTCAAGGCACCCCCAGAAAAAGCCAGTTCTTAGTTTTAACTCTTTTTTGACTACAGAAAAATAATAAAGCAGTTTGTTTTGTTGCAAAACCTTAAGACAGACCACAACTATGGATGTCTATTTGAAAAGTCTGGTGTGAATCATGTGAATCATGTTTGCAAACCTAAAAGCACTAACACTGTGTGGCACCCCATGACTGGTCTCAAGGCACCCTGGTTGAGAATCACTGCACTACGGGGTTCAGTCACCAGGCTCAACACTCATACACTATACTTTGAATATGCTAGAAGAGTCTGTCAAACTGAAAGAAATTTCCTTTGTGTGATTTAAGATGAGATTTGCTAAAAATCAGAAGAGTAGAAAACTAAGACATTTTTGCCAAAGAGTTCATTATTGGGGGCTTACAGAGTAACATGCACAGGGCAGAGAGGCAGTTAGCTGTGTTAATCTGAAGTCAGGTAGAAGATAGGCAAGTGGCAAAGCTAACCAGCTCAGTATTGGCTGAAAATTGCTGCATGATAAACAGACTTGGTCTACTTGGAACAAATATCAAAGTCCAGATGGAACTAACAGGGAACATGATAGTGCTATTTCTTTATTTTTTATTAAATATTTATTCTTTTATGTACTAAAGGCCTTATTGTTGCTGTTCTCATACAATTAGTGACCACTGGGAAAGATACACGTGGTTAAACATTTTTATGTTATTTACATCACAGTTATAACTTCAGTTATAATAAAAAAACTTTTTCCAGTGAAAAATCAATTTCCCATTTAAAAAAAAAATTCTGTAAATAATTATAAAGAAACATAACCTGCCTAGACTTGCTCCTGCAATCCATTTTATTTTTCTTCTTTATAGAGACATTTCACTTATAAAGATTTAAGAACTTCAGATGTTAAACTGCAAGTGGCTGCCAGGCTAGTTCAAAAATAAGATGAAAAATTAAGGGTTTGGGGTTTTTTTAAATTAATGATCCATCTTCAAAACTACATTGCTAACTTCATACAATACCAAATAACTCCACCAGAGGTCTCAAGTATCCTTCTTAATACATTAACAAAACTAAAGTTCAGTTCAGTGTATGAGTTTACAGATAAAATGCAAGGTGGTTAGCAAAAAGTTAAAAGTAGAGATGGAAGGAGAAACTAAATACTTACCTCTCCAGGTATTCTACTCTCCAGGTATTCAACATGTATGAATGCAGGCATACCAACGCGTGCACACACACAAATCTCCTAAAGCTATCTTAACTTTTCTATCCATTTCATAACATTTACCACAGAAGTAGCGATGTCTTGGCTCAAGATCTTGACCTAATTACATTGCCCATATACTTGTTAGAACCTGACTCTATTTTAAAAAATATCCTTATTTTTCCAGATCAGTGGTTCTCAACCTTTTGAGATTCAAAGCACCATTTGTCAAAGTACACCTTGGAAAATGCCAGCACATAGTTTTCACTCATTTTTTGACTATGGAAAAATAATACAACAGTTTTCTTATTGCAAAGGACTTAGAAAGACCACAACAGGGCAGACTTTTTTAACACTACGGATTTTTATTTGACATTGCTAGGTTTATCTTGTGAATCATATTTTCCACACTTACCAGTATAAGGTTACATGGCATTCCATGGCACCGTGAAAGGATCTCATGGTATAGATGCTGTACCACCTTGGTTAAGAATCACTGTTCTAGATGCATGTCGATGGGTGGATCCAGAGGGGGTGCAGTGGCGCAACCAACCTCCCCTTTCTGACCATGCTGCTGGAGCAGCAACCAAGGACGTAAGTCTCAAAAAAAAGTAAACCCTTAAGCACTCTCTCTGCCCTTCTCTTCTCCTCTCCCCTCTCCTGTCTGCCACTGTTGGGGTCCATGATCTCCCAGGGGCAAGATAAGCTCCTGCCCACTCCAGCTGGCCTGCACAGGGGCTTTGCTGAGCCTATGACCATGGCAGCAGATAGGTACATTTCCCCATCCTTGTCTGTTCCCCACAGGTGAGCACAGCCCTTGTGCAGCTTTGCTGGAGCAGGACAGGAGCCCCTCTTGACCCAGGATGGCACAGACACAGGCAGCAGCAGGCATGGGTGGGGGAATGTGAAAGGAAAGTGGAAGTGGGAGGATTGCTTAAGTGTTCACCTTCTTTGAGACTTAAATCTCCAACTGAGGTTCTGTCAACATGGTCAGAAAGTAGGGCTGCAGCTGCACCCCCTCTGGACCCAGAAGGGATGGAGAGGGGCAGGAAGGGGCAGGGATATACCTCTTGGTGAAGAGTGGAAGGGAGTGGGGGAATGCTTACCCTCCCTGGAACTTAAGTCATCAGCTGCTGCTCCTGCAGCATTTTCTGCCTACCAAAAATAAATCTTTGTATTTAAATAGTATTTTCTTCTGAGGATTTCAAAAATTTTTACAAACATAATTTAATAAAGATTGTATATTATATTTAAAGGTAGGTAAAGAGTTCTCCCCATTTAGCAGCTGGAGAAACTTGCACTTATGGAAATATCTTGTGAAAGTATCTGGGTACCCCAATTTAGAGAGTGAGAGGCCTGCTTTCAAAGGAACAGACCATGTGCTACCTGTACTACAGTGATCTTCAACCAAGATACTGCAAAATCTTATTCAAGGTACTGTGGGGTGCTCTGCAGTGCCATGTAGTATTAGTACTGTAAGGCACACAAATAATGACACGTGAGTCATAAGATAAACCCAGAAATTTCAAATAGAAATTCATATAGTCAAAACAATTGTGACATGGTATGGTGCTTTTGAGCTTTTCGCAATAGAAGAATTGGTCTTTTATTTTTCTGTGGTCAAAAAATGAGTGAAAGTTAAAAGCTGGCATTTTCTGATGGGTTCTTGAGTCAAAAGAGAGGTTGAGAACTCCTATTCTAATGCCTTTATATGTATTTGGTTGTGCTTAGCAGACAAACAAAAAATACCTGTATTTCCACTAACTCTGAAGGCCTCTTTTCACTGAATGAGCCATGGTAGAATCAGCACTGGTAATCTTTGTCTTGGTGACAAGGAAATATACTAACTGGTTCAGAGAGGCACAAGGAGATGCCCAAATCGCAAGACTTGGTTCTCAAGAGGGGACTTTAATTATCAAGATATCTGGTGGGAAGGGAAACATCAGTGCACAAGCAGTACAGCAAATTCTGGGAGTGTGTTGCAGATAACTTTGATAGACAGGCGAAGCAGTGGGGAAACATTCTTGACTTTCTGAAAACAAGGAGGAATTGATTGAGAATGTGAAGGTGGAAGGTAACTTGGATGACATCACAAAATGATCCTCAGGGAAGAAAGGAAGGAGACCAGCAGAATAAGGACACTGGACTTCAGAAAAGCAGACTTTGGCAAACTCAGGGAACTGGTGGGCAAAATCCCCTAGGAGGCAAGTCTGCGGAGGAAAAGAGTCCAGGAGAGCTGGCTGTATTTTAAGGAGGCCTTCTTAAGTTTGCAGATGCAACTATCCCAATACAATGGAAGAACAGAAGGGGCAACAGGACACCAGCTTAACTAGAAAGAAATCTCTTCAGTGAGTTGAAACTCCAAGAGGAAAATCAAAAAGTGGAAATTTGCTCATAGTACTAAGGAACAATATAAGAGTATGACCAGGACATGCAGGGAGAAGTTTCAGATGCAACTGGCAAGGGACATAAAAGGCAATGAAAAGGAGTTCTACAAGTCTAAAGTAAGAGGTGAAAAAAAGAAACCATAGATCCCTTATGGAATGAAGAAAGCAATCTAGTTATGAATAAAGCAGAGAAGGCTGAAGTAAAAAAAAATTAAATACTTCAACCTTCACAAATAGGAGCAGTTACCAGATGATGAGTTCAGTTGGTAGCAAAGATAGGGAAGGAAACAAACAACCTAGGCTAATACCAGAACAAGTTAGGGATTACTTTAAGAAGTTAGATGCTTTCAAGTCAGCTGGGCTGGATGAAATACACCCTAAGATACTGAAGGAATTAGGTCAAGTAATTTTGGAGCCATTCTCTTTTCTTTTCGAGAATTTATGGAGGATATGTGAGCTCCTGAATGACTGCAGAAGGGAAAATATAATGTCCATCTTTAAGAAAGGGAAAAAGGAGGAATTACAGAATTTGGGGAATTACAGAACAGTCAGCCTGACCTCAAAACCAGGGACAATCACAAAGAAAATCCTCAAGGAATCTATTGTGAAGCACCTAGAAGAGAATAAGGTGATCAGGAAGACCAACATGGCTTCATTTTTACACAGCTTGCTAACAAAGACAACAACTCTGTTTAAACCACTCACCATGAGCAAGCCAAGCCTGCCTGACCAACCTGATTTCCTTCTACAGTAAGGTGACAAGCTGTGGATAGAGGAGAGCAATGGATGCAATATACCTTGACTTTAGCAAGGCTTTTGGCACTGCCTTCTAGATATTCTCATTAACAACCTAAGGAAATACAGACTAAAGTACTGGAAGATGGATACATAACTGGTAAGGGTGTGCAAAGCAGACAGTATTCAATTTGGATTCAGATTTGGCCAGATTTGGGAGACAGCGATTCAATTCTCTGATTCAGATCACTGTCCCAATTAGAGTCGGCTGAGTCTGAAGATTTGATTCTGATTCAGAGAATCAGCGATTTGGCCATAGACACAGTTTTATATGCTTTTTCTATGTACCTCGAGGTACCAGGCATGGCTCATGAATGCCAAGATGGTGAGGCAGATGGAGCATCCCATGGGAGCATGGGGAGGGTCCCCTGCATGCTCAGTGGCGGAACCAGCAGGGAACTGGAAGTATTTCCGGTCCACTTCTGCGTCTACCATCAAGCATATGGGAGACCCCCCCAGTTCCTCCCTTGATTTGGCAGTCAGCCATGAGGGTACCCATGCACCCTATGGTAGACCTGGAAGTGGACCAGAAGTACTTCTGGTCCAATTCTGGGTCGGCTGAAAAAGCATGGGGGAACCCTTTGCGCTCCCGTGGGATGCGCCATCTGCCCCACCATCTCAGTATTCACGAGTCGCGCCAAGTACCTCAAGGTACCTAGAAAAAAAATATAAAGCTGTGTCTATGGCCGAATCATCAAACCTCTCCAAATCGATTCAGAGACTTCCGATTCAATTCAGAGAGATTAATGGGTCTGTTGGTTTGAATTGGATTTGGAGATTCAGCTGCTGAATTGGGCCGAATCTCCTCTGAATCGAATCAGCAACCGAAGCTTCATGCACCCCTAATAACTGGTTAGCTCATCATGCTCAACAGGCAGCACTTAATGGTTCAATGACTAGCTGGGAGTAGGTATCAAGTCCAATTTCGCAGGAATCTGTGGGTATTGTTCAACATCTTCATTAATGATTTGTCTAATGGGACTGAGTGCACCTAGTGGCTATAGTAGTCCATAAACTGAATATGAACCAGCAGTGTTGTTGCAAAGACAGCAACATACTGGGTGCATATACACATGCCATTAAGGTGACATGGTAAACTCCAGTGCAGTTAGCGTTTGAGCCTACTGCGGTCCCAGGTGCACTTGTAGATGCTGTGCTCAGGAGCAGCTGTTTGAGTCAGGGCAGGGGGTCAGCCCCAGGCTCTGGGCAGCAGAGACACTGGCTAAGGCACAAAAGTGCTAAAGTGCAGGTCTAAGTAGCAGGCAGTCCCCACACTTTAGCACCTTTGTGTCCCAGCCAGCCCCTGTCACTGTCCACACATGTACTTCAGTGCACAGAATAACCAAGAATCCTGGTTTTCTCTGTTTAAAAATTGCAAATTCTCTGATAAAGAAAAATCACTACCTATATAGGTATCAGTTGAATACAATATTTTATTGATATATATACAATTTTACATAAGGCTCCCTGCTTTACCAGCCTCCTCCTGCTCACCCCAGCTCCTTGCAAGCTGGAACTCAGCCAACCTGCAAGGGGGAACCTGCCATTTCCTGCATTTTTCTCCTTTAAAGGACAACATCTAGGTTTTATTGTGTTTTTCCATGGTGAAGAGGAAACCCAGATCCATGGTAATTATTCAACCATAGGCATATGGCAAAGTTCATTAATTTACTGTGTCCTAACACTGGTGCATGCTTTACTACAGAGCTAATTAGTCAACTCCACGGTAAAGCGCACATGTAGATGTGCCCACTGGGTTGTATCAACAGAAGCATCACTTGCAAATCAACAAAAGTGATTCTTCTGATCATTTCAGCGCCAGTGAGGCCTCGCCTGGAGTACTGTGTCCAATTTTGGGCCCCACATTTCAAGAAAGATATGGTTGATTTAGAAAGAATCCAGTGGAGAGTGACATAAACAATTAAGGGCCTGGGAAGCAAGACTTGTGAGGCAATGCTGAAAGAGCTAGGAGTATTTAATCTGGAGCAGAGAAGATTGAAGAGTAATTTAAAACTGCTTTCAAATACCTGCAGGGCAGTTACAGAGTAGATGGAGATGGGTTTTTCTCTATGGCCACAGGTGACAAGACTAAAAGCAATGAACTCAAGCTGCAGCAAAGGAAATTTAGGTTGGAGATTATGAGGAACTTTCTGACTATAAGGAAGACCAAACATTTGAACAGACTACCTAGTAAAATGGTGAAATCTCCATTACTGGCAACTTTCAAGAGCAGGCTGGACAGACACTTTGCTGGGATGGTTTGGCAGGGATGATCTGCCTTGCACAGGGGATTGGAAAGATGATCTTGTGAGGTCCCTTCCAGCTCTATTTTCCTATAATTCTAAGTTTTCATAAGGGACAACCTACTTCATTTGATGCAGCTGTCTTAAAAGCCAGTAGGTACAGGCCTCTAGAAAGAGGTAAATTTAAAGAAAAACACTTCTCTTATATTAAGCAACTCTAGAATACTTAGATTGCAGGAGAACAAAATGAGGACATACAACATACTTAGAATGCATAGTTATTCCTTCTACTATATCTCCGCTGGATATCTATATATTCAAGAATACATCTCTGCAAAAATGTTATATATCCCATATTGACTGAAACATCATTTTTTCAAAGAGTAGTATATAAAATAAAACACGAACTTGTTTGCATCATTTTTAAATGGTTTGCTAACAAAGACAACAATTCTGTTTAAATCAGTCAGAATAGATTTTGCTTTCAGGCTCTAATTCCTTACTGTGTAGCTTTCTTTCTATACAGAAATTAAAAGCATATTATCTAAACACATTGTGGAAGAAGAAGCACTAATTAGATTTGCACAACCTAGTACTCCTTGTGGAATAATGAAATGTTAACTGCTTCCTTTTCAAAATTAAATAATAGTGAACACACACCAAGGGATTTATCAACCAAATTAGCAATGTTTCAGCACTAGTTTGGTTAGTCAACACTTTAGATCTAAGTTGATGAAAATAAGTGAATCTGAGCAAAATAAATTTACAAAAAGAGATATTCCTGTTGTCTCCAAGAATAAAGATGGTACATGAAAGTTCTTGTATATAATACATAAAAATGTTGAGTTGGTTCTGATTTGATCCCAACATTTCAAGTACGTTAGAAGAAATAAAAAGGAAAAGAAAGAAAATGACAAATATTTTAAAAGTTTCTATATAAAAAAATCTCTGCATGTTCCAGTGAAAAAAGATGAAAGAGAGAGTTTTCCTTAGGACAGATGAACAGTTATGTAATCTCAAAGGGATAAAAGAGTTTACTGCTAATGAGCATATATCAGGCAATCTATATCCTCATTGCTTCTATTCCACAATAAGTAAAGCTAAAATAAAATAACTTAATCCTATTTTATTCAGAGGTAAGCTGCCATCATCTTACCTTGGGATAGAAGTGGACAGCTTAAAGTTAACACTGGGTTCAGGCAAATCGCAATTAATTTCCCAACACAATTTTAAAACAATATAACTGTTCATTTGACAAACTTAGTGAAAACTTAGGTCCAGGTATGGTCAGCTAGCTCCCCAGAGGCCACCTCTAAGCATTCCTAAGAATATAAAATTGCTCACAGCTCATTATTTGGGAAATATTAGGGTAAACAAGGGTTTTTTTTATGTGACTCCTATCAAGAAAAAATATCTACAATTAAAGAAAGAACTAGAGCTCTCAAACGATTAAAAAAATATATTATGGTTAGTTGCACAATTAAAAAAATTAGTCCAAATTAACTGTGATTTTAATTGCAAAGCTAAAAAGTCAAAATTATGCAAAATCACGCAAGAACTTTTATTGGTTGGTGGGGGGGTGAGGGGCTGTGGGGGGGGATGAGCTTTGGAGCCCATGGAGGGGAGGTCCCTGCAGGGGGGTCTGACACCTGGGGAGAGTAGGTCCCCTCATGCCCTGGCAGGATGAGGGTACTGTGGGTCAAGAATGAGGGGTAGCAGCAGGGCTGGGGGAGCTGTGGCTTGGGAGTGAGGGGCAGGGGCATAGCTCAGGCATATCACTGCCCCCCCACAACCTCCTGCCCCACATGTGTCCTCTTTTTTGAACCTGGGAATATGGTAACCCTATAGGAATGCAGTCCAGTGGTGTGTAGAGCAGCACCTAGCAGGTAAGTCTGTGGAGGAGAAGGGGCAGGGAGAACAGATTCAGGCCCCCAAAGTGAGGGAGAGAGTGGGACAGGGACAGAGGCAAATGGGACCTGGAGCCAGGGTAAGACGTGGGATGGAGCCATCAAGGGGAATGGGGGGGCACTCCCCACCACCACATGCACCCCAGGGGAGGCATAGGGGGGCATGTGCCCCCGGATTTGTATGCAAGGCAGAGGAGGGCTGCCCGCTGTAGCCTGGGGCTCTGCTCCCTGCTGCCTCTGCCCCAGGAGCTGTGCACTGGCTGTACATCCCTTGTCCACCCAGCAGTGGGAGGCACAACATGGCATTGTGCAGCTCCCGGGACAAAGGCAGCAAGGCAAAGAGCCCCAAGCCCACAGCAGGCAGCCTACCTCCACCCTATGCACAAATCCAGGGGACATATGACCCCCATGTTTCCCCCAGGGGTGTGTGCAGTGGGAAGCTGATCTCTGCCCATAGCTCACAGCTCTGTCCCATAACCTGCCCCAGCCTCTGGGGCCTCTTCACTCCAGCCCCTGCCCCTGCCCCATTCCCTCCCTCACTGTGGGAGCCTCAGTCTGCCCCCCCTCACCTGTTCCCCTCCACAGACTTACCTGCTGGATGCTGCTCTACATGCCATCAGGCTGCATTCCTGGCCACATGCATACTGCAGCTGTGCACCTTCACACAGCATCCCAATATGGCACCGATATATCAATGCATCTGTAGTGTGTCTGTTTGTCTGCATCTGCATGTGCCTCTCCACTGCCTGCTGCAGCAGCCCAGAGCCTGCACTTCAGCTGTCCTGCAGTCCTCCACATTGCCAGCAGCCCAGAAGCAGCAGTGACAGCTGTGGAGTGGAGACTGGATGTGGGCTCCAAAACCACATGCATGATTAACACGTTAAAAAAATGAATGCAAGATCCAATAAACGTGTTAAATGCCCACATTAACAATGATCAATTGACAACTCTAGTAAGAACCATTATTCTATACACCAACAGGCTCAAACGTGTATTTTGTGAAGACTAACAATATATTATTTAGATTGCATATTACTTGTGTATTTAGATTTAGCATAAGGGTTTATTTGCTGATACAGGTCTTTGAATTGAAAGGATTATACAGTACCTGTCCTGTGTATGCAAAATTCAAGGCCTGCTTTAAACCTAGGCTTGTGACACCATGCAGATTCACCTCATCAGCTCCACTTTCAAGCATACAGAGACTGAACATTGCCTGGAAAGAGAAAAGAGATGTGTAGGCATTAAAATGACATGTAAGAGAGAATCTGAAAAGTTTCAAGTGAGTAATATTGATTTTTCCTCACTTTATCAGCCTTTCTTGTTCCCTGTATAAGAAGTTGTTTAACAACACTATAAATTAGAATGAGATCTATACAAAATGTTTAATATTACTAGTTTCTTTTGACTACCCCGTATCAGTTTAGTAACTGAACCATTTGACAAAAAAAGAAATACAAGTACAAATCTTGGAAAACAAAAACTACAGTTTCATCTCTGAAAACCCAATTCTGCAAGTCCTACTTTATTATTAGTAATACTTTATTATGCAAGTAATTCCACCGAAAACTAATGTTAATAATCAAACAGTGAAGAACCATTCAATACAAGACTAGAAGAATTGGACCTTGGGAAGTTGCAGGGAGGAGAAACAAGATGGTACTAGAACAATAAACATGGCTTGAAATTATATAAACTACTTAAATGTAAAAAGGGCAGGGTGAGCTCCACATTGCCATGTAGAAAATGGGTTTTAGGGGTAGTTAAAGTATCCTTTAAAAAAGTGGCCAGCTACACCACCCTCCGTAGAACCCCCCCCCCAAATTAAATGTTAAAATTGGGACTAAAAATATAAAAGAATTACCATGAAGAACAGTCATCTCTAGGCATTAAAGCACCTAAAAATATTCAAGTCAAGTGTAAAAAAGGGTTCATATGTCTGGGAACAAATACTTAATCTTATTAGACTCTCTATAAATGCCCCCAAAGAGAAGAAGTTGATAAAGCTAGTCACAAATAGATTTTATGTTTTAAAAATGAAAAGGAAATGCCTCTCAAGGACCACAGCCAGGTTTTGGAAGTCACTATCAAACGAGAAAGAAGCTTGCATATAGTAGAAACTGCTGGACTACATTTTGGGCAATAATATTTTTAGTTTTACCAAATCTGATATTTCACGATTGATAACTGCAGCATCCAGGAAGGAATTCTGCTAATTCATCCACCGTGAACAACAATATAAAACTGATGAAGAGACACTTTCTACCTCTACCTTCCTTCATAGGTTGATGGCTTCATAAACCAATGTGGCATGGTCTACTCAGCTTTAGACTGAGGTTATTTTGGGGAATCTATTTGACCTTTATTTTAAAAATACTTGATAGGAATATATTCATTCTAAGCCGAATAATGCAGCCAGCTTCAGGCTACACAATGAGACTGTGTATACCAATAAAAGGTAACACCCTAAGAAATCCTTCACCCTCACATAATTTCTGGACCATCATGACTACTACAAGAGCACTCTTACACCACCATAAAGAAACATTTGCATTGGACTGAATTCTCAAGTTGGCACTGGTGCCAACTTGAAAACATTTCTGAACCCTTTTGGCAACACAGCCAAGATCTGATTTCAGTGACATCAATGGCCAAGCTCCCATTGACTTTGATGAGAGAAGATCTTATCCCATTTAGAAATACTTTGTTTGGGAGAGGGGAAGCAACTGCCTAGTACCCCCAGTTCTACCCTCTATTTAACTTAATTATCTCCCCTACCCTGCCCCCCCGTGATACAGCAACCTCTTTATAAATTACCTCAAATAAGAATCTTTAGATAAATATACAAAGTTAACATCACATCCCAATGTACAGCCAATAACTAGGAAGCTTCAAGTAATATAATTTGATTGTAATAGCATTGGTAGAAAGATGGGAAGAGGACAGTACTCATTGCAGCAGTCCAAAAAAACCCAAAAAAACAAAACAGGATTGTATAAAAAAAAAAGACAAGGTTGCATAAGGAATGGCATGGTAAATAATGCACAGGATATTAAAATGTCTCCATGTAAAGCAATGATGTGGCCATATTTAGAGTGCTACATCAATTATAGTCACCCATGTCAAAAAAAATTGCAACATTAGAAGGTATTCAGAGAAGAACAATGAAATTAACAGAGGCACAGAAAAACTCTCCTATGAAGGAGGCAGTGGATAAATTGAGATTGTTTAAAGTGGAGACTAAAAAGATGGGACATGATAAGAATATGTAAAAATACAAAAAACCTAGTGAAGATAGATCGGGAACTACTGTTATCCCATCCAATAAGACAAGGACAACGGAATATTCAATAAAATTAAAATATGGTAGAGGGAAAACCAAAGATATGGAAGGCTTGTCTTGCACACTGTGCTTATCATTAAAAAGCTAAGTCAAAGAAGCGTCTTGAAATTGGCAGAGAAAGTAGTGAGATTTGTGACAGCCCTTAGTTTCTGTGGGAGTCCATATGACAGATCTGGACGAATCACCAAGAAATCTGTGACCCGCACAGAAGTGATTATCCAGCTCAGGTCTGCATGGTGCCTTTACCCCTGGCCAGATTCATCCTTTGCTTCGCAGGTTTGAAAGTTTAAACCAGAATGAAATCTCCTCTCAAACATTCTCCTACAGTAAGATAATTCAAAGTTTCAGCTGAAATTCAGTTTGGATGCCTTACTTTAGTCTTTTATACTTACTTCAGCCCACCGGCCTCAATAACAGAATATACAACATAGAAACAGATGGATCATCATGTTCTGTTTTCAGACTTCTGCAAATACTTAAAAAATGTGTTATAGATGAGCAGATGGATCCTAGTTTTACATCCTATTTTCATGAGCTTAGATAAGACTAAAAAGGGTATTTTGAATTTAGTGGTAGTTGCTAACTTTATTTTTCACTACAGAAATATATAATATTTACCACAGTGGAAGAAAAAGAAAAGGGAAACAGGTAAATCACTCAGACAGATGCACAGAAACTGAAAAGACATAACAATTAAATATTTGGGAATTTGTCAAAATCTCAATTGTTAAACTTACTCAATTAACCTCAACAATAAATAAGACTACTGACATTGTGGAAAGTTACTTGCATAGATAAATGCTTCCAAATCAGGTTCATAATCAGTGTTTTATTCAATTATGCTGAGTCCATCTCTGTGCATGGAAAGGGCCAGCAAGTATTTTGGTCATCATTGTGTTTCCAGTTAAAAATGGTTTCACCAGAATATAGAGCACTTCTAACAGGTATACATCTTGCCTACTATTTTTTTATGTTCTTCATTACTTTTTTTCTTATTTTACAGAAGCCATTTATGGGCATGCTAACATTATCTTATTCTAGATGACACATTCATACTTCTGAATATATTTAGGAGACAACTGACCTAAGGATTATTTAATACTCTGAGTATTTACCAACATTATAGGGATTAATGTCTATAAACTCACCAGGGGGGACCAACGGAAAATAGGTGAGGCTCTGTTCTCCCGGGCATCACCTGGGGTAACAAGGAATAACAGGCAGAAATCAACTGAGAGCAGGTTCAGGCTTGATATCAGGAGGCATTACTTTACAGTTAAAGCTGCCAGGCTCTGAAATCAGCCGCCATGGAAGGTGGTGCTCTCCCCTACCTTGGGGGTCTTCAAGAGGAGGTTGGATAGATATCTGGTTGGGGTGTTATGATCCCACCACTTGTTCCTGCCCAGGGCAGGGGGTCGGTCTTAATGATCTGTTCAGGTCCCTTCCAACCCTAGAAACTATGTAACTACGATTTTTGCACTCATATTAGTAGATACTTAAAGTGTCTCATTCACTTGCTACGGGCTTCTTGGTGCCCATTTAAAAGAAACAGATAAACTGTACCTATTTAAACAAATATATAGCAGAACAAATAAAATCCATCTCTAAATTAGTGCTCTAAATTCAGCCTGAAATAGAAAAAGGGTAAGAAAGAAAAACAATCTTTAAAACATAAATAACTAAAAAGGAAAGGATGTAATCCCTTCTGATAAGGCCTATTTCCAATAGCCAGTTTAAATAATAAATGTGCTTGGAAGAAACAATCCTCAGGCCTTTGTACAAATGCAGATCTTCTGGAAAATGTATGCCAACAAAGGGATCTGAAATGAGGTAAACCATTATCAGTTCAGCTATGAAAATTCATGCATACAAAATTTATCCATGAAAATTCATTCTTAAGACTTTCATTTCAACTAATATGAATCTCAAGAACTACCTTCAATTTTTACAGCAGTTTTAAAAGATGAGCGTTCACTTTGGAAGGGAAAGTATGTGAGCTACATCAACTGAAAAATAATACTTGGGTTGCAGTTTTTTCTGTTCTTAAAATAACACCTGCAAATTAAATATGATCTGTGGAAGCCACTAGGAAAAAAGAGTAAAAATGGTCAGTATAATAATTTTTATTAAGGAGCTTTAGTTCAGTTGCAGTTGTCACAGTTTCCTTAGCTGCCATTTTTTGCTGACTCATCCTCACAAAACGATGTAATTATGAAAATATAAACAGTAGCAAGCTTTAAAAAAAGTTATCTTATACAAAACTTAGTATATACCTTCCTATCAGTATAATGTTGTATGAAAACATAATTAATGATGATTAAAAACTTTTTTTCTTAAGTCCAGAGCGCTAAAAAATTAAGGCCAGGCACTCACAGACAAATAAATACTAATTTATATCAATTTTACAGACTGAAAATGCAAACCAAAGGGATTAAACCTTATATTTTGAGAAATGTATAATAATTTCAGTTCTCAGTTCTTTGAGGCAAAAGTGAAGCATTTTCAATGGTGATTAATAAATGCCACACCACTGACCACAATACTGATCATTTCAGGGAGGTTGGGAGGCGGGAAATCAACAGCAAAATTTTCAACAAAAGCAACCACCATCACAACCTCTCTGTTTCAGACAGTATAGTCCAGGCTTGTCCAACATATGGCCCGCGGGCTGCCATGCGGCCTGCCAAGCCATTCTATCTAGCTTGCGGTGGCGGTGCCATGGAGTGCAGAGCTGGCAGTGGCACGGAGCCGCAGCGACGGCGAGGCAAGCAGGGATTGCTGCGGAGCAGAAGTGGTGGCACAGAGCCGCAGCGGCGAGGCAGGCAGAGAGCGTGGAGGAAGCACAGCAAGGCGGGCAGGGAGTGCTGTGGCAAACCAGGCAGGGAGCACTGCAGAGCGAGGAGCTGTGGCAGCAAGGTGGGCAGAGAATGCGGAGGGAGCACGGCAAGGCAGGCAGGCCGGGAGTGCTGCGGAGCATGGAGCCATGGTGAGGCAGGCAGGCCGGGAGTGCTGCGGAGCATGGAGCCATGGTGAGGCAGGCAGGGCCAGCCCATGGGCACCAGCCGACAGCGAGAGGAAGGGAGCTGCTTACCCCTGCAGGGTCTGGGGGAGCAGCTCCACGCAGGAGGCCTAGCAGTGGCCACTGGCAGTGCCGGCCCGCACCTGCCTCCTCCCCCCTGCCCCCCTCAAGCCAGCCCCACTGCCCTGTCCTGCCCCACAGCAAAGCAACACCTGCTCCCCTGACTCCCTGGGTGCTGCGGCTCTCCGAGTCTGGCCGCCTGCGCACAAGGCCCCAAGGGGCCACTTCTCACATGGCGCTGGGGATGAAAGGAGCCTGGCTGGGACTGTACCAGCCTGCAGAAGCGGCGGCAGAGCCATGTGCTGCTTGGGATGGGACGAGCCTGCACCAGTCAGTCCTGAGTGGCACACGGCTCCACTGCCGCTACTGCTGACCAGTGCAGGCCTGGCTGGCCTCCTCCCGTCTCCAGCAGCACATGGGAAGTCAGCTTCAGCTACGTGCTGCTTTTCCTGGCCGGTGCCGATCTGGTTCTACCCAGGCAGGTCCTGCAGCACCATGTCAACACCGGGCATGGCACCGGCAGGCCGGGCAGGCTCCAGGTTAACCCTGGCCTGGCTCAGTGCCTTCTCCAGCACCAGGTCAACCGAGTTGTAGCCAAGCAGCTCCTGCAGCACCACGTCAACCCGGGCATGCATGCCATGTCAACCAGCACCATGTCAACCCCTGCAACTTCATTGGTGTCAAAGGTCACGTTACATCACTTCCTGATATGATACCACTTCCTGTGACATTTTTGAATATAGCTCACCAGCCCACTGGTTGATAAAAAGTTCGTGATCTGGCGCCACATTCAAAAAGGTTGGACATTCCTGGAGTAGTCACATAGTTCTGAAAATCCAACTCCCAAAGGCTAGGGATAGTAAGTACACCTAAACTTGTTTAAGTGATCAAAAACTGGTTTAAACCTGTAACAGAATAGAAGTTCAGAGCACATAACCTAGTTTCAAAATGGCTGAAACTGGTGTAAGATAAATCTGGCTGAATGTAGTATCTGACTTAACTGATTTGGGTCAAACTATTTTATAAAGTTTCTGTCCCAGATCCCTTCCTGGTTCAAATTCAATCACAGACACCTGCCATCCCAGCATACTTTCCAGCCCTGCACTGTGCTGGGCTTTCTGCTCCAGAGAGCAGGGTTGGCCCCACCCCTCTACTCCGTAGCTGAAGCAGTGAAGGCTGGCTGATGGGGGGGAGGGGGGAGGGAGGAGAAGTCCAGTTGGGGATGCAGCCCAGTCTGCAGGGGAACAACTATCCCTTTCCTACCCTGGCAAACCCCAGCTGGGAGCTGCTGGGGTCAGGGAGGTGGGCTAAATACCCCTTCCCTGGTCAATCTCACTGTTGGGTGCAACTGTGGACTACAAACCCCAGAGGCACCTGGATGCATGAAGAGGAAGTAATGAGCAACTGTGCAGAATCCTGCTGATGCAATTTTGGACTGCAAATCCCAGAGCACGCCTAGCCTCTGGCCTGAGCCACTGCAGACATGTGGCTGCCTTTCCTGAATCAAAGATAAATGTCTGTTTGCTTATTTCAATTTAATCTATACATTTTAGACTCACCTGCAAAAATGGACTCGATTAAGCCACAGCTTTTTAACTGTCTGTACCTAGCCAAAAAGTGATTAAAGCAATGGAAAAAGGAGCTATAATAATCCTAAACCATAAGAACTACCTCAACAAAGTTAACAATAACTTTCTTGTGTAACCTGTTACAACGAACTCAAAGACCTCCCTTCATTACTTACCCTTGAACTCAAGAAGACCATCCAGTTTCTCCTCTGGAAGCCCCAAGAAAAACTACAATCTAATCCTAATTTCCTACCCCAGGAATGGATCTGCCAAGATTTCATTGTTTGTATACCTTGGGGAGCATTATATCCAATCATGATACCTTAACTGAAGAATTGTCAGAGTTTATAGAAACAAAGCACAACCACTTAACACTCCAGACCAAGTTTCTTCCAGGACATAATTAATTTTCTTCAGGAACTCCAAAACAAACCACCTCCCTGAGTACACACTCCTTGCCACCATGTATGTAATCAACCTATACAACCAACATAATCCACAAGGATTACAGCACAGCCTGCTTTTAATACCTACACAATCATAGTTAGCACCTGGATTTACAACTCCAGTACTGTATTAGGAATTTGTCTACTTCATCCTCACCACCATCAACTGTAGCTTCAACAACAGACATTTATTTCAAACCACGCACACAGATATGGGCAAAAAATTATCTCCCCTCCCCTGCCTCCCCATGATACAGCAACCTCTTTATAAATTACCTCAAATAAGAATCTTTAGATAAATATAACACCTAGTCTGTGTTATAAAAATGTCAACTCTGGGATTATATGTCATCTGAACTGAAAGCCTGGAGTCGTTCACCAGTTTCTATCACAACTCCAACAACTACTTCAGTTCCATTAAATTTTCTCTGGAATGCTCCTGCACCATAATCAAGTTATTATACACCATGATCATCAGCAATAATGGCACATTTCAAACAACCATAGACAAAAGACCCCAAGGAGCACCACAGCTCTCTTTAAAACTTCAGTAACCATCCTAAAACACATCAAGAGAGCAGCACTCTATAGCTAGGAATATCTATAACATACCCATTCTAATACTACAAAGCCAAGGCACCAATCTAAAAACTGTCTTACCTAATAAGACACTCCACCAAGGAAATAGACTACATCTTTAAAATGTTGCCCAAATACAAGCCTCATATAATACAAAAAGAAAATCCTCACCAGCTCACCTATCCCACACTAGAACCTACATGAAAAATTGAACAATTACAGTCTATACACAAAAAAACAGTTTGAATGTTTTAAAAAATCCAGCAAGCTGTCTCTCTTTCCCCCAGTTTTCATATAACTCCTAACTTCTCCAAACTCATTAATGGAAGCCAACTCCCTGCTGACCAACTGTCACCAAATCTTGTTAACACAGCAAATATGCCATCTACCTGCACATTTTCGCCTGTACCATATTCAACAAGCTTCTCCAAGAAAACTGTTATAAAGCTTATCCAATATAGCAAGGAAGCAAAGTTTCTGCAACCACATTAAGCAGACTTTAAATAAAAAAGGGGTGGGGGGGATTTAAAAACAGAGTCCAGAACTGCAGGCGAGACAAAAACATTTCAAATCTGCAAAAGGCAATATCTCTCACTGTCACAAATAAAGGCTGCACCATTCCTGCCTGCCTAGGAATTGTTTGCTTTCATATCCATTCAAAAAAACAAAAGTGGCAAGGGGCCCAGGGTTGTGAGAATAGCAGGTTTGTCCTTGTTTGTGTACATCAATCTTTATGCAGTAGCTTACATCAGACAACTGCATCTGTAAATTCTATGCAAGCCAGAGTTCCTCTTTAAGCTGGGTCAGTGCATTGTTAAAATTAATTTAATAAGATTTGTGTGGTGTTGTCCTGTTGTTCAAACCATAGCTAGGGCTGTACCAGTTCTGTGATTCTTAACAGGATCCTTTCAAGGGAGCTGCAGGGTGCTGTACAATAATAGCACTGTTAAAAGTGTAAACACCTACACATAATTCATAAGATAAACCCAGACATTTCACATAGAAATCATAGTGTAAAAACATTCTGAACTGTTGCAATATTTTTGAGTTCTCTGCCCTACTGCTTTGCTGTAGTCAAAAAATGAGTGAAAGCTAAGAGCTGGCACTTTTTGAGGGGTTCCTTTAACCTAACAAGAAGTGCCAAGGTTCTAAAAAAGTTCATAACGAATAGGACATACAAATACAAATATCATCAATGAATAAAAAGAAGAGAGTAACATTAATCATTATCACCATTTTTCTTATTAATTGGGCTTACAGGTTTTTTTCTTCCTAAGAGTTTTCTGTTTTGGAAACTTCTGTGCCATTCCCACATGATTGTATGAACATAACATGTATTTGAAACATGTTTCATGCTAAAAATGAAACTGTTTGAAATTTTAATCTGTGTATAACAACTATTCTAAAATATCATAAGGGATATGATAAATCCATCAAGAAACTGGCTAGAAATTTCCATATATGTGATGCTAGAATTGTGTAGAATTTGTACAAATTAGTACTATTTAGAAAACAAAATTTAAAATAAACTTCTAGGCATCTATAACCTTTACCAAGGCCCAGGACATCAAATTCAAGGTTGTAGCCAAAGCTGTCTATAGACACACTGTGAGGAGTATCTATTACAACTTTTGCTTTCTTGACATTATCAGTCATTGCCGTTGATATTATCAGCCTCGAATTTCATGTCTAGTCTGTTACCAAAAATAGCATAAAAAATCTTATATACATAGATTCCTGTTCAACTAAGGAATTATCAACAGGTCAGCAAGCCTACAATAATAAGCCTACAGACACTGCTGAGAGACTTCCAATTAGATTTTTATGGGTGCTGAATTAAAGTCAATTCTACAGTTTTGCTCAAATTTTCCCTGAGCTAAATTACATTTCTTAAGTCCACTCCTACTAAACTCTTCTTTCACTCTTCATCCTTGACTCCAATCAGCAATTCAAGGTTCCTGTGATGGATGGCGCTCAGTTTCCATTACTACACTTAAGTATGTGAGCACTTCAACATCATTCCCTCACAATCACAAATTAGATAGGAGGAATGGGAAGTTGGCATGCCATGAATGTGTGAAGCATGCCATGAAAGTGTGATATTGCCTCACACAGCTTTTACTAAAACACACAGAAGGGTGAACATCCAGGTTATTGATATGAATTTGAATTATCAGTGTATCCACCCTCATGCATACTTTTTCTAGAAAATGAATATTACAATTCACTCTAGGGGTTGACAACATTTTTGAGCAGAATGGCGAAACACCTGCAACCTCAGCTTGTAAGAAGTTAGAGTGCCAGGTCCCGATTGCGCGGGAGCTATGAGGGGCCTAATCCTTGTTCTGGCAGAGCAGCCTTGGCCCCTTCCCCACCATCTGTCCCAAGGGGCATGTGCTAAAGATATGAAAGCCACACTCTGGCACCTGTGCCAGGAGTTGCCTACCTCTGATCTACTCTATAAATATCCACATATCCTGTTTAGTCATTTCACTGAGAAGGTTTCCTGTCCTTTTTGTCAATACATTCCTACCAACCAGCCGTATCTCATCACAGAGGACTAACTCTACAGAGCATAATTGGAAAGCATTTGGATAAATGTTTTGTCAGACTGCTTTAGGTAGCATAATGCCACTTTTTACATGTAATTTATAAACACAATCCAAGAAAATGAGAGATCTTTATAACTGGTTACTAGAGGAAAAAAAGCACAGTAGTTTTGTGCACAACATAACTGCATCTTTTCTGCATTCCTAGCAAGTGAGTTGCTGCTCACAAATTCCAGCTGTGCATCACTAAGCTTTTCCTAGACTATCTTCTTCCACTGATTTAATTTTGATAGCAAAGAACATGGTTAAAAGTCGATTTTAGCATCTACTTGCCTAAAAGATGAATAGGTTAGTACTGTGTGGTTAAAAAAATACCCTCCACCATTCCACAGAGCATAGTACCTGAATTGGTCTTTTAAATGTAAATGCCTTCATTTTGTAAGTACAGTATTTTGTTAAAACTTTATTTCCACAGTATGCAATTTTTTATTTCTATGCTCCTTTGTTTCATTTCTTTGCCGCTTCAGGTTCACTCCCCTCCCTGGTTTTAAGTAATTTATAGCTCCTAAAATCCATCAGATGAAAAAGAAGGATTAGAGACTGAACTCAGGAGATATCAGCTCAATTACCTACTCTGGAATATTTCATGTACTGGTTTAGGCAAGTCACTTAAAATCTTATGCAGCAAGATTCTTAAGCATATGGCATACACTTAACTTAAACACAAGCAGTTCCACTGATTACCATGAGACTATATCCTGTTTAAATTGCTTGCTAATGTAGGATTTAAGTCTCTCTGAACCCCATCTTCTTCCTTTCTTTCCTTCAAAAATGTCTTGTCTAGTTGAAAAGTAAATTCTTTGGACAGTGACTTTCTTTTCCTTTGTCCTCACATTACCAAGCCCATTAATCCTCAACCAGGGTGCTCCTTTCAAGATCCTTTCAAGGGTACCTCTGAGTACCATACAGTGTTAGGATTCTTAGATGTGCACACACAATAAACACAAAGTTTTTATATAGGAATCCATACTATTAGAAACATTTGAACCTGTTGTGAACTTTGGAATTCTTTGCAAGAAAATAATTACTTCATTATTTTTTGTAGTAAAAAACTGAGTGAAAACTAAGAGCTGACATTTTCCAAGGTGTGCTTTGAGTGTAAAAAGGTTGAGAACCTCACATTTTGTCCATGACTTTTGAGCATGACTATAATACTAGCTACAAGTAGTAATAATGTATTTAAATTTCTTTGATACATTTCTTATAAAAAGGTAAACATCTAAATGACATTAGATGCCCTATTAAACGCCCTATTTTTTGTGCTAGAAAAAAGTTTTAAAGCAGTTCATTGAAAGCAACACATTACTTTGATGAGTTGACACAGCCTATGTCAGTCTGACTGATCTATAGTGTTCAGTGCTACATGCATAATGTAATCTTACCCAAATGACTAATTTATCTGAGGAATCTGTTTCGGTTTTTTTTTCCCCCACTCTTATCTGAAAACTGCAGTCAGTTTTTCCCTGAATACGGAGGTACTTTTATGAAATAGGTTTTTCACATTTTACCTTGTTCTTCCATTTGGGGTCTACCTATGTGAAATACTCATCAAACTTGCCCCTGACTACATGCTGAAAAACAAATCATTCAATATAAGTTAAATGGAATATGATTGAGAGGTCTGTCACAGGATTCTTCTGAAAAAGCTCTTTATAAAACCCTGGTAAAAATATCACACGTTAATCATTCACAATACACCTTGAAGTTATAAATCTGCTTAGTAAAGTCTATCTAAATATTTTTTAAGCATTTGTCACATAATCAAACTGAGGCCCTGGGAAATCATCAAGAAAAGGTCAAATACCCAGACACAACTTAAAAGGAGGTATAATTTGCAGAAGTAACCATAAATGCAACAAAGACTAAGGACAAAACGTGATTCAAATACTGCACTGAGATCTCAAATTATTGCCAACATGCCTTATTGTAAAACACTTCAGGTGCATCTTTCACTATATCACAACCAATATGTGGTTTTACATTACATCAGTACTTTAAATTATATCAGATCAAGTGTGTAACCTGAATGTAACTATTGCCTTGCATTATCAATTTAAAGACAGAAAGGTTGTTTTTCAAAAGCAGTGTTCCCAAATACCTGCAACTGGGGGTAGGAAGCTTAAGATGTCACTCTCAGCAGTATGTTATTTAGAATAATTAATCAGAGGATCTAAGCTATAAACAGACAATAAGTAATTATAATTAAGCAAGCAGACGATCTAAGTTATAAGGATCCAGTACTAAGTTATATTGTTCAGTTAACTTCAGGGAAGTGCATTACAGAGTTCTCCCAGAGGGTAGCTTGCTTGGGACCACTGCATCCTCATCTGGTACAGTAGGGTCTCCTGAAGCCGGTCCAAGTGTGGTTTCTAGAGCAGAGGAAGAGCCCTGGCTTCTTCCTACTCAGAGACCCTGGCATTTCAGCCTCTGACCCAGCCTGGTTGTTCCTTGCCCTGATCCAGAGAGCTAGCTTCTAGTTCAGGTCCTGGGAGAGGGACTTTATCTCTTGTTGGTGAGAACAAGTTCAACCCAAAGCTCCAAGCAGCAAAACAAACAGTTCTTCAATAAAAACCAAAAAGACCCTGTCCCCTCCAAACGGTTAAGCAATTCCTCTGTTCCCAATCCAGTTAGCTCAGCTGTCCTCTCTCCCATCTTCCCAGCGCTTCAGCCTCCAAGCTCCTATTCTGACTCTCCTCAGGCAGCCAGACACCCGTCTGTTCACCCTGCCCTATCCATTATCATATTAATCTCCTCCAGCTTCTCTGAAGCTTCTTATATATCACTGCCCATCCCATTTTATCAATATGTCAACAAGGCTATTAAATTCCTTTGTCACTGGAACTTCATCTCATCTTGTCCAGCATATAGGCAGCTTTATTAACAGCAAGGACCCTATTAACCCCTTCTTTCCCCATATATTGGCTTTATAGGTAAACTGAGATACACAGTATAACAATATGAACACATTTAAAACAAAAATATTACAATAAAACTGTTACCTACATTGCCACCTTCATTTACTATAGAATACAGTCTTATTTTTTTCCTTAATCTTTTGTTCCTACAATCTATATCTTGTTTGGATTAAAATTCTTGAAACAAAATAGTCAAGAAATTTCATCCCATATAGTTGTTCTGTATACCCAAGAGGAATACATTTGTTAATAACACATTAATTTTCTTGGTAATGCCCTGCCTCAGTACATAACTCATGCTTGGAAAATATTAGCAGTCAGTGAAACATACGCTCTTGTGCCATGTAAGCATGGATGTATGATTTGTGGCTCCACACAAAGTCAGGGAGTACAGCACTCTCCTCCTAACAGACTGTTATCATGTTACCAGAACGCCACAAATCAATACCAGAATCACTAGATGCCAAAATGCATTTATGGCTTGTCACCTGTGGACAGACTGAAAGGCCACAATACTTGATCAGAAAAAATCTTTAAAGAAAACCAGCACTGAATTACTATAGTTACAGTAAAGCTTTGCAAACATGATAATATTTTAAAAGATTTATCTTCTTTTATATTCAAATCCTTCCTGATTCTCTGGTTCATAATCAAACAACATATAATAGCCATCTGCCCACCTGCTTTATCTCTGGTCTGGAATTTCCCATCCATTTTAAATTGTTATATTACAATGAATTTACAACTGAAACACCTGACAAAATATTTGCCATATGACATATGTTGAAGCAGGAAGGATTTTATTTTTTGCAATGAAAACGGCACTTTCAAATGCCTTCCAGTATTTCCAGGGAGAGTTCAGTGTGCTTTCCAGTATTTAAAATGTTTAGCGCCCTGTAAGGGATAAAAAATTTGAACACTATGCAGAGCTAAAAAAACCAGAGTATGCATGAGCAAAGACTTTTACAGCCCTTCCAGATTGCTAAAAGATTTGGTTACCTTAGAAAAGTCACATAATGAATTGTTCTAATAAACAAATTGTTCACTCGGCCTGTAGTTTATAATGTTTACCAATATTTGACCCTAGCGAGAAGGAAAACCCACCATTCCTTCAGCTTTCCATTTTAAAGCAAATGCTAACATAAAATGTATACCAGGAAGACACTGGGTTAACTGTCAATATTTTCTAATGTGTCTCTTAGAAGAGAAAAAGACCAGCATTGTTTGAAATCTACCTTGTAGTAAACAGATAAACCAAATAAAACAAATAAACCAAATAAAACAGACAAACCAAATAAAACAAATTGTATTTCTACATACTAGCCAAATGCCCATCAAGAATGATGGGGGAGAGGGCAGGGATGGAGCCCTGTGCCCCCCCAATCCAGATCCACTCCCCACTTCCCTCTTGCTGCTTAGGGTCTGGACCTGCTCCCCACCACCCCCAGCTGCAGTGGTGGGGGGAGGAACAGCCCCAGGCCCAATGTAGAAGAGAACCAGGCCCAAGGGTGGGGAGAAGCTGGGCCACTGCGGCAGGGGGCGGGGAGGGGAGCAGCGGGAGGATGGCAGAAGCAGGCTTGGGGCAGACATGGAGGAGCGAGGGTGGGGGAAGAGTGAGCCTGGGCCCGATGTGGGGGAGACGGTGTACTCCACTCCTCCCCGCAGAACTGCCATGTCAGGCCAGGCCAGGCTGAACTGGGCTGGGCCCACTGCTCCCCATCACCACTGGCTGGCTTCTCTCCCCGCTCAGGCTCACTCCTTCTTCCCCCGCATCACGCCTGGGCCCACTGCTCCCATCCCCTCCCCCCACTACTGTAACCATGGCACACCCGCCCCCTGCCCCCACCACCACATTGGCCCTGCAAGCAGCGACAGCAGAAGGCGGAAGGGGCAGGCCGAGGCCAGCAGCAGCAGCCTCGCCCCCCTGCAGCATCCTGACCCCACTCCTCCCCCCGCACCACCTCTGTCAGTTCCAAGGAGCAAGGGGGGGGCCAAAGCCAGCCCCGGTGGCCTCACCCCCCACCTTCCTCTCCATCGTTGCCACCTGCAGGAAGCAGGGCAGGTGGGGCTAGGCCAGCACTGCTGGCCTCACCCCATTCCGTCCACTCCCTTGTCACCACCTCCAAAAGCAGGGGGGGCAGTTGCACTGGCTTCCTCCTCCCCCCACTCCGTCCTGTATGCCCACCATCATGGCAGCACTCCACCGCACTGCCACCTTCTGTCCAAGCACTTCTTCACACTCCAATTGGCTGTTTGTCTGCCAATCAGAGTGCAAATAAAGTATTATGCGCAGGCAGGCAGATTAAGGCTTTTATAATATTAGAATGGGTGCATGGTAAAATCTAGAACAGAGGTTCCCAAACTTTTTCTTATTGCATCCCCCCTTCCAGATTTACCAGATACCCATACCCCACTCCACCCTGCCCACCAGCATACATTTTATATTTTAACCCATTAAATGTTAACTATTATTATAATTAAAGTTCAATACGCCATTACAAAATTTCTCCCGTGAACCCCACAGAGATATGTGTACCACAGTTTGGGAACCCCTGATCTAGAACACATTACAACCAAGATCTCAAAAGAAACTAATAATTTTAGATGGCCCAATTTTGGGGTGCCCAACTTATTGTGTTTTGCAATTGCATTTGATGACAAACTAAATAAGCACAACCAGAAAACAGGGCTGGGCCCAGGAAGTTCATTTTCTTTGAACAGGACACATTTTTGTAATGTATAAAATGCTGTGCATAGGGGGCTAAATTATTAAGTGTGGACAAGCTCCATATTTTTTTTTTTAATGAATCTGTGCTTCACTAATAACCTTCACTTCCTTGACTCATTTTACACACTTTCTAAGCCCATCCAGGGAAGAGTCCAACATGAAGAGTAAATAATTTAGTCACCTCACTTCACAGCACCATTGGCTCTGGAGATATAATTGCCATAAAATTCCATTTTCAAGCATCATAGGCTTTAAATTGTAGATATTATGAGTACTCTGCTACAAAGCCAATTTATCGTGCTGATGCAAATGTCATTACACAAGGAAATCCAAATGTACTAACCTACTGTAGAAGACAGCAATTACTTTCCACTCTGTAATTTGACAGCAACAGCGAATATGTTAAGTGAGAAACTGAACATCCTCTACTACTGAATTTTTCACTTTATGAGGATTTTAACTAACTACACTTCAGTGTCTTTGCAAAAAATACTGTTTTCCCCTGTGAATATCAGATTTGCTAGCAAAGCACCCTTAAATCTTATTGCCATACTTGACCAGCAATTTTTAATGCATAAACCCAAGCATAAAACCCATTTACTGACCACTTTTCTTAGATCTTCCATCTCTAATTCTAATAAACTTTACAAAGGTAAATAAACTTTGATCTAATTAAATAAATTTTCAAAAAATGCCCCGCCTAGCCAAGTTAGAGTAAAGATGAACACCTTCCATTGTAGCTCTCCTACCATCCTAAACCTTGCACTTTTTCTGACTTCTCCCCTGGAATAAAGGACTCATTAAAATAATATTTTTATTCTCATTACGTACAGGCTAAATTTGGTGATGTTTATCATCCATTACTTCCATTCTTTAGCAGTAGCAGCCCCCTACCCCCCCTCCAAAATAAGTAGGGACCTACTTTATTTGCCATTTCATGGATTTCACAGAAATCACAAAAATCAGCTAAAAACCTCAATAAAAATAAAATGTTGGCTCCCCAGGGGAAGCCAGCAGTACTCAATACTGAGAGGGGAAGGCCCCAGCTGGTGAGATTGCACTAAGGGCAGCAGGCAAGATGGCAGCTTCTGCCTTGTCCCTTCTCCCCACTAGAGCCTCTCCAGGGCTTCTCCACCAATCAGCATCAAGGAGCGGGACCATGAAATTGATGCAAAATCAGCTCTACCTGTTGCAAGCAGGCCATGAAAAACCCTTTGTTTCACCACGGTTTAAGTAGGTTCCTAGGTATAATCCAATTCCCGGTGAAATCAATGGAAACATTCACACATGTGAGCAGATACAAGATCTGGCAGGGGCGGGGAGCAGTCACCTGTCCTGCAGGGGTGGCTACAACCTCTGCTCCCAGCTTCTACTCCCCTTCCCTCCCCCGACCTCAGTGGACAGACTGTAACGAAGGAGCCTCTGGGGACATGTTTAAAGTCCTCAAAGCACATAAAAATCCTACTATCCACCCATTGCCACTGCTGCTGTCCCAGCTGAGCCCAGCCCCCACACAGCCCGGCTGCAGCAGGCAAGAATGGCTTTGTAGCTTCCTCAGGGACAGAGAGGAAAGTACCAACAGAGTACTGGGAATGGGAGTGGAAAAAGGGGAGGGAAGGGGATGTACCTTTGAGCATGGAGGGTTAGAGGAGATTCTTACATGATGTGAGGACTTTAAAAATGTCTCTTGGGCTTCCACAGCACAGTCTAGTCCAAAAGCATGGTGCAGCCATACTACTGTACCCGCTCTGGATCCATCTAATCACACATCACCTTTAGCAGAGTACTAGAACAGAACTCTACATGCCACCTTCAGCTTTTTGGTGGCAGATACCTGATGCCTCATAAATACACAGATACCCAGTAAGATTTTCAAAAGTGCAGAGATCACTAAATCCCACTGAATGTATGTTTTTAGACATCTTATTTACTTTTGCTAATCTCATGGGGTACCTGTAGATGTGTGGCGCACCCCGCTCCAATGTGTTGTAATTGCAATGTTTCAGAGCAAACTAAATTAATTAGCACGTTACAGCAGCCTCAGGTGTCTCATGTATTCAATGTCCCCACATTTCAAAATGGCGGTGGGGCCATTTTGGAGCACGGGATGCTAAATAGATGAGATTATGAGGATGCTTTCATTAGAGCCAGTTTAATTAGAGTGCCCCCCCACTCACTCCCAGAGCACAAGTAAAGATGCCCAAGGTGCCTAGCTGTATCTGTGGCTGTCTTAATACCTCTGAAAATCTAATCCCAAGTGACTTCAAAGGGAACTATGGGCATTTACCACCTTGATGGACATGTTAACTAACTCACTGAATCAAATCATGATTTAAAAATCACTGCAAACAAACTTATGCCTGTGTGTGTGTGTGTGTGTGTGTGTGGACTAGATCTTAGGCAGCACAAAAAGAATGTATATCAGATTTTTAACTCCACAGTGGGTGCATCTACACAACATGCTTACTGTGCATTTGATTAATTAGCTGTGCAGTAAATATCTTAGTGTCTACACATGTACCCCTATTAGGCTAGAGTAAACTAATTTACTCTCCAGCAGTACATGGGTAGATACTACCCGGGCTGGCTGTAGCACAAGGGTGCTTCAATGCAGGGGCTGCTTGCCAACTAGCCCAACAATGAAGCTTCCTTGTTGAAGCAGCCCCTCTGACAGGTTAGCTGACAGGCTAACCTCTAGGGCTTCCTGGCAGCCAGGGCTGCTCCAACATGGCTCTATATGCTGCACTTAAATAAACTGTGGGACTTATTGCTCTCAAGTTAATTGTTCCAGGGTGAACATTCATATAGTGTGCCTGGGAGCAATAAATTCCGGAGTAATAAGCTGCACAGTTTATTCAGGCATCAAAACAGCTTGTGTAGATGTACCCAGTGATGCCATAATTCCACCAGAAAATGCCAAAATATTTACTGCTGTTTCATACTACAAAACAAATGAGTTTATAGGCTTTAATGATCCATAATTTAGGACCCTTCACATCTCATAGATTTCATAGACATTAGGGCTGGAAGGGATCTCAGAAGATCATCAAGTCCAGCCCCCCGCCCCAGGGGCAGGAAGTCAGCTAGGGTCAAAGGATCCCAGCAAGATAAATGCCCAAAGGTTTCTTAAAAGAGTCCAAAGGAGGTGCTTGCACCATCTCTGGAGGCAATCTGTTCCAGGCCTTAGAGGCTCGAGCAGGAAAGAAGATTTTCCTTATGTTCAGCCAGAAATGGTCTTGGAGGAGTTTATGACCATTTGACCTTGTCGTCCCATGGGGCGCTTTGGTGAACAGGCATTCCCCTGGATCCTAAGGCACACCTCCAATGTACTTATAGGCAGCCACTAGGTCCCCCCTGAGCCTGCACAATTCCAGGCTGAAAAGTCCCAGGGCTCTCAGTCTCTCATTATCGGGCCTGTTCTCCCACCTTCTGATTGTACACACATGGCTCTCCTGTGGACTCTCTCTAGCTTTTCCACATCCTTTTTAAATTGTGGAGCCCAGAATTGGATGCAGTACCCCGGCTGCGGCCTCACCTACGCTGAGTACAGTGGGAGGATGACATCCTGGGATTTGCTTCAGAAGCATCCATGGATACAAGTCAGAGCTTTGCTCACTTTACCAGCTGCAACCTCACACTGGTGGTTCATATTCATAGATTCATAAATGTTAGGGCAGGAAGGGACCTCAAAAGATCATCGAGTCCGACCCCCTGCATAGGCAGGAAAGAGTGCTGGGTTTAGATGACCCCAGACAGATCCCTATCTAACCTCCTCCTGAAGACCCCCAGGGTAGAGGAGAGCACTACCTCCCTTGGGAGCCCATTCCAGACCTTGGCCACTCTAACTGTGAATAAGTTCTTCCTAATGTCCAATCTAAATCTGTTCTCTGCTAGCTTGTGGCCATTATTTCTTGTAAACCCCGGGGGCACCTTGGTGAATAAAACCTCACCAATTCCCTTCTGTGCCCCCGTGATGAACTTATAGGCAGCCACAAGGTCGCCTCTCAACCTTCTC
>JAGPOW010003642.1:72914352-72927894 GCA_030014935.1 Caiman crocodilus | reverse complement strand
TGAATAAAACCTCACCAATTCCCTTCTGTGCCCCCGTGATGAACTTATAGGCAGCCACAAGGTCGCCTCTCAACCTTCTCTTGTGGAGGCTGAAGAGGTTCAGGTGCCCCAGTCTCTCCTCATAGGGCTTGGCCTGCAAGCCCTTAACCATATGAGTGGCCCTTCTTTGGACCCTCTCCAGGTTATCCACACACCTCTTGAAATGCAGTGCCCAGAATTGCACGCAGTACTCCAACTGTGGTCTGACCAGCACTCAATAGAGGGGAATTATCACCTCCTTGGTTCTGTTCGTCATGCATCTGCTGATGCACAATAAAGTGCCATTAGCATTTCTGATGGCTTCATCACACTGACAACTCATGTTCATCCTGGAGTCAACTAGGACTCCAAGATCTCTTTCCGCTTCTATGCCACCAAGCAGGTAATTTCCTAGGCAGTAGGTATGCTAAACATTTTTCCTCCCTAGGTGCAGCACTTTGCATTTCTCCTTGTTGAATTGCATTCTGTTGTTTTCTGCCCATTTTTTCCAACCTGTCCAGGTCTGTTTGTAGTTGTTCCCTGCCCTCCGGTGTGTCCACTTCTCCCCACATATTTGTGTTTCACCGCAAACTTGGACAGAGTACACTTCACTCCCTCGTCCAAGTCGCTGATGAAGACATTGAAGAGTATCGGTCCTAGGACTGAGGCCTGCGGGACTCCACTGCCCACACCCTTCCAGGTTGATACTGACCCATCCACTAAGACTCTCTGGATGCCTCTCTGGACCTTCTAGCCAATTCATCACCCGCAGGACTGTATAGTCATCTAAGTCACAGCCTCTTAACTTGTTCACCAGTATGGTGTGGGATACCGTATCGAAGATCTTCTTGAAGTCTAAGTATATGACGTCAACCCCTACTCCTGCATCCAGGCGTTATGTGATCTGGTCATAAAAAGAGACTAGATTAGTCAGGCATGATCTACCTGCTACAAATCCATGCTGGTTTCCCTTCAGCATAATTTGTCCTGCCGGGCTCTCGCAAATGTGAGCCTTGATAATTTTTTCAAAGAGTTTGCCTAGGATGGAGGTGAGACTGACTGGCCTATAGTTGCCTGGGTCCTCCTTCCTCCCCTTCTTGAAAATGGGGACAACCGTGGCCCTTTTCCAGTCCTCCGAGACCTGGCCTGTGCGCCATAAGTGTTGAAATATTTCCGGCAGTGGCTGTGCAGTGACGTCAGCCAGTGCCTTCACTACCCTCGAATGGAGCTCATCTGGGCCTGCTGACTTAAATGCATTCAGTTCTTCCAAGTGACTCTGCACCATCTCAGGGTCTACGCATGGTAATCTGGCGCCCTGCTGCTGCCTCTCTACAATCCCAGTGAGAGACTTGTCTTGTCCCTTACTTAGGAACACTGAGGCAAAGAACTCATTGAGGAGTTCATCTTGTGGTCAATCATGACCCCCAAGTCCCTTTTGACCATGGTGCTAGCAAGTGTAACACTGCCAAGCCTATAAGCGTGCTGCAGGGTTTTTTTCCCCAAGGTGGAGTACCTTTCATTTTTCAGTATTGCATGCTATCAAGTTTTTGTCTGCCCAATTTCTGAACCTGTCTAGGTCAGCCTGGAAAACCAGCCTATCCTCAGGTGTGGATGCTTTACCCCAAAGTTTGGTGTCATTGGCAAACTTGGCCAGTCTGCTTCTGATACCTATGTCTACATCATTAAGACAGATGTTAAACAGTACAGGCCCAAGGACGGAGCCTTGGGGGACCCCACTGGTCACAGCATACCACAATGATTTACTTCCGTCTATTACCCACTCTCTGGGTCTGACCTCGGAGCCAATTCCCCAGCCATCAGACTGTGATGTAGCCGAGGCTGCAGTTGGCCAATTTTTCCATGAGGAGATCATGGGACACCAGATCGAAGTGTTTTTTAAAGTCAAGATATATGACATCAATCTCTTCTCCCTTGTTCACATGATATGTGACCTGGTCATAGAAGATGAGATTTGTCAGGCAAGACCTACCCACAACAAATCCCTGCTGGCTATCCCTCAGGATGTTGCCATCAGCCAGTTTGTAAAGAATGGTCTCTGATAATTTTTTCCAAGATCTTCCCCAGGATAGAGGTCAGGCTGATAGGCCTGTAGTTCCTCAGACCTAATTTTCTGCCTATCTTGAAGATAGGCACCACATTGGCATTCTTCCAATCTTCAGGCACTTCACTTAAGCACCACAAGTTCTTGCAGATTCATGCCAGTAGCTGAGCTATGATGCCTGCCAGCTCCTTAAATACCCTGGGATGTAAACTGTCTGGGCCAGCTGACTTGAAGATGTCCAGCCTCTCAAGGTGTTGCTTCACATGTTCTACATTGATGCAGGGTAATAATTCTCACTCACCTTGGCCGTCCCATATCATATTCAGCAGGGAGGTCCCTTGGGGATGGTGAAAAACCAATGCAAAATACCCATTAAGCAGGTTGGCTTTTTCCTGGGTGTTGGTTGTCAGTTGTCCCATTTGGTTTAACAGGGGTCCAATGTTGCCCTTGCTCTTCCTCTGGCTCCCCACATATCTAAAAAAGAACTTTTTATTGTCCTTGATACGTGTAGCCAGTTGGCGTTCAGTCGCAGCCTTGGCTTTCCTGGTTCACTCCCTACAGCTCCGAACCAGTGCAGAATACTCCTCCTTTGAGATGGATCCAGTCTTCCATCCTTTACACGTCTTTCTTTTCAGATGCAGGAGATTCACAAGTTCCTTGCAGAGCCAAGGGGGCTGCTGTGCCTTTTTGCTACCTTTTCTCTGAGATGGGATAGACATTGCTTGTGCTTTCAGGATCACAGATCACCTTGAGGAGCAACCACTTATCCTGAACTCCCCTCCCTCCCCTTTGGGACATGGTCCCTTAGGACCTTGCCAACAAACCCCCTGAGCTTATCAAAGTCAGCTTTCCTGAAGTCAAGGACTTCTACATTGCTGACTGACTTGCCAGCTTCACAGTAGATAGTGAAAATGATCAGCTCACTGTCACTGTCTCCCAGTTTCTTAGATCATCCCCCTTTGCCAGTACCAGGTCGAGCAGCACTTTGCCTCTCATCAATCCATAGACTCCTTGAGTCAGCTAGAGCTCATCCACGCACATGAGGAAGCTTTGCAACCATTTGGATGTGGCTGAGTGCTCTTCCTACGAGATGTCAGAGTAGTTGAAGTCTCCCATGACAACCATGCAGCCTCAGCCTGTTCCTTGGCAAATTCCTGGTCGAGCTCTTGATCCTGACTGGGAGGTCTGTAGTAGACTCCTACCATTGTGTCCCCTGTACCATGTTCACCATGGATTTTAACCCAGAGGGTTTTCAGTTGTCCACCCTGGGTGCCAATGTCAGCTTTCAGAGACATGTAGCTTTCCTTGATATGGAGAGCTACACCCATGCCCATAACCTGAAACCAGGAGGATCAAGGAAAACACCACTTGCACCCTGAACGTCCTAAGCCCTACTCCTGAAGCCCTGTAGCCTCTCATGATCTGGCTGGGATTCCTCCGAGCCATGTCATCCTTGCTCACATGGATAAGGCACATAGGGTAGTGGTCAGTGAGCCAGATGAGCTTTGGGATCCTCTTGGCTATGTCCTGGATATGGGTTCCCAGGAAGCAGCAGACCTCCCAGGCTAAGGGGGCAGGGTGGCAGATTGCGCACTCAGTCCCATTTGGGAGGGACTCTCCCACAATGATCACTCTATGTGTGGCCCTAAGGAAAGCAGGGATGGTAGTTGTGAGTGATCCTCCCTTGCCTGCAAGAGCTGGCAGCTATGCAGGTTTCACTGGGGCTGCAAGAGGTTCAGACCTGTTGCAAAGCTCCAGAGGGGAGAGGACCCTAGTGGAGCGGGCCTTGGGGCTGCTGACTACCTTGGTCCAGCCCCCTGGCTGGACAGTTTGGGAGGTCCTCAAGTCCTCCCTTGTCCTAGAATGTGACCTTGATCTACCCTCGGCCTCCAGGGGGTGAAGCACCTGGCCGTAGGAGTCTATCTCCTGTTCACCATCCCTGATGGCATGCAGTCTCTGGACTGTGGCCTGGAGCTCCTCTATCTTGTGCCCCAGAGACTCCTAAGTGGAGCAAACCTCACAAGGGGAGGTGGCCATGCTCCTGGTCCCATGTGTCTGGAATCATGCCGGGCAGCCCCCGTAGCTGAGAACCAAAGGCACCATCTGCATGGATCCCAGAACCATGGGTTCGGTTTGGGTGTAGGCACAGAAGTGCCAGATGGGGAGGTCTCAGACTCTGAGGGACCCTCAGGGTGCAGCATATGGCCATCCACGTTGTGCCACTGGTAGTCCAGCTACTGTTGTGATTATCTTCCCTGGGGCTCACTGGCAGGGCCTCGGGCCCTCCCGCTCACCTTCCTGCACAAACTCTCATGCTAACTCGCACACCGGGCCTAGAAGTGCACCTGTTTGCACATCCTGTTCATGTGTCCTATTCATGAGACTCCAATCACGTGGCTCCCTGTGGGGTTGGGCAAATTAGGGGTTGGGGGGCCATGTCCCTCTTCGGCTCCACTCAGCTACCCCGCAGCTGACTGGGTTTGGGTCCCTCCTTTCCCTGCCGCTGGCCCCAACTACTTCTAGCTGCACTGGGGGTCTTGGTCAGGATCCTGTTGGCGAGTGCTGAGGGGTCGCTGAGCTCAGCGGGGGCACGACTGGCTTCCACCCATGCATCATACGCCAGAGCTGGGGGGAATCTCCAATATTGCTGATCCACAAAGCCTGAAAATCATGAGTTAAGATCCCCCAAAAAGTCTTGAGATTCAAAAAAATGAAATAACTAAATCTCTAGACTTTTCGACCAAAGAAAAAAATTCACAGGACATTCAGTCTTTGTTCTAAAGCTCATATCTATTTAAATTATGGCCTCAAAAATTCAATCTCATGTACATACAAAATTAACATATCATTTCCTTCTCCTCTTCCTTGCTCAGAGTCAACCCTAGACCCTGCAGCTCAGCCCAAATTCCCCCAAGGCAGGCTCCAGCAACTCACTAACTCCAACCTGCTAGGAAGGTATCTGTATTAGGCTTCTGCCTTCATTAACTCCTTCTTTCTCTATCGTGAAGGGGGATGACATCATTTCTGCCAAGTTCAAGGTTGGCAAAGAGAAGAGGTGGATCTAATGTGTTACATTTACTTCAGGCTGCCTATATCATAACTCCCTCTAGGAGTTAGCCTGAATAAGAGGTGTGCAATATGCTTGTGTATGGTGACAGCTATTTGTTTCCATTTAACCTCCATTGTAAAATGTATTCCACGTCTTGTCCAACTGCAAATTCCTTCTGTGACATTCTCTTTTACTGTGATATGTTGCAGAATGTCTTCAGCACCTACATGTCTTCAAGGGTATGACAAAGATGACAACATATTTCATAGGTAAAAAATAAAAGGTTAACAAGGATTCAAGTAAGGAAAAGCAGGATAAGTACAGTTCTTCCTACTAAAAACCTCACAGGTGCCCCAAATCCTCCCTGGCTAATGCTTCAAGGGTCCTGCCCTGCTGTTGGTACCATCTACTAAGAGTTAATATTTGCCTTTTAGAAAATGCAGAATCAGAAAATAATTGTGCTTTTGAAGCATGACATAAAAAATATTGAACTGATTATCACATATAGGATGAAGTCTTCAGTTTACCCATAGAAAAATTAACCTTTCTTACACTGCATCAATTCTCCTTAACATATTTTTTTCAAAGGACAAACTAATGTCCTGACAAACAGGGCGATATTCCTGCTTACACTACTAATGCGTTTTTCACATATTTGGTTACATTTCTTTAAGATGCAACACTGAATGACTGGGATGACTGAAGCTCTCGTTTTGTTAATCTATGCAATTATTTTCTTCTAGTGATACATAGATGGTGACCAGTCTTTCTTCTCATAAGTATAAGGTATTTTATTGATTTTGAAATCTTATTTCAAATAAGCAAAAACATGCATGCAGTAATTCAGAATTATATTCATATTGAGTAATATTTAAAAAGTTAAAACAGTAATAAAAAAGATATTCTGGGATTAGACACAAAGTATATATTAAACATTAGGCATTAATCTACAGATTTATTCTGGAAACTCAAACAGAGGTTTTAGTTTCTACAGTCAATGGATTCATCTACATCACCAATAATAAACTCCAGAGATGTTTGAGCCAGAGAAAACTGCTCCCAGGTGCTGTGTCTACACGTGCACATGGGACAGCAGCAATCTGAGCCAGAGTGGAGCAGCCCCAGGCTGACAAGAGGCACAGTCGGGGTCAGTCCCGGGCTCCAGGTGGTGGCGTCAGGTGGGCAATGGCACAAGGATGCTGGGAATGCAAAGCTATACGATTAGGTGGCAGGCAGCCCCCACCACTTTAGCACCCTCATGTCCCAGCCAGTCTTTTTTCACCATTTACACGTGTTTCAGTGCAATTATTTCCTCCGCCATAAGATAGTACTGTCCCAGATCTATCTTACAGCAGTGTTACTTCATTTACTGTGCCCTAATACCAGCACATGTGTGGACAGTGATGCTTTACTGTGGAACTAATTAGTCTACTCAACAATAAAGCATACATGTAAATGCACCTCGTGTATCATTAAAGCCAATATAGTCACATTTCAGACAGCTGACATCAAATCTCAATCCACTAAAAGGAAATGGTTAGGATACTATGCATTTTAAAATGCTGCTAGTGTCAATGAAGTGACTGAGGTATTCCCTCAAGGAATGAATACTTATGTAAAAATTTCATCCAGCATGATGTGTAGAACAATAAAGAAATATACATGCACTGGGAAGGGCTTCCTGTTACTGGTGGCTGGCTTGCAAGTGCAAGAAAAGCTGAAAGGAAGAGACTACAAGGAAGTGTTATTTTTGATAGATGGTATAGCCTATCCTCAGCTCCAGAGGAGGAAAATGCTGTTGTGTGAGAACTCTAACAGCATTAAAGTGCAGTAGAATTTAAATAATGTCTTACCTTATTTCATCAGGTACCTATGACTATTGAATTTTATATACAAAATTCACTGTGGCTAGAACTGCCACAGGCATGTTTGATAAAAAGGAAGGAAATCAGCTTCCCCTGCATCATCCTTATGATTACCTCACTTATGTTGTGCCAGGAGCACACATTCTCTTTGGGAACATTTATTCTCTTTCTGAACCACAGCTCAGGGATCTCAAAGAGTACATCAAGAAGATCCTCTGTAAGGGGTTAATCAGAACCCCTTCTGGGCTTCCACATTCCCCAGTCAGGGTCCCAGTATTCTTCATACGTAAGAAAGCCAGCTCTTTTCAACTCTGTGTCAACTTCAGGGCTTTAAACAGTCCATAATCATTACCTGCTGCCCCTAATTAATTGAGAGGCTTCATCAGGCCAAGATTTTTATGAAATGAGATTTACAAGGGGCCTACCACCTTGTCCATATAAGGCAAGGAGAAAAGAAGAAGACTGTGGCTTAGTCCCACCATGGATACTTTGAATAGTTGGTCATGCCCTGTGGGCTCTGCAACATTCTTACTACCTCCCAACATTTTGTGAATGATGTGTTTAGAGACATGCTAAACGGATTTGTTATAATCTACCTTGACATCTTGATTTGTCCAATAATCTGACCCAGCACTCAAAACATGTGTACCAGGTCCTGCTAAGACCCTGACAGAGCCATTTATATGTTAAATTAGAAAAATGTGAATTTGATAGCACGTCAATTGAATTTTAAGTTATTTAATTTCCCCCAAGGGTCTGACCATGGACCCAAGACGCCCCAGGGAGTGAATAAGAATAATGGGTGTAAACTAGTTGAGAGTGGATTTAGGTTAGATATTAGGAAGAAATTTTTCACAGTAAGGGTGCCCAGGATCTGGAATGGGCTTCCAAGAGAGGTGGTGGTATCACCTAGCTTGGAGGTCTTCAAGAAGAGGCTAGACAGTCACCTGGTTGGGGTCATCTGACCTTGGTCCTCTTTCTTGCCAGGGTCAGGGGGTCGGACACAATGATCCATTGTCGTCCCTTCCAACTCTACAATCTATGAATATATGAAGCTATGCAGGGTAAATACCATCACCAAACGAGATACTCCATAGGACTTACACAGGGCCCAATGATTCCTGGGATTTGCCAATTTTTACAGATGTTTTATTTTAGGATTCTTACACCTGGTAGGCCCCCAGCTGCCCTTCTCAAGAAAGGGGTACCATTTAAGTTGTTCAAAGAGGCTCAAATGGTCTTTGAAACCCTAAAAAGGGCTTCTACCTCTGATATTCTCATGCACCCTGGCCCCATGAGACCTTTCATTGTGGATGCTGACTCTTTAATTAGTGCTATAGAAGCTATTCTAATACCGGCTTCAGACATGTGGACCAAGTTGCATCCTTGTGCTTTTATTCCCAGGCCCTAACTCCCTACCCTGAAAGGAATTACAACATTTGGGACCGGGAACTCCTTGCAACTAAAGTGGCCTTTGAGGAATGACAGCACCTTCTGGAAGGGGCTTGCCACCCCGTCCAGGTAATCACATATCATAAGAACCTGAATACCTCCAGATGAGCTGGAAGCTGAATCCACAAGTCTGCTGGTCATTTTTCTAGTTTTAATTTTGTAATCACATACCAAACAGGAACAAAAAACCAGGAGTCAGATGCCCTGTCATGCAAGAATGAACCCTCTACTCTTGACCCAGTGCTACCATCCACCATTCTCCAATCTAAGAAATTTATTCAGGGAACCAACTGGCAGAGTTTCCTCTCAGTCATCCAAACAGCCTTCATAGCTGACCCTCTCACCAAAAACCTGTGCCAGCCAGCAAAACCACCCCAAACTTTGTGTCTCAGAGGGTTTTTCTTGTGATACCACCTCAAAGGTTCTGGTGCAATCAAGAATATTAAGGATCTATCACAACTCACTTCCCATGGGTCACTTTAGTTGTAGAGACCCAGCCCCTAGTTTCCTGGCAATTTGGGTGGCCCCATATGGGACCTGACATTAAATTGTACGTCTACTCATTTTCAACATGTGCCTGAACCAAGAAAGCCCAAACCTGGCCAGATGGGCTCCTCCAGCCATTACCCAAGGCCAACAATTTAAGTAGATTTTGTTGTAGACCTGCTATACTTAGAACTGTTCTATACTCATGGTTGTAGTTGATATATTAACAGAGATGGCCCATTTTATCTCTGCTGGGTCTGTTCCCACTGCTAGCAAAACTGCCAATCTATTCCTGAAGCATATATTCTGCCTACACAGGTACTCATCTCATGTGCTCTCTGATCAAGGCCGCCACTTTGTTTCTCATTTCTGGCACAAGTTCTGTAAGGCCCTAGGCATGAAACCTCTTCACTCATCTTCACACCATCTTCGGACTAATGAACAAACAGAGATGCATGTAAATAAGACACTCAAGCAATACTTCAGGTGTTTTTTAATCTTCCACCAGGATAACTGGATGTCCCTGCTTCCCACAGGGGAGCTTGCATATAATAATGGATGTGGATGCCCATACATCCACAGGCTAGATCCCTTTTTCTTCCAACTATGGATTTCATCCCAGTTCCAGCCAATACCACCTACCTTCCCACGGGTTCCTGTGGTGAACAAATGCATATGATACCTCCAACAATTTCAACAGGAACTAAAAGTTTATCTGGACACCACCAAGGCCATATATAAAGACCAGGCAGACTGACACTGACCATTTTGGTTAGTGACAAGGTCTGACTCTTGTCAAAGAATATCAAGCTTTTAACCAAAAACCCTTTTCCTGACAATCTGAACCTCCCTCAACCTGTGATAGTGGCAGTCATGAAGAGTATATTGTTAAGCAGGTCTTAGATTACAAATGTGCCCAAGGCAAGCTCTACTGTTGGATCAGTCTGGAGGGCTGGGGTCCCAAAGAATGATCCTAGAAAATGCCCATTGATGTCCACACCCTGAGTTAGTGAAAGCTTTTTACCTAAGGTACCCAGAAAAGCTTGGTTCCAGGCTGTCTGGAAGATGGAGCTGTTCAGGGTGGGGGAGGGCGGGGCAAGTGGAGAAGGGAGGGAGAGGGGACAGGGTGTTACTATCAGGGCCTTTGGCCAGTCAGGCATAGCCATGCTCAAGCTTCCACACCTGACCTTGATCCGAGGCTGTGACTGCTCCAGTTATCTGGGACTGGATTGGCTGCTGAGAGTGCCACTCAGCCCTTTTAAGCACACCTGCAGTCTCAGGATGCAGGCATACCTTGACAACAGCCTTAGTCTGCTCTGGCAAGCCTCACATTCACTGCCATCTCTGGTTTTCCTCACTTGGCTTTGGCTTTCCTTGACCCTGCTCTTGGATCTTCCCTGGAACTTGACTCTCTGATTTTCCTGGCTTCTGACTTCAGCTTGGACAAACACCCCATAGAGAAGCTAGTTTTCTTTAGTGGGATGCAGTGGTACATTCACATTTCTGCTCCAGCTAAAGTTTAAAACCAACTGCCTTGCAGCAACAATGGCATTTCTTTTAAGACAGCACTAAGGGAGTCAATTGACTTCATGGCACATTATAATCTACTGGATTTGTACTAATTGCTCTTTGCTCCATAGGTTTTACTGACCCCTTCTTCTTTGTCTTGGTCTTGTTCCACTACTTAAGGTATCTTTTGTTCAGCAATGTTGCTTTTTATTAATTACTTCTGGTCTCTAGCCTCCTGTTTGAAAACCCTGCAGCCTCTTCTGAGCTTTTTTTCAAAATTCTAGCCAATGACGACATCAGCTTTTGGCCCAGCAGCCAAGAGTGTCTGACAATTCAATTACAAAAAGGTTAAAACTGTAGCTTTTGCTTGAGTAGGAAAGGGAGAGAAAGTGCACTCAAGATTAGGCTCCATCCCTGCTCTATGCAGCCATAACGCTGGAAAAATCTTTGTTCTTCATTCTACTTTCTTAAATACAATGTGTATGTCTTTGGGGGGGGGGGGGTGTGGATGCGAGAAAATGCAGTATACCCAGCCTTATCACACCTATCCAAAGGGCTTTGTTGTACATTTAATTTTAGGCAGCTTAGGAAGGTCTTAACCTCTGGATTATGCACAAATTAAGATGTACAAACTGATTTTAAGCACTTTGTAGGTGTCTTGAAGTTACATCACTACAGGGAAGATTTCTCTCTGATCCATGTTACCCAGCTCATGTTCCATGAATGTGTGACCACTCCCCAGAGATAAGCCACCCAAGTTTCAGTCTTCCAGCATCCCAGAATGTTGTGTCCCTTCCCCTCACCCTCCTGTTCTGTATGGACAACTCACAGCTGTGGCTACTAGTCAAGCCCCTGCTCACCAGCCCTCTAGTGACAAGTTACAGCTGTGCAGGTCAGGGAAGTCAAAGAAGGTTTTTAGTATGAACTTGTAACTAACCTAACCGCAAACTAACACTAATGCTGATCAACACTTGAGAAGCTTAGAGTGCAGCACATAATAAGAGCCCAAGAAAAGCTTTAATTTGTTCAGGGATTCCACAAAAACTCAATTACTAGAGACCATTGATAAGCCCAACCATCACACACTGGCTTCTCTAGCAATGGCAGTCTCACTTTGGAGGCCCCCTATAAAGCTTTGGATCCCCAACAGAAAGCAACTCCCATGACGCTTTCTCCACAAGCGTGATTTCCTTTGGTGGCGTCCTTCAGTAGCGTAGCTACTGGAATAAATCTTAGATTTTATCTGGAAGAGTTTGTTATTTGTTCCCATTAATATGCCTTGAACCAAATACGGAATAATATGTCAGTGAAAACACTCCGGACACTCCTTGCTGCTGCTGCTGCTATCAAGACCTGTGTTCAATGTACTTGAGAGCAGCAGGGTATGCTCCTATATTTCCAGTGTAGCTACATTCTTAACAAGCTTCTTTAATACCTTGTACAGCTGTTACGTCTCAGCTCTGTGTTCTTGGGAGCCCTGGCACAGGATGCAGTCTGTCTGACTCGCAAAGAATTCCCCTTCCCTCCCTTCCTCTACATAAGTGAAACTGATTAAGATGCAGTGAGAGACACGTCTAAGACCCTCCAGATAATGGTGACAAGAGTGAAACAACTGTCCTAGGCCTCATTTGCATCCAAGATGGAACCAGATGACCATTCATTTACATGAAAGATGGAAAACAGAAAGCCTGAAGCAGAGACTGCAGTGAATTCTGGGATCAGAGAAGCAGGGGAGTACTGCATGATAGGAATCTTGCTCCAAATGCTAATCAACCCACATTTACACACACACAGCTCAGCATTTATCAGACCAGTTCTAATCTGGATTAACAAAGGACTCCCCCCACCCCCAGACACACACACACCTCTAAGTTTAATAGGCATCTCAGGCTATACATTCCCTGGTCCCACTATGGTAAGCTTATTTAAACTTGATTGACTAAAACTCGGTTGCTGGGTTAGGGAATGCTGAGGCAAGAGACCAAGTCAGAGGGGGTATGGGCAACATTTGAACAATGGTAAAGGGGTTCATCACAGCGTCCAGCCCATTGGAGCGCTAACCACAGGTGTTGTCACGCTTTTACCAGGACGACTGGTGGAAGTCCTCCTGCCTAAAGGTTATGAATACTCCAATAATTGCTTTAAGTCTGTTAAAAGGCTATTCTAAGATCTGGGAAAGTCATGCTAAACTGAGGCTTGTTCACAACAAGTAAAAATCCAAAATCCTAATGCTGAAAGCTATCTATTGTTTCTGAAGAAACTATGAGATATCCCATCAGTATAGCTGCTATCCATAGCAATTTCAAGCTGGCTCCCAAGTATCTGGTTACTCCCTAACCTTATGTGTTCCCTGATTATCAATCAATTTCCTGAGATGTTCCAAACCAGATAACCTCTTGTCAATAGAAAGGACAATGATTTACATTATTGAGAATGCTTTGAAAAAGCTGAACTGAGGGTATACAAATCTGTAAAAAGCAGCAGTGTGTGTGCTTCAAGAAGAAAAATCGTGTGTTGACACCACCCGCTGTTGTTCTCGGGATGCTGGAAGAACGTTTTGTCTCCCTGAAAGGATTGTGCTAGGAACTTTACCTGTCAGCTTTGAGACCCAAATGCCATGGACTGGTGAGATCTCAGCACGCGCTTTCTCTCTCTCTCTCTTTTCCCTCTAAGCATAAATTTCTGAACCTGAACTGTACTAGTTAAGCTTGAGCTAAGTTTCCCCAAATATTTAGTGAAACCAGGGTAGTATTGTAATTGTTTGTGTTTGTTTTTCCTTTGCATGTCTATTACTATTAGTACCATTACATATATTTCATATACTTAGCAATAAATAACTTTTATAGTCAAACTGGTAGTAACGGGGTATATTTTTCCTTCTCTATTTCTGCTTCCTCACGTGCTCTGCAGCAATACTTCTTTTACCTAAGCTAAAGTTCCCTGTAAAGCCCAAAAATACTGTGGGGTCTGCTCACCAAGAGGCCAAAGATTGGGATGTGCTTAGTTTGAAACACATAAGGGGATCAGCTTGTACAGGCTGATTGACCCAGTTTGACTCAGACATGCCCTTATGAACTGAATGCTGGCCCATGAGGGTGTCA
>JAGPOW010003642.1:72887729-72914252 GCA_030014935.1 Caiman crocodilus | reverse complement strand
GAAACACATAAGGGGATCAGCTTGTACAGGCTGATTGACCCAGTTTGACTCAGACATGCCCTTATGAACTGAATGCTGGCCCATGAGGGTGTCAGCTGGGCACCCAGCTGGATTCAGAGGGATTCTGTTCCCCTGCATGTTTTCGTCTGACTGCAGTTTATTGTTGCTCTGATGAACTGATTCTTGGCATATGAGGGTGTCAGTCTGTCCATGCTGATCAACCCAGCCGGGTCAGGCATGTCACGCTAATCTGTGTGTGTTTGTGTGTATAACTGATTTGGTGACTGGAGAAACCCAGCCCCATTGAGACTGAGTCCTGCAAGATAGCTCCATGGGGGGGAGGAGTGGGATGTGCAGAAGGGAGAGATACAGCTCCATATAGAAACACAAGCAGCACACTGACAGGATTACCAAGACCCTAGAAACATATCCCTTAAATGAGCACACCCCAAAGTAATGGGCAAATCTGGTAACACAGCTATTCCATAGAGCACAGCCATAACACAACTACTTTACAACAATGTACATTAAACATGAACACCTATGGTAGTTTTATGAATTATATTTTCCTATGCTTTATCTCATTAGCTATGGAACTGATTCTGCCCATCTCACTTGCACTGAGTTGCACCTTTGTCCAGCAAGTCATTCCGATGGAATCCATAGGACTAAAGTATCTATAAGAGTATCGTGCTACTCTTTGTGCAACAGTGGCTGAGTGGAGTTGCACATGATCAACTCATTTTACCACTGAATCCATCATAAGAATTACTCCAGAATTACATTTATTCTAAGTGCATAGTAACCACTGGGGATCTGAAACAAAATTAGAAAAAAGGCACAATTCTCAGAAATGTTTGTGTACAACACGGTGTACTGGAAATTCTATTTAGGGCAAATGGAAAGAGATTACTTCAGAGCAGCGTGGAGGAAAATAAATTATCTATATAAGGACAAACAGAGGGAAAGTGACCCAGACATGTTCATTATTTTCCCTATTATATATAATTATTTATTTAAGAAGCTTGAGCATGTTTACAAATCACTGTCATATAAACAGCAGAAGTAAAACCTTAACTCAGTACGACACTAAGCTTATTTTGTTTAGAGAAACATTATGTAATAATATCATAATCAAATCTCTTCATTTAGCAGGGTACATTACAGAGCAAGTATTTTTACATCATCCAGGTTGTGTTGCTTCTGGTAATTTTATTAAACTGAGTGGAACAACTGAGTTCTCATTTATCACCCCAGGTGTTAACATTAAAGAAACATCAAATAACATTACAACTTTAACATTAAAAAAAACTGAAATAACAAGGAGAGTTTTTTTGGCCTCACAGTGTACCTTAAATATCAAATCCGTGGTAAACAAGCACCTCACTAGATATTTATTTGTTCTCTCTTTGTTAGGAATTTAATATTCCCTTAAAACAATTACTATTTGTTAACATTGTTTAAACCATTCCTCTAATCTGGGGCTTTTTACCTTCCTGAATAAAAACTGAGTACTTTAGTGCCTAAGAGTAGAAGAGATTTATTCATTCTTCAGTTCTTTAAGTGACCAGATCTATATGGAATACCATAAGAAAGCCCAGGGGATTAAATAGCAGTAAATAGCAGTAAATAGCCAACAATTAGTAATATTTGATTATGAAATTCATCTGATTACTCTTTGCTCACTGGGACATGCCCATCATAACTGCCTAAAAATTTATTCTTACACTGCAATTTCTCTAATATTTAATCCAATTCATATTACTGTACTTTTAAATCTGACTTGTATGACATGCCCCTGAAAGAGTATTTCAAAAAAATGTTTTCCTGGTAAACAATCTGAGGTTGCTGGGCCTCATTTCCTAATCAAAGCCCATTCCTCTGGTATTATTGTTTTCAAATTCCTTTCCCAGACTGATTTATTAGTATTTTCTGTTAGGAAAATTGCTAAGGTTGATATCAATTCATAATCTTGGTTTCCTACTTGACCAGAAGTCATATTTTTTATTAACATTAGCTTTCAGTACTGAACAATTCTTTCAAAAGCCTGAAAAACATAACCAGCTAACCTGCAGGTGCTGCTACCATGCAAAGTCAAAGTCATCCTGGAGTTCTAAGTATACTACCAAACGTTCTTTGGTGAGCAGCTGGTCAAATATGTGTTTCATGGCTCTTCTAAATCTTTAAAATGCTCTGGTTTGTGTTTTGGATTGAAGTCTGGATTACTGGGCACCATTTGGGAAAGAAAAAAAATATCTCTAGTATTATCCCAAAACTATAGAGCAGGCTCTGTTAAGTAAGATGTTTCCTAAGCGTGTGACTTTTAAATGTATTGACTCATGAAAGATTACCAATATTCTATAGTTAATGTCCCAAAACAGACATGACATTGTTTTACCTAAAAGAATAATGTTCAGAAACACGGACTGTCTTTTTCACTGTTTAGTTACACATAGAAACAAAGTGGCCCTTCAATGAGTTCTAATAGAAAATTAACATGAATTAAAATATTAAAATACTTAATACAGACAGAAGTTATCAACTATAAGGACAGCACAGCCTGCAACTAAAACAAACATATGAATAACAACTCTTCTGACTGCTTACTATATTTATGCAAATCCAGATAACTTCAAAGTTAAGATGATATGTTATGATTTTCCAGATACAGAATCTAATAATAATTAGAGGATTGTCTTAAATTCATCCCTCCCCGCCCTCCCACTGCTGTGACAGGGAAAACAGCAAAGGGAGGTGAGGGGCCAAACCACTGTCCTTTGACCCCTGCCACTTGTCCCCCCATGCCTGTCTCTGTCCCCCCTACCACTTGCCCACCCTAGTGCACCCTCCCACCTACCTCCCCTGCACAATGTGGCCCCTTGCCACCTGCCTGTCTATGCCTGTGTTTGCTGCCTGCCCCCTGCCCCTTGCCTCCTATGCCTGTGCATGCCCACACCCATGGCCCCTCTTCTACGACTGTGCTTAAACCCCTACTCCTGGCTGGGCTGGGTTACGGATGAAGGAACCAGAGCCAGAGTGAAAGTAAGGAAGGGATAAGACCTCTACAGCACAGCCAGGCAACTAGGTCAGCAACACTCAGCTCCCTAAGATGGCCCTCTGAGCCTCATCCCATTGATTGCTTCTAGGGCTGCTTGTAAGGAGCTCTTGCAGCACCTGGCCCTTGCTGTGCAACAAACTGATTTCAGTCTATGAGTAGCTCTTGCCTGTGTGATTTCCACAGCGCATGTTCCAATATCCATCTGTGTACCCATTCCCTGAACTTTGGAACCCAGGTTTTGACCTCCACTTGCTTCCTGACATCTGGTGGCCCCTCTGACTCAGCACATGAACCTCAGTTTGACCTTGGTTTGCCCTCGACTATGGATGCTGGTAATAACTGCTGGCTCTAACCACTAGGCCTAACACCTCTATAGACCCTGACAACGGGACGGGGGACAGGCTGCACCCATGTTCCTCCCAAGCCAGATACACATGTCCCCTGTCCCCCTGTCACATTCTCCTCCATGCCCTCCCAGCTGCAAGTCTCCCCTCTCCTATCCTTCCCATTCTGGCTGGGTTCAGACAGCAGTTCATCTTCAACTTCAGCCCTGAGCCTGGAGCCAAAACCAGAGCTAAGCCACTACCTTCTCCAAGCTGGTGCTTGAATCTAAAGGTTTTTTCCCCCCATGCTGATTGAGGGGGGGAAAACCTTGCCTTGGATTCAAGAGAATACGGTATGTAACCCATGGCTTTGTGGGGGCTGGCTGAGATGGGGCACGGTTGAACTGCAAATTGTGTCCTCCATATTAGGTGCACCTGTGGGATTCAGACCATCAGCAACTTGTTCCAAGCTAATATGATTCTGGGCCTACCTGCTACATTCTTATCCATGCAGCTTCACTTCCAGACCTCTGCCGTCCCTTTTGTTAGACAATGAGGTTTATTCAGAATGCAGATATTCTCTATATCACCATGTTCAGCAACATCAAGCTTAAAAATGTTTTTTGAAGTAAGTTACTGGTATATGTATAAATATGTATGCTATTTGATACCAAAATAAATGTTATATTAAAGCAATTAGAAACATCAACATTTAACTTTAATTTTAAGTTAAAGTATTATTTAATATATTTACCTATGAATTTCCTCATGCAAAAAAACAGTAGCTGTTCACTTTGTTCCCAAACTGTGTCAGTTATGGTAAAATATGGAGGGACACTGGGTGATGTCTTTTGCTATTCCATTAGCAAATTACATTTTATCTTATAATTTATTTCAGCTTCTACTTCAGCTAATCATTAGCAATAATTTTTCATTCATTTGGAAGATTTCTATTTCCAATCAGATTTGTGTTACCCATCTATTCTGCAGGCATATTAAGGCGAGCTTTGCAATCCATAACTACCCTGCATTGCTCGGGAATCATTGAAGAAGCCATGCTCTGGTCTTCTGTTGATCACTGGCTTACATTTCATAGTTTGTGTATGAGAAGTGTATGCAACTGAAGAACTACAGGCAATATGACAGATTCACTCAATATGATCAGTCCAATCAAAATGTGCATGTTGGAATACTTTAAATTGAAATCACTTAAAATTAATTTTAACACCTTGCTTTCAGGTATAAGTTGAAGCCACACAAATAGTCCAACTGGAGCTAGTTTCACATAATTGGTTAAGTGGGAAGTAATACCTGAATAGTAAGTGAAATAACACCTTTAGTTCACTTTAGTATTCAGTTATGCATGTTTTATGCAGACACATGAAACACAATGATAATGCACATGTAATAAACGATTCTAATAAACAATAAAAGCAGAAATTCCTTACAAAGAATGTTTGATACTGTGGAGAATTTAGATTGCAAAAGATGGGAGGAGCTTAAAATCAGGGTTCTTGGCTCCCCAAGACTGTACCGTGTGTGCAGCCCCAAGGTCCAGTACACAAACAACTGTTACCCGATTCATGGGATTGGGCTGGGGGCTGTCAAAATGTCAGTTTGGCCCTGAAATGTCAGTCTGGCCCGTTACTGGGATCTGAGAAAAACGTATACCACATCCCACACATGCTGATCCTGGCACACACCTGGGACATGGCAGGAGGCAAGATATTTTGGATGGGGCATAAAGTTCCTCAGCTTCAAATGGCACAGTTATTTTAACATCTGCTGGAGGCTTCAGTGATTAATGCATTTTTCTCTTCTTATTGTGATAATGTTAGGCAGACCATATTTTCCAAGTCTTGCAACAGAACCATCTGAAATATGTTGGGTGTGGGGAGTGGGAGGGAAAGAATTAAACACTTGCTTTTCTAAGGTCTTCACGCATCCCACAGCATTCAGCTTCCTGCCTCCCCTCCCCACTTCCAAACACATACATAACATGCTCAGCTGTCTTCATGCTCTTGTTTCAGCTGAGTGTGTTGAAAAGGGGATGGGGAGTAGAGCACTGGGGCTAAGTACAGGCATTCAAAAAGCCTGAGGTGGAATGGCTTTGACTTGTGAGCTTTATTATAATCACCCAAGGCTAGGTCAGGACTGAATACAACAGACATTAGTCCTTCTGCGAGGTGGGGTTGGAGCCTGCCTACATGGGACAAGCCCAGCAGGTGCAGGGAGCTCTTACACACCACCCACCATGCCCTGAAGGCTCCCCAGGCTGCTGAAGACTGCTGAGCAGAGCTGAATGGCCAAAGCAGCTTGTTTGGCTGCTAATCATGAGCCACCATGCCCTCAACCCCCTGCCATTGTGACAACTGGGTTCTGTGTGCATGTGTGTGTGCATGTGTGTGTGTCCCAGATGCCTGTATTCCACCCTCCCCCACCCCAGTCAAAGTTGGTAGTCCTGGCCCCACACAGTGGCAAGCTGTCCAGATCCACAAAGCACTGGTCAACTAGCTCCTCACCCACATGGCCTAGGAGCCTTTCCCAGATAAGCTGGGCCAGAGGGTTTCAAGTGCCCCTACACTGGCACCAGACAAAGGGTCTCCAGCCCCAGGCTCCTCTGGTCCCACATCCTGGGCAGTGCTGCCCACAACTCAGGCTGATGGGGCACTGTCTCCCTTCCTCTCTCCCTCCCCAACCCCTGCCCCAGGGGGACACACCAGGGCACAGGGGGAATGCAGCGCTAGGAAGAGATCTCCCTGTTTAAAATGTTGTGGTTGCCAAACTTTGTGTTTAATAAAGAAAATAAGTTGAACGCTGTCTGTGTCTCAGCTTTGTTCCTCTTCCCAATTAATACAAAACAACAAACCTCTGGAGGGGGTAGGAAGGGAGGGTGTTGAGAAAGGGGAGACAAGAATTTTGGGGGCAGGGGGGAACCCACAAAACATGAAACCTTAGGGAGGAGGCACAGGATAGGGGGCTTTTGACCTGGAACATTACTTTCAGGGGTCTGCAGTCAAGACCAGGGACTTCTCTGTGCAGAAGCTGGATAGTTGGGTGATCCCAGACCCAATGGCTGTCTGAGAGAATTGTAGGCCAGGAGGTGGTTTCTGGCCCAGGGAGTAAGGGTGTGAGTCAGGAGGCATCGCTGCAGCAGGTGCCAAGGACTTCTGGCTGTCCCACACAGGACCCCAGCCCCTTGCCCATCTCTCCCCCTTTGAGGACCACAGGCATGCAGTCCTCACCAATGCCTGGGGGTCATGTCAGGTAGCCAAACTAGGACAGGGGGCTGCCTATCCCTGCTAAAGCTGTGCTGCTCCCTCACAGTGGGACCCAGGCTAGGAGTGGGGCCATGGAAAATGTAAGAGCTCCCTCCTGGGCCTCATGGCTAGTAGGTGGATGAGCTGGAGCTTCTGGGCTTTGGTTGAAGAAGCTGCCCCAGCAGGTTTGTAAACCATACCCTCCCCTTCTTTGTGAGCACTTCTTCATCCCCCAACACTGGCCTGGAGCCACCTGGGGGACAGAGCATAAGGGACAATCACCAGCACTTGGGGGTGTTAAGTTGGGCCTGGAAGGGGAGCAGTGTCCCCGACCGCCCTGACATTGGTTCTCAGGCAGCCTGGATTTGCTCCACTCATCCACTGCTTCTCCCCAGAGTAGACCTATTCAGATGGCTTCCTGACTCCTCAGACCATGGGTCAGTGATTCCCACATGGCACATCTCTTGCCCTGGTTCCCCCTTGTCCCCCAGCATCGCTCAGTCAGGGTGCAGTGGAAAGCATTCCCCCTCAACCATCATCCTAGGGTCTGCACCTTGGGATTCCTGTTTCTGTCCTCCCAAGTAAGAGTCCCTGGAGTGGGGCTTATCATGCCATCAGGGGTTGGGCAGGACCCTATTCCACCACTTCTGCTCTGGAGGGCTATAAGATCTCAGTGGGAGCCAGTGCTGGCACCAGTCAAGGGTATCATAGGCGGACCCCAAGCAGTCTGCAACCCTGTGAATAAACTCCTTATCCTATCAGCTCTGCTGCACCACAGTGTGCCTCCTCCAAACACCAAGTGGCCATCTTGACCCCACTCAGGTACTTGGCCAACCATGCTGGACTTACCATGCCAGCCACTGCAAGCTGGCCTTCCATGCACAGATACGGAGCCTGTAGAAAAGGAGAGGGGTTGCTTAGCTTTCAGGAGATGGGGTGGCGAGAATGGGTGAACAGCAGGTCTAGGGCCGGGATGCAGCCATGATTGCAGGAGAGGGGTTGCCCTGAGGGATCAATACAGTGAGCACCTGCACTGTGAGAATCAGAATCAGCTCATGCCTGCTGGTCTTCACCCAGGGACTGGATCAGAGGGAAGGGGAAAAACGTGTTATAGGGTCACTTGCCAGCCTGCACAGGTATGCAACCCATGAGTCAAACTGGCAGCAAGAGCCAAATGGCTAAGAAAATGGTTCCCATGTGGGAATCCTTCATCACACATATCCTTTTTCTGGACTGGGAAGAAGAGAAAAGGAGGTCTGGGGGGCTTTTCACAAAGGGACTTTTTTTTCCATTCCTGCTGCACCGGAACTGCAGTGATTGTCAGACTGCTGCGTGCTGTCCTGTCCCTGACCCAGGGGTGCTTCCTGCCAAAACTACTGTTTACCATTTGTCTGCTCAGCTCAGTAAATGCTATCAGTGCATTTCCATGACCACTTTGGGCACAGGAGAGCTGTTTAAATGCAAGTGCTTGAGATATCTGTATTTAGACTCCAGTCTCCCATGGGGTGCATCACAGCCCTGAGAGAAATGGCAAGGATGTGTGAATTACATAGAATTCTGATCCCACTGAATGGGAAATGCTCTCTTAAGTGCCCAAGACTAGGGAGGAGGGGAGAAGCTGGCACCTTGGCTCCAGGCTTCAGCAGGGGAGGGCAGGGGCAGGGGAAAAGCACACAACTCATTCCCTAAGCCCCAGCATCCCCCTCCCCCCCAACCCATTTGTGGGCTTCTTGGCCATAAGCATCTGAAAGAGGACTATGACCGCAGAGGGTGGCCTGAGGTGTTTTTTGTCATTCCTGCTGCCCCTTCCTTTCTTCCTCTTCCCCAACTGGAGGCTTCATGTTTCCCCTGGGGTCTGGCTCCCCATCGTGTTTGAATAGAGCTGGGGTAAACCTTATCGTCACAGAACAGCAGTGGCCCCTGTGTGGGGAATGGTGTCCTGGGGCCCCCCTGAGCCGCTCCTCCTCCTCCTCATCCAGCAGAGTCCCTATGGGCAACTTTTCCGGGGCACCCCTAATCCATGGATGAGGAGGGTGTAGACTGCCCTGTTTGTGGTGAAGAAGCAGCACAGGTCCTTGTAGAAAGACATGCTCTGCCTCTGGCCCACAGACTGCTTTCTAGTGTCAAGCACATAGTAATCTTGTCTCTTCATCAACATGGTCTTAGCGAGACAGTGAGACCAGTGTCTGTTGTGCTCCCACACATTCATCTGCTAGGCGATGTGTTTGAAGATATCTCAGATTCAATGCCCTATCTGGAGCTAGCACTGGATGTGTTCCTCATCCCAGAAGGTGTCGAGATCCTTTACTTCTCTGCACTGCCAGTTGCTTGCCCAGGTTTGCCTGGTGGCAGCAGATAGGGCAGGTTCATCCATAGCCCATACTAGTGCCCATGGAGTCTTAGTGTCCATGGGTAGGTGATGGTCTGGTTGCAAGGGGGTGGGTGGAAGGGTGGATGGATGGAAGAAAAGGCAGTGTGTGAGGGTGTAGTTCTCAGCTCATAGGTCTGGCTCTCACTTCAGAGGTTTGGCGCCTCTGCTCCTGCATCATCTGCGTTCCACTGCTCAGGTCACTTCCACAATCTCAAACTGTCCAGGGGCTTTCAGCAGATACCCTATGATTTTGGCAATGCCACACACCCAACCTAGGCTGTAAAATCCAGGGGGCCCTCAACCCCCAATCAAGGAGGTGGCTGGCCATGCCCCGCGTGGTCCTGAAGTTACCATGGTGGGCTCTGTCTGCTCGCCCTGGCCTGGAGGTTCAGTGCCCTCCCCCAACCATATCTCCCCATGTGCTCATCTAGCTAGGGGTCTGCAAATGAAAAAAGGTTGAAAACCATTGCACTAGACAAAACAAGAGAACTTTGGGTTCCATGTTCAGATCTAACCTAAATCTTTGGCAAACACAAACTTGGTTTGAATAAGACACTGTCTGCATCAGGGCACTACAAAATTTCTCTGAGGGAGGTATTTAGTCATGTGTGTCTGAAGACAGGCAGACAGCAGGGTACATTTGCTCCTTACAGATGAATTATGAAGTAAGCAACCACTTATGGGAGTGTTACTGCCATGACTGTAAACAAACAATACCTTTGAAAACTTTTGAACAAATTCTTGGTAAACAACATACTGTGCTGGTGCTGCAGGCAGTGTCTCCAGTGTCTGTCCTTCAGATATACAATGCATCCTACTGGCTGCTAATGTTAGTGTTCCAGCTATTTAGGCAATTAAAAAAGATCTGATGGAATATTGACACAAAACCAAAAACCTGGTGATTCTAAGTCATCCTTTTTGGGGCATGAGCCACCAAATGGGTGGACTCCCTCCACTCTATGGCTTCAGAGGGAGGCCCTATTTGTCTCTTGGCTTCCTAAATTCTATACAGATTTTAGGAAATCTGCTGGGGTCAGAAGGGAAAATTAAATCACTGGGTGTCTATACAAGTTCTTGGGGGTGGGGTATGGCTGTTTTAATCACAGAAGTTCCCACTATAATTAAAAGGCTTGTTGTCACATGTATTAAGCCCCTATGCGTTTCAAAATAGTTGTAGGATACTTTATGTAACGCTATTAGATGAGGTTTAGATAAAGCGCCCCTGTGGCCATTTTGAAATGCACTGAGGCTAAATACACATGACGGCGAGGTAACGCTACAGCGTTCTAATTAGAACACAGAGCAGACGTGACTAATCAAGTCTCCTCCAACACATTCTAATTACAATGTGAATGAGCACGTCTACAGGCACTCACTCCTTCTTTGCTACGCACCAGATTGGGAAGGCAGGGAAAGTGTTTCCTCTACTCCCACTGAAAAACGTGAGGTGTTTCCTAAGGGCAACATCACAGACTCTGTCTCCCAGAGGGTTTCTTTTTTTTTTTTTTAAATGGTGAGTGACTCTAAGGAACACTACATTAAGGCCATTGGATATTATTATTCATATAACCAGGAAAAGTGACAACTGTAAAATGGTAACTAATAAAAAAACCCCAGTGTGATAGCTTGACAGAGCTAACTGCCTTATGGTTGTATCAGCTGGATGCCTGGAAGCATACCTCAAACTCTGTAACACACTGTCTGAAACAGCCCATAAAGAAGCACTTCTTGCCTTAAAGCCAATTTTGAATAATTCTGGTCACTCAAGTAATGGTTTGGAACCATGTGCACTTGATAGAAAGCTACTGAATGCAGTCACGGTTTCTGGGGCTTTGTGTCTGTGAGCTGGACTCATGGGTTTCTGGTCCTGCATCCTGTACTACTTCTCACCTTCTATATTTTACATATATATTTCTGGTTTTCCCAGAAAAGTTGGGAAACAGCGATGCTATGTATTAGTATGCATAGGTGTGCTGCTGTACATTTTGAGCGTGTTCAAGTACATTTTTTATAGTAATAGGAGTTAGGGTCCCTGTCAATGGCAGGGACTCTGTAACAGCATTTGAAAACCACAATACAATTTGACAGTGTTACAGAACTACTAAGTACCCTGACAGAGGCTAAGTTTAGAGGGCATTTTCATCACTAAACATATCTTGATGTATCAACACATTTAACTGTGTTAAATGAATAGCCAGGAGTTGCACACAATTTTATGTCAAAAGCCTCACATGCATTAGGAAACTTGTCCTTTGCCAGAAATCAGTGCAGATGAATCAGGTCTTAAGACAGGTTAACTGTGAACAGAAGCAACCTAGCAGCTGGCCGACACTGAGCCCTTGCTCAACTGCACCCATGAAGAGATGCAATAAGAGAAATTCAGCAATAAGCAGTTTTCTTTGTGTGGATGGATCTATGTTAACCAGACAGAGGACACTGGTGGGCCTGGGGCAGAAGCTTCACTAACTCTTTTCAGCGACAGCCTAGAGGCAAGGCCAGTCTGATGCTTGGACAGACTACATGAGTTCTGGCTAAGGCTAGTGCACCACCCTAGGAGGCAGGGGTGAGCACGGTACCCGTGGGTTGCTGGTAAAATGCAACCTGAGTCATGGTGGGATCTGGTACAGATGTTTGTTATGACACTCTAAACTACAGTGCTGAAGTCTGATACTACTTCCATCAAGGTTATTTTAGAGTGGCATCTGCCATTTTTACAGTACTTTTTGTGCCCTGACTGTCTGTTTGTTTACAGCTGTAGAGAGCTTTCTACAAGCTTACCACATAGTAAGTGTAACTTCTGTACCTGGTCTGGGATGCCAGAGAACCAGCAACCCACTATAACACACTCCTGGGTGGACAGCACTACCACTGCATTCAGTTAAACGGGAGACAAGTGTTCGTTTAGCCACAAAAGATGTTTAAAGTGGGGTTGCTCCAGTGAAAATGGGACATATGGTCATACTAAATAGAAAATAAACAAATAATTTCAAGTTATCACAGAAGAAATGTTCTTTCTGCGCAGGAACTATGAGAATTCCAAAAGTAACCATACAATCATAGACTAGTAGAGTGGAAGTGATTCAGGAGGTTATCTAATACAATCCTCTGTTCAAGACAGGACCATCCCTGACCTCCACATCCCAGTTTCGTGTCTCTTTAGCTAGGTCTTAAAAATTCCGAAGGATGAAGATTCACAGCTGCTCTGGGGACCTTGTTCCAATGATTAACTGCTTAGTGAGAAGTTTTTCCTAGCATCCAACCCAAATTTTCCCTATTAAAATTCGAGACTATTGTTCCTAGTCCTGTCACCTGCTGCCACAGAGAAGAATCTGTCTTTATTCTCTTTATAACCACCCTTCAGGAATTTGAAGACAGTTAACAGATTCTCCTTAGTCTTCTCTTCTTCAGACTAAATAGCTTCAGTTCCTCCAGCTTTTCCTCATAATTCATGTTTCTCAGACTTTGAATAATTTTTATCACTTTCTGCTATAGCTCTCTTAAAGTGAGGTGCCCAAAACTGGACACAGTACTCCAGAGGAGGCTTCATCAGTGCCAATAGAGTAGAATTTAAAATAATAATAATACTAACATAAAGCACCAACATACAACATTTACATAATTATTTTACAGATACATTAAACTGTCAAAAGAATAAATATTTTCAGTGTAATTACACAAAGAGCCAAAAGCAGAATTCAGAACAGTAAAAGACTACAAGGTATCCAGCACAGAAATAGTTAACATCATATCAAATACAATATTCAAAACTATGCACAGTCTGGAGAATAATTTAAACATAAAAGAAAATCTTCTATTTGAAAATAAAATATGTTTGTGTCAGCAACTACTCCAGCTCTCACCAGTTAGAACTACAAGCACATTGGAAATCACTACTGATGCAAAATATATTTATTGTATTGAACAAGCTTGTGGACAGACTTCTTAAAGAACTACTAATATGAAGATCTACCTATATATGTAAACACCAGGTATCAGTAATACTGAAAATTAAGATCTTGTTCAATGGTAGCAAAAGAAACTCACTCCAAAATACTGCTTCATTTCACATCAGGGGAATACTTTCTTTCTTTAAGTATCCATGTCATAAAGCTATTTTGAAAAAAATGTACCTTTTATCTTGTTCTTCCCTGCAAGAAAACCAATAAAGGATTAAATGCACATCAGTACTGGATCCATGCAAACTTACAGAGGAAAGCCTTGCATATCAGTTTCCAAATATTTTGATAACCTTTCTATTAAAAAAAGAAACAAAAAACAAGAGTCCATGTCAGCAAAATACTTCTCTTCAACTAGTCAGTAGCATTCCCAACAGATCCATGCTGGAAGCCTGTATCCACAAGGAATTCTGCCAACTTTCATGGTACTCCACAAGGCTAGAAAGCTTCACCACCATGGATCACAGTGGTAAAACTGGCACAAAAGGACGAATGTTTATACCAACTGTGATATTAGATGAAGGTGAATAAGACCACACCTATACAGTAAACTTACGTGCTCTGGTCTAAAGCAGAGTTTGCAAACAGCCGTGCTGTTCTGGGAAAGCTGAATCCATGAAGCACTTTGGATGAGCTAAACAGCATTGCTGAATACAGCAGTAACACTGCCAATCAGTACTGTGTGAGCGTGGTATGTGCTTCTGGCTTAGGAAGCAGCTCATGTCAAGTAGCATGGCATGGCTATGGCTGCTGGTCTGGATCACAGTAAACGTACCTTGAAGACATGGCCTATGTCTTCTGTCTCAATGGACATGAGACTGTTCAAGCTGATCAGCCCCTTCTTCCATGTTATTTTCAAGTGTTATTCTGTCATGGACTTATTGCAAATACTATGGCATATGATGGTTTTAAATCTCCAGTACCTGGAGTTCTGAGATTCTGTAAGAATCTGGAAGGACAGATGGATGAAAGTAAAGTTGGAAGGACAGAAGCAAGGTAAGTTTTTAGGCCTTTTGGTTGTAAAGAAAACCTACAAATATGATCCCAGTGAATCGTGAAGGCTCAAACCAACTCAAAAAACCTATAAATAAAGGAACATACCCAAATTATGTTTTGTTAAAAAATGTGATTAATTTTAAACTGTATCTCTCTCTCTCTATGGCTTGACTTGTGGTTTGTTTGTTTGTTTGTTTTTTTAAATGATCAAGGTTGAGTATATGCCATTTATGCCCTTCCTCATTTATTACCATTCTATCCAAATCAAATCTCTGCATACCTCTCAACTTCCTTAGAAATGTATTTGTATACTAATAGTAGCTATTGGGTGGCTGGTTTAAGGAAGAATGATTTGCTCTTTTGAACAATAATATGAAGTCTGGAGGATGTCCCCTACTAAATTCTACAATTTTGAGGTGGATCAAATTACTAAAAGCTGCATAAATTGTTCCTTCAGTACTTTTCAACAAAAGTGATTTATACAGCAGTTAGTAATATGACTTATCTTAAAATTTTTATTTATCTTTCACAAGGCAGCAAGACAAGAATCTGCAATAACAATTTGGCAAATATGTATCAAATAACTCAGTTAGAAACAATAGCAATAACAAGATAAATCAGTGCCCCATTCTCAAAGTCAATTCTTCAGGGACCAAGGCAGAAGCAAAAACAATTCCCATCACATTACTGGAATAAAGGACATGCAAGCTGCCCATTCTTCATGTTTCCATGCACTAGTTATAGTCACCTCCTTAGTAAGTGCTGGGGGGAGGAGGTAAGGAAGGGTGTGAATGAAGCCCAAAACCTTTATAATCTTATCATGGGGAAGGGAAAGGGGGGGCTAGGCAGGGATTCATGTGGCACCCTTCTACCTTACTTCAAACATACTCAAAAATATTCTTGGGATATATATAACAATAGCAAGTGCACACATCCAAACCTATGGCCTTGAAGCTTGGACCCAAAGTGCTCTGAAAGTAGGAGGGAAGAGCAATACTGGGCTTTAGACAGGGACAGAACAGCCATCCCTGCCCAACAGTCCAAACACTCCACATACCAGGAAGTGGGAAAGAAATAAGTGCTCCTGCTGCATAGGAGCAAGAGCATGCCACTGCTGAGCTGGCACTCATTGCTTGAGCATCAAGTTGGCAAGGTTCTGCTTCCCTCTGAAGAGGGAAGTGTTGAGTCTTTCATACAGCAATAAAGGAAAGCAAAGTGTAAATACATGCTCAAAAACTGAGAAGTAAACTGAATTCATCACAGTGAAAATAACGCGTTTCAAGTTGACAGTGTTCTTTAAACATATATAGTAATCTAAGTTCCAGTTCTACCAGAAAGATCTGAGGCTGCCAGGAAGAATGAAATTTCTGCTTAGATGATTAAGGATGCATAATTGCTAGCAATACACAGGTGCTTAAACTACATCATTAAACTAATGGAATGACATGGTCACTGTAATGCCATTTAATGCTGTAACTATTATAGGTAAAATGTCAAATATATTTTGTTATAGAATATGGATTTTTACAACAATTTACTCCTTTAAATCAAGGATCAAGGGGTGCTCAACCTCTGGTCCGTGGGCCAAATGCAGCCTGCGGATCCATCACATCTGGTCCGCAGGGCTTTCCACAGGGCCAGAAATTTGGCAGCATGGGAGCAGTTGTCATTAGTGGGAATTGGGGCTGGCATTCCTCCCTCTCTCCCTTCCCCACCTCAAGGTCATGCCCCGCCCCACTTCCCTCTGTGGGGCCAAGTTAAGCTCCTTTTCCCCGTGGGGCTGCATTAGGGCCAGTCTGACCCCCAACCCCACTGTTTGAGGCCAGATGCTACCTGTAGTGCCTGCCCAAGGTACCAGATTGGGAACACCAGCTGGATCCATCCTACAGAGAGACCAGGCACTGCAAATCCATCTCTCTGGGCAAAAGGTTGAGCACCACTGGTTTAGACCAGGTGTGAGTAAAATACAGCCTATGGTCCAGATTCAGCCTGTCAAGTCCTGATTCCAGCCCCAGCCCCACCCACCCATCCCACTCCTGGATGCAGCTCTCTGCCCACTCACAGCCCCATCCCTTCCACCGAGCCGAGCACACCTTGCTCTAACTGGTCCTGGGCCAATTTCCATAGGGAGCCTGGGATCACTGGGTGGTGACAGCATGGGGTGGGGCCTGAGGCAGAGCTGCAGTTCACTCACCACGTGCTCCTTCTCATGAAAACAGAGCCTGTCAGGCCATGCAGGTGGCAGATCGCAGGTCTGCCCTGGGTCCTAGCCTGATGTCAAGGCCCTGAAATCCTGATCCTAGCCCCAACCCAGCCCTGCCCACCCATCTGTCCCACTCCTGGTTGCTGCTCCCACCCGCAGCCCCATCCCATCCTTCTGGCTGATCACTTGGCAGAGCCACTTAAGGAGTTTTGGTGAGCTGTTGTGGGCCAGGGGTCCAGGGCAGGGGATCTGGCCCATGACAACTCACCAAACCCCCTAAGTGCCCCCCGCAAATTATGTCATTCTTGGTTATTTTTATTAAAGAGACAAAAATGCATCAAACTTACTCGGAAGTAGTCACTGCAAGCTGCAAGGACTGCCTTATGTGCATGGAATTTCTCTTCCTCTGCAATGAGAGTGACATCACAGAGTATGCCATCACTTCTCTGTTGGTTCAGGGCTGCCAAGACAGCATCATTATGGGAATTGGACTGGCAAAGCCTCTGACCTGTCAGCATTTCTTGAATACTACAAATGAAGGAAAGAAATGGAATCTGTCATCAAAGGTAAGACCCATCTCTAAGACTTGGTAATCAACATTGCTCAAAAGTGCTAGAAAAAGCAGTTTCTTTCTGATCCAGAGAAAATAAGCTTGCATGTGATCTATTCAGCAAAGAGGATGTACTACATAATATAAGTACTATTAATTTGTAGAAAGCACATTCAAGTAAATATGTTCCATTAAAAATAACTCAAATGGCCTGACTCATTTGTTCCTTACACTTCCGTAACTCAACAGGGTTCAGTAGAGTTAATCATGATGTAGCAGGCAGCTGTCAATCCTTCTGGATCATAGTGTATGCATGAGAAGCTGCCAGGACCTTTGACGCATACACCTAGGCAGGGATGGGGCTACCCAGACCTTCCATCCCTACTTTAGGCCATTGAGACAATATCCAGACACCAGATCAAGTACAGACTTCTGTTGCCTTAATGACTGTAATTACATGCACATCTGGGACTCAAACCTCAAACAAATCTCCCACACTGTAGGCAAAGATTCTAACTGAACCACAACAGCAGGTTTAACTGCGATGTATACCAAGAGTTAAAGTGAGAAGAGGATAAAGCCCAAAACCTTTATAATCTTACCGTGGGGCAACACATAGGAAGCCAAGCCATATGTACTAGACATGTATATATATAAAGTAGCTCACAAACTGTCTGGCTCATAAGTATGTGACCTATAAAAATTTCTGCAACTGAACCTTGCTTTTATTTAAGCTGATGGTGCACAAGCCAGGAAAAAAGTTTCTTTTGGTCTTTCTTAGGTATACTACCTTGGTTGAACTGTCAAAATAGTTATATTATACCTTGTGTCACTAAAATAAACATATAGGATACTAAGGCTTTACTGAAAGCAGATTTGTGGTACAAAATTTTACCTGCATTTATTTTTAATATGGTAAAAGTGGTTTCTACCTGTAATAAATAAATAGTGACCAAACGCCAGTGTGTCTGGATAAAGGTGATCAAACGCCAGCAAACTGTGCTCACTGTGCGGGAAAACAGCAGGTGCAGCCCAATTAGCCGCACGAAGCATGCACGCAGAAAAATCCCCGGCTCATGCAGCTCGAAAAGCGTGCGAAAGAAAGACCTGATCCTATTGGCTATTGGGGTAGTATAAAAGCAAAGCCCGCAGAAAGAGAAGGCGGGACCCACATGACATGGGCGAGGCCTGATCACCCTCACCAGAGGTCCCGCGTCCATGGCTCCCTTCCCCCATGGATGCCCCCATCGGATAAATTGCATCACATAGATGCCTGAAGAGCTCTCAAGTTCCCTACGGTTTTGGTTGTTGGAGATTATTGTAAGGGGAACTGCCGACGCGGACGTGCATACGAAGCATTTAAGTGCTTCGTGGTGAACTTTACGGAGTGTGCCTACGTTGTGTTCCAGTTTGTAAGTAAAGCACTTATTTCTTATATTGTCCTCGGACTCTTTTTGGACAGGAAAAGGAGAAGCAGGATAAAGAGCGTTCCAGAACCCTTTCATCCCCGGCCTGCTCGGATCCAGGGGTTAATCACCCCCCCAATTCTTTCCCCACATGGCATCACAAACAGGATCCTTGGGGCAAAGGGGGAATGAAGGAGACCCTGATGAGCTAGTCTGGCATTGTCCATGGGGAAATCATCATAGACCTCTGACTATGGACGCCGATGATTTAGGGGCCCACGTGGTGTACCATCACACCCAGCAAGATGGGAAGATCGGGGGCTATGTCTTTATCCGCCTGACCGAAAACAAGGGGGTCCACTTAAAGAATGGGTTGTAACCAGGCTCACCCCTACAGCCCTAGGGTGTCTCCTCGCTAGCCCCGTGGTTCTATACCAACTACCCGATGCAGCCGCGAAGGTACAGCTTAGCCTCGTTAAGCCCACCGGCACAAATGATTGCACTCCTGAGACCAACAGGCGAGAGGCTATAGCAATGCAATTGCAGGTGACAAGTGAGGAATCACTGGAGCAGGTGGCGAAGGGCTCCGAGCCGTTGCTAGAAAATGGCGCTGGCCACGTGGAGCTGCTGCCGGAACACGAGGAGGGCCCAGGGATTGCCCTAGGAAGCGGGCCCCTCACATCCTCGCCCTCGGCCCCGCCCCCTGGAATGATGCTGAGAGAAAACCTGCCTCCCTGTGAGAGAGAGAGATTGTATCTAGTGCTCCCAGCTGAGGAGGAGAGAGAGAAGTTGTATCCAGCGCTCAAAGCTGAGAGAGGGGAATTGTATCCGGAGCTTCTGCCCGACACAGTTAACGCTCTCCTGGCTGCAATTCACCCGATAGTGCCTGTTGAGCAGGTCACTGATGCTCAGGGGGCAACCTGCACCACTGCCACACACACACCCGGCGTGGAAAGAAGGCAGAGGAGGTGGCGGATGCCCACCACACTAAGGCTCACTCTGATGCTGCTACTCTTCTGTTTCTGCTGCAGTGCCTTAACTAGACCGATTGTTGATCCACATATAACAGCAGTCTGGGGGAAGAATGTCATGTTACAATGCATAATTGATATGAATGAAACAATAATACAGATTTCATGGGAGAAGATACATGGTGGTAAAAGTGCACAAACTGTTGTTGTACATCATCCTGAATATGGGTTTTCTGTTCAAAGAGAATACCATGGAAGAGTGTCATTTAAAAACTCTTTGTTTATCGATGCAACAATCAACTTAAACAACGTGAACTTCTCTGACACAGGAGAGTATGTATGCAAAGTAGTTACATTCCCACTAGGAAATGCACAGTCATCAACAACTGTAACTGTATTTTTTGAACCCACTGTGAGTCTTATAAAGGGACCAAACTGTTTAATAGATGGTGAAAATCAAACAGTGGCAGCCATTTGTACAGCAGGCACTGGGAAACCTGCTGCAGATGTTGATTGGGAAGAAGGCCTTGGTGAAGCGGAATTGAATTCAACTGCCTTTCCAACTGAAAGGGTGACAATTTTAAGTCAATATAAGATCATTCCTACCAGATTTGCAAGAGGAAGACGTATAACTCATGTTGTAAAGCACCCAGCTTTGGAAAAGGAAATAAGATATTCTTACGTGCTGGACATCCAATATGCTCCTGAAGTTTCAGTAACTGGCTATGACAGAAATTGGTTCATTGGAAGAGAGAATGTTCAGCTCAAGTGCAATGCTCATTCTAATCCACTACCTATGGAATTTATCTGGACCAGGTGGGATGGGCCTGAAGGCTTACTATCTGTAAACAATACTCTGCATTTCAACCGTCCACTAACTTACGATTACACTGGGACTTACATCTGTAGGGTGACAAATTCCCTTGGTCAAAAAAGCAATCAAAAGACTATCCACATATTAGATTCTCCTACTACTGCCGCACGATCAACCAGGGTTCCATGGCATCCCTCAACTGATGACATCACAGGTTTAGTAACAGAACCTCCAGCATTAACCTTGCTAGCAATGCAGGAAGACAATGGGGGTACCATCATTGGTAGTACAGTGAGTGGAGTTCCCTTAAGCATTTTAGTTGGAGTTGTCTACTATAAGAGAAGACAGACGTTCCGCGGTGACGTGATATGCAAAGAGAGTCTCCAGTCTCCTGCGAGACGAAGGTCAATAACATCTCGTAAATGAACTGGGCTTTGAGTACAACGACTGAAGGAGGAGATAGCCTTGTTGTTTGCCCAGTTTTGTGGCAAGTTCAATTGTTGCCATGTTTCCTGTTTGTTTGTGTGTTTGTTTGTTCATTTTTTACAGGCTCGACGGTAATAAAGTGACGATCCGTGACTGCCTGATCGCAAGGAACCCCATGTACCAGACCACGACGTATTTGAGTCTGCTATCAATGGATTCCTCGGTGAACAGAACTGACTTCAAGACCTTTGACTCAGACCTAGACTTTCTGTCATTCGGAGACAGAGCCGTAACTGGCGACTCATCACCGCATGCTTACAATTCTATTTTCCTGTTAACTGTATTGTATTAGTTGTAGTAGTCACTGTTATATATAGATTATTGTATTTTATAGTTTATAAAAAGGAGATAGAGCTTGAGCGCATTGAATCTGGCATTTGGTCAAGGGGGCATGTAATAAATAAATAGTGACCAAACACCAGTGTGTCTGGATAAAGGTGACCAGACAACAGCAAACTGTGCTCACTGCGTGGGGAAACAGCAGGTGCAGCCCAATTAGCCGCACGAAGCATGAACGCAGAAAAATCCCCGGCTCATGCAGCTCGAAAAGCACATGAAAGAAAGACCCGATCCTATTGGCTATTGGGGTAGTATAAAAGCAAAGCCTGCGGAAAGAGAAGGCGGGACCCACATGACATGGGCGAGGCCTGATCACCCTCACCAGAGGTCCCATGTCCATGGCTCCCTTCCCCCACAGATGCCCCCATCGGATAAATTGCATCACATAGATGCCTGAAGAGCTCTCAAGTTCCCTACAGTTTTGGTTGTTGGAGATTATTGTAAGGGGAACTGCTGACGCAGACGTTCATACAAAGCATTTAAGTGCTTCGCGGTGAACTTTACGGAGTGTGCCTACGTTGTGTTCCAGTTTGTAAGTAAAGCATTTATTTCTTATATTGTCCTCGGACTCTTTTTGGACAAGAAAAGGAGAAGCAGGGTAAAGAGCGTTCCAGAACCCTTTCGTCCCTGGCCTGCTCGGATCCAGGGGTTAATCACCCCCCCCCCACACCAATTCTTTCCTCACACTACCAATAAAACTGGATTTAAAATTTCAGTATATTTTAAAATAGATAAACACTGGCTTGATGTTTAATATGAAGAAAATAATAAAATATTGGCTGTTTACCTTTTGAGCGACTTAAAACAGTCATAGGGCTATCTGGTAGACTGTTAAGAGTGCAGGTAAATCCTACACAAAATTGTAAGGACCAACAGACACCTTTTTTACAAAGGTATGTTTTAATGTCTTCATGTAACCTCTTTGTATTAAGATAAACCTGTGGAGCCCCAGAATTCTGTATTTCCAAAGCAACAAGAATCTGATTAATGTCCCTCCACTACAGGAAATTTAAAGCACATTGTAACTCACAAATATATTAATAAACAGTGGCCCTGTCATGCTCTGGGTGTTTAGATTTTTCTTTCTCCATTCTTTTTATTTATCAGAGCAAACTCATTTCAATATATTTTGTGTGCTCAACCTTGTTTATACACTAAAACAAAAGTACAATTATCAGGAAATACAACCTCATACAGCAGCTCATTTTTACATTGCATTCTCCTATAACTTCCAAAACAACATCACTAAGTCAAATCAAGGTTTATTAGTTTATGCAGCCAGTAACACAAGCTCAAGTTGGTATCTGGAAAAAAAAATTAAATTGTGTTCTTTGATCATTCCTTATCACCACCAATAAAGACTTTCAAATCAAAGCCTGACAATTCTGTTGCATGAGGAACACAGCATGCTCATCTAAACACAGCATGCTCATCTTTCAGCTTCCCTCTCCTCATCTAATAGGAACAAAATATGTTTTTATTTTTGGCCATAAACTAGGCATATAAGAAAACTGAAAAATCAAAAAGGGTGCATATATTTTCCATGCAAAAGGTCAACTTTTCTGGTTAGTCTGACTGGGCATTTATACACATACTCTGGAAGGGAGTGGAGGCACTTAATTAATTGAGTCTGCTCCGATGTGCTGTGTTGGAGTAGCTTCACTGCACATGTTTAGACACCCATTATAACCAAAGCCACGTCCTTTTTTGAAAGAAGACAAGAAATGTAACCCCCCAAAATGCAATTTGAGTTATCCCCAAACCATTGACAAAATTAGGGAACTGGATTCACAAAACTGTTTGAGGAGTAGAAGATACCACTATCATGACTTCCCCTTGTTTTAAACTCACAGCAGAGGTTTAGGACAGTTACCCAGGATATGAGAGGTGTTCAATTTCCACCTTTGCCTAAGAGGGTATGACTCAAGGTCTTCAAGACATCTCATTCCCGTGAACAACTGCTCTAACCACTGAGTATCCTAAGGCAAGTCTACCTTTGTTATCTCTTGTTAGGGGTTGATCTACTTTCCCCAAAATACTTAAATATTCTCTAAGAGACTCTCCCTGTTCAACAACTGTTCAATTATTTATACAAAGTAAAATAGAGACTCTTCCCCTTCTCCTTCCTTCCCCCACTCCCCTCTCAATAGCCATAACTAGACAGCATTCTTGTTAGAAGTAGGAGATGCAAGACAAATTCACTGAGGCAAGAAAATGAAACAAAAAAAAAAAAAAGAAAAATGCACCTCAAACCAAATAGACTTATTTTTTCCAAATTTTCAGTTTGATGGTCAAGCAGAAAATTCAGTATTTGGACATGCCTAAATATAATTATGTATAATTATGTATAGTTACACAGTAAAAATCATAAATATGAGAGTACTGATTCATGGATGCTATACAAAGTAGCCATAAATCAGCAGACCAGGGCAGTTCATGATTCCTCTTACATGAAAGGATCTTCAGTGTTGAGGGCATGGGAAGGAAAAAAAGAGTATAGTGCAGATGCTGCTGAATCTGGCAGATACTAAGCTCCCAGACCATCCCCTGGGAACTACAGTCAGTAAATGTATAGCATTTTCTGCACAACTTTTCCCAAAATGAATTAAGCAAGCATTGCCTTAAGTCAAGAAGACAGTGAGCAACACAAATAAGGGAAACGGCCAAGGTGCAAATGAATGAAGAATGATAAAAAATGACAATAAGAGACTTCAGGAGGGTAGGAAGATGGTACCTACAAATATGACTTCCTTGAATCCATTGTTCAATAAACAGTTTGGTCATGACTACATGAAAATTTGCCCAAAACCCCTGCCATTAACCACCAGCAGAGCTGCATCATGGCAAAATCCTGATTGATTCCACAAATGTAGCTCAAGGATTTCTTTGCCTACATACTGGGCATGCAAAGCCATCATCAGCTGACTACTGACTACCAGAATCAGAAACATACTAGCATAGGCAAGAACTTGAACAATGAAGGGAAATAACTGGAAGCTGGAAGAGATTGCTGTCTCACATACAACATATTACGCTATTGCTACTGGTAACATTAACACATGTAGTAATCTAATGCAAGTTACAATTTAGAGACATGCTGGCAAAAGTGTTCATTTCAGTCATTCACCATATACCAGCTGATGCTTCAGTGAATATCATGCTAAATGAGAATGATACCTGGAACTGCTATTAAGTACCATACCTGAGGCACCTCTCAGATGGCATCCTTCAGTTTATTCTTCTGACTCACCAAATTTAAAGCCTTGTGGTAGAAACAGCAAGCATTCCCACTAGCAAAAAAAAATGGGAGAGAGAGATGAAAATTAGACCATCTCATCCTTAAAGATAGTCTCTTCTTTCCCTCCTCAGCAGTCGCCACATAAAATCTTAGTAACAACAGCAGTCCCCACACTTGAAGGCAAGGTTTTGTCCCATAAACTCAGAGACATAAAAACGATGGGGAAGTGACCTGGACAAATGTCCTTTCCCCTGCAAAAAATGCTAGCTTCCAGAGCTGGCCGGCAGCTGGATGCAGTGTGAATATATTAAGGGTGCATATCAGGGTGAATACTTCTCTGATAGCCGTTATGAAGCTACAGTTTCCAAGGCACAAACCACCACACAGGACTGGTAGAGTTCAGCAAGATTCTCTGTTCAGACCAATGGCTATATCATTTTTCTTTTCCTAATTATGCAATTACAAACTGCATCTTTAAGATACGGTGTAAGTTAATTAGCAAAACATTTATCCTATTAAAAGTACAGGCCAGAGTACTAGCTATGAAAGAAAGCAAACACACCAACCTATAGAAAATAAGCAAAATTCAAATGTGATAAGATCATATTTGAATTTTGCTTATTGCAAAATTTGACTTACAAACTACCACTATTGTCTTCAATATGTGATATTGACAGGCATGCTAAGCTAAATCTATATGAGAGCCGGAACTGAGTCAATTAATTTTAAAAAAGCACATTACAATAGAAAACTACATCCAAAATTTGGCAAACTACCCTAAATATCAAATTGAATTCTTTCACTTCCCCATTAAAACTAAAATAAACCATCTACATCACTGCTGCTGTCAACAAAAATCAACTCTCTTTTACATCATATCTTCCTCCTACTGTCTGATAAATTCATTGCTGTCCAATGATTTTTTGAGCTACTACGGGCTTCCATGGTGATTTTTGATACTACAAGCATCTCTTTGTGAAATTACTGAAGAAAGGAACATGGAAATAGAGAAAAAAAATCTCTCTCATATATTTATTTTAGTCCTATTCTCTCTTTTATCTCACTCTGGATAGTACACTGCTCTGAGAGTATCTCTAGTGATTTCAGCGTGACTCTTAGCAATAGACATGAGAGAGGACAGAAGAACTGAGTTCTTCTACCATGGTTAAAGACATCTTGCAAATCAAATTCAATATATTATATTTTCTCACATACAATGCATGGCATAATATAATGTTTTCAAAAGGCAGAATGAAGGTAAAAAAGATTTTTTTTCCAGAATTATAGCTGTGTATGAAAGGGAAGTAGCCTAATTTTCAGACGACTCACCCTCCCTTTCCTGCTTTACTAAAGCTGAAACCATAGCTGTGGCTGAAGACTAGTCTTCATGGTTGGATCTATGATTTTGAAAAGAGCTAAAGGATGTCCACGGCTGTGAAATAGAAGAAGAGAGACCAGGAACAGCTAGCAGACAGCAAAACTGCCCTAAGAAAGGTTAGCTCAGGGGCAGGCAAAATATGGCCTGCAGGTAAAAAGATGCCTGTAAAAGAAGACAGGCAGCCAGCAGCAGCAGGACCCAGGGGGAGCCAGCAGCAGGACCCAGCTGTTGAGCAACAAAGCTGGCCTGGCTCCACCCCACCCCCAGGCCTCTACCCCACTCCTACCTGAGCCCTCAACCAGAAGCCTCTGCAGCTTCGGACTTCATGGACCTGGGACTGTTTCCTGCCTCCATCCATCCGTGTGGAAAGTAAGATAAGATCAGACGGGGGTGGGGGAGCCACTGTGATCAGCCCAGCAGGTGGGAACTACAAGGTGCTGGCTGGGCTGGGCTGGAGCCAGAGTGGGAAACAGCAGGCAGGGGGATGGAGGGAAGCAGGGGTGGTGGCGGGGGCTGCAGGAAGCGGAAGGAGCATAGGGAGCAATGTAGGGAGCAGTGGCAGACCTGTGAGAAGCAGCAGTAGTGCAAGCAGAAGCAGGGGGAGCAGTCAGAAGCCCATGGCAAGTGGCAGCAGAGTGGGGACCAGCAGGGACCTATTATTACCCAGGTCTTCTTCCCTCCCCTTCTTGAAAATAGGGAAAATATTTAAATCATTTGAAGCAATACAACATACCACAAGAACTATTAAAATCTAACTTTCTAACACATCTCCAAAGAAAGTGAATTCTACCTAAAAATTTGATAGAATTTGAGAAAATATTGTTAACACCTATGGAACACACAAATTGGTGTTATATTTTAACAATTTTAAATTTCAATTTTAAATTGCCATATAGAGGAAAACACACTGTTTATGACAAAATGGTCTATAGAAATTGGATAAGAAACTAGCAATGAAGAAGAGGAGATGATCTGGAACAATGGTCCACACACATCCACCTGTATGCCAATAAAAAAACAAACTAAAAGTCTATATTGATGATAACATATTTGCCCAAACCCAAAACTGTCAGGTTAAGGGCGCAGATGCTCATGACACAGAAATCAGACACAGTCCTAAAAAACAGCTTGAGAAGGATTGCTAACTAACAGACAGCTTAAAGCAGAGCCCCAG
>JAGPOW010003642.1:72853753-72887629 GCA_030014935.1 Caiman crocodilus | reverse complement strand
AGTCCTAAAAAACAGCTTGAGAAGGATTGCTAACTAACAGACAGCTTAAAGCAGAGCCCCAGCTACTAACGAACTTAGACCACAAAAATAAGGAAGCAGGCTGCGGCTCACAGATTAGAGAGAGAGGGTCGCAGTGCTTAAGCAACACAGGAGGAAGTAGGCCGTGGGTTCCTCAGTTGAGCCAGACAAGGAACACCGCAGAGCTGAGCAAGGGGAATTTTCAGCACAATGTAATTGGACAGAGATGTCCAGTGCTTGGCTAACAATCATAGGCTAGGAGCTTGTAGCTGGGTAAACTCAATATGCACCACCATAGGCTAAAATTTGCCGCAGTATGACATAGCGCGCTTACGCGAATCCAAGTATATGTATCCCACCGCGGAACAGGAAGGGAGAGAGACCCTCTGAGTGACAATCCAGTCACTTCCTCGTCTCATAAAAAGGCCTTCGTGCATTTGCGGTAGCTTGCTGTAATGTGGTTTCTGTAACTCCGTGTTCCTGCAGCCGCTCATCATAACCTGCATTCGTGGTTCCTCATAATAAAACTTTACCCTGCTAAAACCAACTGCAGAGTAAGTACCGTTCTTTGCAACCGATACGTGTGGTTAACCCAGCCAGCTCGTCCCGCCTTGCACTCAGTAACAGGAAAGTGCAACAAAAATGACCCTAAATTCAAAATGACCCCCCATAATTTGATTCTAAACAAGGAAAATGTATAAATTTGCTACAATTTTCCTTGTACAGAATCTAACCTTTAAAAGGTCCATCTTAAATTGATTCCTCCCCCTCAGTGCAGTGAAGAAAGCAGTGAAAAGGGGCAGGTGGTAGGAAGGCAGTAGGGAGGCAGGCAGTGGGGTAGGTAGTAGGACAGCAGGCAGTAGACAGCAGGTTGGGGAAGGTGGTAGTGGGGCAGGCAGTGGGGAGGCAGTGGAAGACAGGCAGTGGAGCTTGACCTCTGCCCCTTACCCCTCCAACTTGTCCCCTGCCACCTGCACAACCCTACCACTTGTCCCCTCATAACCTGCCCCCACACATCCTTTGCCCCATACTTACCTTCCACTGTAACTTTGGTCTCCCTTCTTCCCAACTCCCCCACCCCTCATGCCTCCACCCTTCTCTGCCCACTCACTGCTGCTTACTCTTGCTCCTACTCCTGCATGCTCAGGCCCTACATCAGTCTGGGACACAGCACATATTTGCACCAGCTTCAGCCTGACCCTGTAGCAGTGGTAGTAGCATGGCAGCTCTGGCCCCAGCCTAGGCTGCCAATGCTGCTTGTACAGGGTTAGGCTACAGCCAGAGGTAGCACCAGGCCCAAGCCGGTCAGAACTGAAGTCAGAGTGAAGAGAGGATGGGAGGGAAGTGAGGGGTGGGAGGAGGAAGTGGGGTGACAGGCAGAAGGGCCAGAGGTTGTGGGGGTAGATTAGATGGTGGAGCAGAGACTGCAGAGGTAGAAGCAGCAGGTAAGAGGGAACAAAGAAGAGGAGAGAACAAAGAGGAGGAGGGAACAAAGCTGCACCTGCAGCTCTGGCTCCAACCCTAGGTCCGGGCCAGAGTCTCAGCCGTTGTTTGCCTGGCCTTGAGCCTTGTATACAAATCCAAGATGAGGGACTTTTTCTCCCATGTTAAGTGGGGAAAAAACTTCATCTTAGATTTAACCGAATACAGTATTTCACCCCACTTACAATTTAATGAATTTATGGCACAGTAATAAGGAAGTTTTGGAGAGAGTGTGATCAGCTGGGAGGATTCTACCACATATGGTAGACATGTTCCAGAATCAAACGTTTGGGAAACAGGTTGAATACTTGATAAGGGAAATAATAGGATGCCAGCTATCAGATAGCCCCTTAGTGTTCTTACTAAATCTTACTGAGAACTCTGAAATAGGTGAGTCATAAGAAATTGATCCTCACATTCTAGTGTATGCAAAAATTACAATTGCAAAAGCTTAGAACAGAAGTGACACACCTCAGAATCGCTGGTTGATTTAAAAATGTTTGGGAAACTATTTGAAAGGAAAACTCATCCTATCAAGTCAGTGTTCTACAGGGGAAAAGAAAAAAAAGTAGGTTCTTGCTTAGAAATCTGGTGGAAGTTCGTAGAATGTACTGAAAAAGGATCTCCTCCTTCCTCCATACCAGAAAGTTTTAGAAACTTATTTGAATGTTGAAAAAGGATGTAAGTTCTATGATCTAGCAGTAAGAACAAATTCAGAATGAGATAGGTAGAAGATAGTGAGCCTGGTTTTATGCAGAGTTCTGAGGGGGTGAATTATTAAGCAGGTTACACAGACAGATGAAAAATACAAAAGGTTAACATTGACTGTCAAATGTACAGGAGCTGTTGGAGACTGAAAATAAGTGAAAAACAGAACAGAAGACTCCTCAGCAGACAATGACTTGGGTCAAGGGAGCACTGTTGATGGAAGATAAGTATCCTCAGGGGACAGGATCCCCTGAGTTCTCCATTAACTGTTCCCAGGGAAAAAAGGCAACCCAGGGAAGTTCCAAAGAACTCAGATCTAAGAGATGGACATACACAACCCCTTCTCATTTGGCCACCTACAAGTAATCAGAGGTAAAGGAGAAACTCTTCAGGAAGGCACCTCAAGGAGGATGAGGGCCAATGTGCACAAGCTAATAGAGGGAAAATTTCAGCTGGACATAAGAAATTTTTTTTTTTCATAAGGGTTGCCAGAATCTGGGACACACTCTCAGGAGAGGTGGCACAGTCACCATCCTTAGAGATGTTTAAGGTGAGGCTGGATAAGCATGTTTTTGACCTCATTTGGGCTCATTAACTTTGTGCCCATGGCAGAAGACTGGACTTGATGATCCTGCAGGTCCCTTCTGGCCCTTTGATTTTATGATTCTAAGGCACAAGAGCTTTTCCCCATGGCTTGACTCCTCCTGGTTCCTTGTGGCTTCCTCATGGCTCATGGCTTGACTCCTCATGGCTTCTTCCTGAAGCGTGCAAGCTTCAGGAAATGTACAAGCATTCATTCTTCCAGAAGCAACATCTACCTAATTGTAGATGGGTTATTTTTCTCTCTGAACCGCCATTTTTGGGCTGGGAGAAACAGTGTGAATATTCTAACACTTGTGGTATCTACCAAGAGTATGGCAATTCTCATAGAAATGTAACACGTGTACTCATATAAATTAGTATATACTGTTGTGCTTTCTATGGTCCTGGACTATACTACAACAATTACCTGGTAAACTTGCCTCATGTTAGCAAATATTTACATGCATTTGAGTCTTGTTGCTGATTTTACATAGGTCAAATTATGGCATCTGTAGACATGGTATATGTCCTGGACCCACACGCTTCTACTTGTACAAAACAACATCCATATAGTCATTATCTGTACTGATACGAAGTCCTCCAGCATGAATCCCACAAGCCTCTGTGACTATGACTTCTTTGGTAACTGTTTAAAACTGTTGCTTAAGGGAAGCAGTAAACAGAAATCCACAGGGTTGTTTGGAAATGCCTGTCTTTCTGTTTGCTCACATTTACTACCTTAGCACACAGCTATGGTACCAAAGCATAGGTGCAACTGAAAAAAACATCTTGGTGTAAAAAAGAATTCTCAGACTTTGTCAACCCTTGGGAGCAAGGGGCACTGGCCCAGCTGGAGAACTGTCAAAAGAACAGAGATGTATATTTAGATATTGCAAAGAATATTCAAAATCTGGGGCATAACAGGGACAAGCCACAACGCTGGCCCAGCTGAAGAAACTAAACCCTGTTGCTGCTATGTGGAGCTGATGCCATACTGAGTAGAGACTCTACCACCACAATGCCAATAACAGTAGACTTCTTATGCCATGTGGGGGAATCTCAAAAGAACAGAATCAAGTACAGAGCTCATTGTAGAAGGGTCTCGGGTAATCACCGGGTACAGATGTGTACCCCTACACCCTGCTGAGATTCACTGGTCCCTAGGGATGGCTGCACCTTTATGGTTGAGCTGGGTGAGATCTGGTGCCCTTTCTTTTCCTGCCTACCATGACTTTGATGATAAAAGAGGTTTACAAAAGGGAGGTGGTGACTTCCCATCTCATGCCTGGATTGATCATAGGGGCTGCCCCAGCACCCCAAGTCCAAAACTGGAAGCAAGGAAAGGACCAACTTAAAATCAATCTTTTTACTTTCTTTTGTTTATTTATTTTTCTCTTTTGGAGGGTGGGGGGTCCCTGAAATCCTATGACCTTTGTCCTTTTCTTCTTCTGGACATCATCAAGGTCTGGTTCCAGTTACCTGGGGCGGTTACCCCCAGGAGTCTTCAGTGATTTGCTTTCCCCACCCTGGACTCCTCCTGGATACTTTAAATCAAGATTGCAACAATCTTAATTGATGGCACACGCTGCTTAACAAGGAGGGGAATTCCCTCTGGAGCAATCAGCCTGGAAGGGGCTCAGTTCTCACTGCTCAGGGTTTTCTGCCCGCTCCCAACTCAGTCATGGAGCCCCTCCAAGTGCACACTCCCCTTCTCTTCTTGGGAGAATGCCCGGACCTGATCTGGGTTCTTTAGCCGGTGGGGAGACATCAAAGGGGAAAAAAAAAAAAAGAAAGGAAAACCCTGTGGCAGGCAATTCAGGCAGTTTGGGCAGATCTGCCACCTTCACCACTCCTAGGGTCTTTCCCCTATCTGCCTTCTTCTGCCTTGCCCTCCTCTTTACTCCCACCCTCCTCTTTACTCCCACGATGAGGGTGCCATCGTCTCTTTGGGGTCCAACCAAGGGCTTACCCAATCTTCCCCATCTTGACCCCATGGCTCCAGCTCACGGGCTCCTCTCCTCCCCTCCTCTGCCATCCTTTTCTCTCTCCACACTGTTCCACCCCCAACCCCTGGATATTGCCGTCGCTGTGGATTGACCCCAATCCACTTCACCTGTCAAGGGGTTAAAGCTGGGCAGGTGCGGATGGGGAGTTCCTGTCATAACATGGATGTCATGACGTGGTGTGGTCCATGTCCCTGGTCAGGGACACACCCTAGGTGAGTGCCCTCCAGACTCTCACAAAGGGGACTAAGAGGATTCAGATGTGGAGCAGGGAGAGGTGGGAAATCTTCTGACCAAACCTGTCTGAAAAGAGCCTAGACGGGAAACTATTTGTGGATGAAGGTGCACATCTTTTTTTTCTTACTCAAATTTGTGAGCCCCATAGACCACATATCTCCAGCTCCCTCCTCAAAATGGTATCTGATTATGTGCAAGAAGGAAACCAAGTAAGTGCCCTTTAAAAGTAATCCGCTTCTTTTAACAATTGGCACTGGCAGCCATAGGCAAAACATAGGAAAAAATATGATAAGCAAGCAAAACAAATATATGAATGTTTTTGGCAGGTCAGCCACATAGAATTGCTAGCAATGTAATTCAATGCCTGGCAATCAGATAAAAAAAAACACATACACACTGAAACAGATGCTTGAGATTTTCAATTTAAAAAAAAAGAAATATTTAAACGATCCTCACAAACAATCAATTTATTAAGGCTACCTGATCTTTATGAATTAATGTGTAAAGTAAAAATAAAATGTAAATATAAAAAATAGAGCCATGGATTGTCCAGTCAAAGAGTCAAAGTCCACAACAAATTACATGCATGCTGTTGTGGGATTCAGGGGCAGAATAAGATAGAAATGGCTTGATGCTTTCTCAGGTGTATGGCTTTGAATTGGCTTGCAGAGTTAGATTTTTAAAAGCCAGTCTTTTCTACTTCTGCAGTTTCTGGCTGATCTTGGTCCTCTGGTCTTCTGTCCCTTGGCATAATCTCAATAAAATGTTGAAACAAGCAATCTTTAAGCACTGCCTGCACTGTTTTGAGGGGCTCCCTTGTTTCTTCCACGAGACTAAGACATCTTTGCTCCACTCAGCAATGAGCTCCAGTAGCATCATCATTATGAAGATGGAAGCAGACCTTGAGCTTCTATGACAAGTTGCTTTCTATGGGCCTTTCGTCTCCCCACAAACAATATATCATACAGAAGTCTTTTAATAGGTTCAGTAATAGACTTTATTATCTCAATTGCTATAATTTATGAGAGTCAACAATCTGCTTGGATTACTCATAATGGCCACAGGTTTAACAAACAATTGCAGCACATACTCAGTAAGATAGAAACATGTGAACTTGCAGAAGCAAGTGCAACCCACTACGTTCTTTCTGAATATTTTTATGGGAAAAATGTATTGAGTTTTCTCCCTTATCTTTTCCTGTTTGCTTTCTTGTTAGTGTGTTTTCTTGTTAGCAGAGGCTTTGGCTTGAGTATCCTTTGCACCTGCTGAAAGACTGATCCTCTGATCAGGAGGAAGATAAAAGTGACAAAGGAGAACATGCGTTCTCATTTTCTCAGGAGTGCCAAGTCCAAACCTAGTGATTTGAATGACTAGAGTAAAAAGTAGAAGAGTCAAAAGCTAGCTAGAAAAGTGCAACCACTTACAACAGAGCATCAGAAACACTAAAAGTAGAGTCTACAAAGTCAAAAACAACAATCTGTAACCCAACAGCTATTACACTACGTGGACAACTCTGTCTTTCCAGGCATGCACTACTTTCTTCCACCAAAGGATCAACACAGCATGCTACTGTATCTTGTCTGCTTAGCCTACAGTAGAGAATTCCTAATTAATTGGCATTTCCCAGATTTTGGGGTTTAGGTCCCACAGCAGCAAGGACCTAAATTCTACTCCAGCCAGTGCTGCTGCTTCCCCTCACTGCTAACTACCACCCACCTTCAGCTGCTGCTAGAAAGGGGAAATTGGCAGCAAAGGGAATCAGCCTCTGCCATCAATTCCCCTGTGGAAAATTACTCCCCCATGATAGGAGGTAATTGCCAGCAATTAGCAGTCATGATCTGTATGCACTCCCCCTCCAGGAATCTTTCATGCCCCTCTATGCTTTAGGCATATCCCACACTTTAGGAATGCAGCTAAACAATTCCTAACGTGTAAGTCATGCCAGAGTAAAGAACTTCTCCCTTTTTTAAATGATTACATGGTTTTAATTTGTTTGTATGGTGGAATACAGTTCTATTTTGTGAAACATTATTTTTGTCTTATAAAACAAATATGAACAGCCATGTAGCAGGGCCTGGGAAGCAGCCCCTGCGAGACCCCCATGGAAGGGGCAGTGCTGGTGGAAAAGCCACCTGATGGAGTTTTGGCAAGCCATGCTTCCCCGGCACACTGGAGACAGCTCCAGGAGAAAAACTCATCTGGCAGGGTCTCGGCAAACCACACTGCCCCACATGCCAGAGAAGAACTCCAGGAAAGGGGAACTCACCTGGCAGGGTCCAGAAGGCCCACGTTTCCCCAGTGCGCCAAAAAGAGCTCCTGGGGGAGGGGAGGAGGGAGAGGAAGAGGACCCCACTGCACCAGAAACTCAGTCAGTCGAACTGTTGTGTGGTGCCGGGATACTGCGACCACAAATGAATGACTACCCCAACCCACTGAGCAAGGTAAGTAACACCAAACAGCTGGGTAGTGGTGGGTTTGAAACCACAAGGCAGAAGGACTGGAACACATGGAGAGAGTGTCTAGTAAAAAGGTCATCGAGCCCACCAGGGTTAGCCTCAAGGGACCCTCAGATAGTTCAAGCAAAGGAGGGATTTGCCTGGACAAATAGATTAAATGGTCACCGGGTTGAAACCAGCTACATGGAGTAGAACTGGACCTTTGAACCTGGATTCTGAGGTTTTTTTCTAAAGAATATAATGCAAACAAGGGGATAAGAGCCTGTTTGTTTTTTAAATGTATTATTTAGCACTCCCAGAGAAGGGAGAGATAGCAGAGGAAAGTCAGATCCCCTGTGCATCTGAGTACATCTGGGATCTATAGAGATGCCTAGCTGAGGATCTTGGAGACCAGGAGGAGAGATGTTACCAACCATGAACTGCCAACCCCAGGGAGAAGGAAGGTGACTACAGACTAAACTAGAACATCGAAGAGAGATACCTGGCTAGAGAGGATGGCCACCAACCAGTTGTGGAGTAAGTAACTGAGCCAGACCAGAGAGAAGCCAAGATGATTCACACTCATTGACAGCAGAAAAGTACAACTCATCACCTGAGAGGAAAGGGGTAGGTTGTAGGGATGGTGGAGTCCTGTGGAAGACCGAACCTCGTCAGTCTGACTAAGACTCTAGAGATCATCCATCCTCCCAAAAAATGGCATAACATGTGGCAGGAAAGAGAGAGTAAAGACAAGACAGAGGTTCAAGTGATCATAATTGGATGAAGGGGAGGTGAGTGGACCCACACACCCACAACCTCAATGTAGCATTCTTCACCAAATTCCCAAAAAAATACTTACAAGTTTTTTAAATATTTATGTGCACTTAGAATGGATACACAAGCAAAGTACACTCTATTTACTCCTCTATAGCATCTCAGTGGGCTGGTAATTGTCTTGGTGTCTGGCTATTCAAAATCCTATTCAAAGTTAACAGCAACTAATAAAGTGAACGTGGGTTCACAAAAGCTTGTACTCCATATATGTCTTATGTCTGTCAGACATAGCTACTCTGCCTTCTGACTAACTTCAGACTAACACAAATAACTACCTCTCTACTCAAAATCCTTCTATTTCTCCCCATGCATCACCAATACTATGCAAGATGTCAAAAGCAACAGCAGTCTCACTAAGATACTGCCTAGTCATGAGGCATCTCCAGCATCCTTTCAATTTATCAAATGTACATCATCCTGCACCTCTTCAGATGACAGTTAAATCCTTCCTAGTAGTCCACAGGCCTGGCATACAGCTTCATGAGCCAGGGAAGAAAAAAATAGGTGGTAATGTGCTGGTATAGGGGAAAATATGGCGAGTCACATATTTTTACAAGTACCATACCCCTAAAGATGCATGCACTGTTCACCTTCTCTGACCACCTTCATTAATGACAGTGAAATGTTTGATTGAGCCATCAATGGTTGCATAAACATGAATAAAATACTCTTTTTCTTTATGCACTCTGAGTCAGAGGGCAGAGAGATCATAATTTGGATATGTGCCCTATCATCCCAGCACAGTTCAGAAAATCCATTACCAAAAAAACCCAAAAACACTTCTTTGTGCACTTTGTACAATCCTGTGCAGTAAAATATTCCTAATGACCACTCCCATTTTACATTCCAACCCAAAATTGACTCCCCCTGACCAATGAAATTTTGGATTGGAAGCTTTCAGACCACAATCACCACCCATTCCTCTACTGACAAAACATCTCTTGATCTGCTTTGCACTAGAAATAACATGAACATACAGTCTTAGTATGTGCCCCCATTGCATCCAAAACTTTGGCAATTGCAATGTTTGTGCCTCTGCTTGCTTCATGGATCCAGGAATGTTGACCGATTCTCCTTTTCAATACTGCAGAGCCAGCCATGATAGTGGTTGCTGAAGTTCCACCAATACAGAAATTTCAGGTACCCTGTCTCTAAAAAGGACACAAGAATTCTACTCACCTCTTTAGGTGATCCTTGTGATAGTAAGAAACTAAAATCAGCAGAAAAATAATGCATTATGGAAAGATGCAGAGGAGATTGTGACAATGTCATAACAAATCTCCAAGAATTCCCTGAGAAAAATGAGATTAAAAAAAACTTGCTTTAAAATGCATTTAGTTCTTTGGGATTAAAAAAGAAATCTACTGTTTGGTTCCTTTTATAGGAAGCTTAGTCAGACTTTAAGATGCAAGATCTGACAACTCTTTATTGCTTGTAATAGCTTGACAACATCTATTTCCATTTTTAAAAATTGGTAATTCTTTTCCATTTATCAAACACTTGATGTTTTACAATGCATTGAAAACTACTTAAAAATAAACATTAAAGGACAAAATCCCCAGCTCATGCGAACTGCAAACATTGTTAACTTTTAAGCTTAATTATTTATAAATGAGTAATTATATTCTTTTAACATCAGTAACATTAATGACAGAACAAACACGAAAGCACTACTTACTAGACAACTGCCACTGCACAATTTAGCACAAAAAATACATTTGGAATCTAAAAGAGTCTCCAAAGTCTTAAATATATTTTGGAAGGTAAATTAAATTTTAATAATAAAAGTATTTGCCACTGTTATCTTTAGGCTGCCTCCATATATACACTTTTGTATTTTGAACTCAAATGTCCAGCATTATTTATATAATCTAGAACAAGGATAGGCAACTTCCAGCATGGGTGCAAAAGCATGGCACGCAAAAGCATTTTGCTTGGCACACAGGCCTCGGTGGATGATGGAGAAGGGGCCAGGGCTGCACTGTTACAACAAAGATCTTGCAGCTGCCTGCCCTCCACCTCTGACATGCCCACATCTTACAAGTCAAGGTTGCGGATGTTTATAGCACTCTGCCCCCAAAAAGTTGCTGACCCTTGATCTAGAATTAGTAGAGTTTATATGCCATACTTCATATTTATGAAGCATTTCATAAATACTTCATAAATATTTTATTCAACAAGCATTTAAAATGACACATTATAAACCCCAAACCTGATATTTGTAATTTTAGGAGTCCTTGTAGTTAATATGTTTTAGTTTAGAGCTCTGTATCAATGTTCTCAACATTGTATAACTAAATGTTCTTTGACACATTAGGAAATGCTATCCATTACAAGTTTGAAAACATAATAATGTTCATTCTGTTTAACTATGTTAAATCACTAAGTCAGTTTAAAGGATTAGTTTACAAGTTCCAGGATAAAGTTTTCCATTTAAACCAAAAGTCATAATTCCACCCAAATCCACCCATTCTCAGGAAAAAGTCCACTGTCTTACACAGATGGACTAGAAAAAAGAAACAGGCCAAACAGAAGGCACTACTTAGACTTCAATTTTGTGTATGTCTTTCCTATTTCAGTCTACCGTTCCTTTGTGATCACTTTCTTCTTACAAGTCAAAGGAAAACAACTGCCCCTTGTTCCTTTATACTACATGAAAAGAGATTTCATCCTTGCTTCATTACTGCTTAAAAGAGGGCAAAGAATTTCAATTTCCATACAAAAACCTACACAAAGATGAAGTCATGATTAAAAGAACATTTCAGTACTCAGAGAAAAAAACATTAGAGGTGTGCTTTAATCTCTCGAAAAAGCATTACAAACTCCAGAAATCCAAAGTCCAGAAAGTTTTAAAAAAAATAAACATAGACAGAAATGCGCAGTTAAGATTCCCAAATACTCATCTCTCTTCTTTAGCAACACCAGGCAATAACCACACGCTTGATACATATTTATGTTTGGTGTTTGGTCCCACATAAGATTCATTTTTAAAGACATGCTATAAGTATATAAAACATTCAAAGGAAAACTAAGAGGAAAGTTTTAAATATACAAATTATTTAAATATATATTTACATGGTTTTGGAACTCAGAAAAATGACATATATATTAAATATATATATTATATACTGTACTCCTCTGAGTACTGAAAAATGAAAAAGCATCATTTTATTTTTCTTTCTCAATTTCCTCACAGGGCACCACTGGTATTACCTGAAAGTCAGTGGGGCCCAGCAAGAGTACTGCAGTCTGCCTGTGTGTACCATATTTTAGGATAGTTGCTTAAGGTAATATTATAATTTGTACTAATCTAAAGTATTAATTATGCTGCTAAAGAATTATCTGCTTAAACAAAAGTTGATAGTGACATGCTAGGTTGCTGTACAGTACACTATGGTAATGTAACGATTAGATGTGTCTACACATAATCACCAGCTATGTAACTGTAGTGGCACGCTTCCCAGGTATAGTGTGCTCCTATAATGACGTAGCGGCAAAATTTACCCGTGCCACAAACACAGCACAGTAACCACCCATACTGCACCATGCTTTAGTACTTCCAAAAGGAAGTACTAAAGCACAGTGACATATAGATCCACTCTATATTACACAAAACCTACTTCTATTTCTTGCTAATATCTACGAGCCAAATAATCTTGTCTTTATTTAAGGAAAGCTCTCTTTCACATAAATTAAGCTAATGTTAAAAACAGAAGGAATCTCATGTAAATCGATTTCTTGTACTGCCAAAGCCAACATCAGTGTCCCAGGAGAATTCACCTAAGGCTATGCAAATCAATGAGACTTCAGACACTTTCAGTTCCAATTTTTATCTATATGTATTATACTGTCTTATTCAAGAGAACTCATAAGAAATAAAATATTTCTGATTATTCCAAGAATTCAGCATTTGTACCAGCAGGATCTGATTTGAATTTGACTTCTTTCCAAACAACATTTGGCTTTGTTCATTACTGAATATAACTTATATGCTGCAAACATTTAATATGGTGCTTTCTCCAAAATAAATTAAGGGTAATTACTCTTTAGCTAATAAATGCACTATTGTACAGGGACTAGGGACAAATCTGAATTTAATCAGACTACTTAGCTTGTAAACTTGCATATGTTTATAGATGTTTTTGGAATCCGAGTCCAAATTTCCCAAGAGTACACTCTATATTCTAATTAAAATGCTTTTATACTTTTAGTGTGAGAAATGCAATCTATTAATGACTGGTTAAAGTTTGTAAAACTTTCCCATATTCCATAACCTCAAAGCTTACCAGACCACAGTTGCTGCAATTACCAATTTTAGTCCTTCTTCATGTAAACATAAAATTAAGCTTACATTCTCCACCTTCAGAACACTGTATCATCATGTGTTCAATGATCACAACATCAGGACTCGAACAAAGCTCCTAGTATACAAGGATGTGGTCATTCTAAGTAGTCTCTATGGATGTGAAGCTAGGGTGACCTACAGGGACCACATGAAAAGCCTGGAACACCTTCACCAGTGCTACCTCCTGTAGGTCCTTGGCATAAAGTGGGAGGATCATCATATAAGTGCCAGTGTCCTAACCAATGCTAACACCACCAGCACAGAAGTGTTGATTATTCAACATCAGCTGCAGTGGACAGGGCATTGTGTATGCGTGCCTAATGTTCATTTACCAAACAACTGCTATGCTCCCAACTCAGCCAACATCAAAAGACATGCATGGGCCAGAAAAAAACCACTTCAAGGACATGCTCAAGGTGAACATTAAGAACTGTGGCACTAACATCACAAGTTGGAAAAAACTAACACAGGACAGGACTACATCATAACACCTTGTGAGAGAAGGTACATCTTACTTTGAGCAAAACCACCTTGCCCTAAAGGCAGAAAAATGACAGAAAGGAAAAAAGACCGAGAAATCTGTGTCTCAACCCTTCCTTTAACTAGCATCTGTGGCTCCAGGATAGGCATTTTTAGCCATCAACAGACTCATCTACAACCCTTTACTTGACCCCTGAGCGTTATCATCCTCAACTGTCAAAGACTACTGATGACAACAAAGCTTGCATTCAAATTTTTATTTTGTTTTTACTTATGCACTGTTCCAGACAGAAATTTATATACATAAGTGACCACACACACACTAACACAGTTAAAAGTATATTATCCATATGCCAAAGTAAAGCACTTGAAAGTTAGCAAATGCCAGAGTCAAAGTTGCTAAAAGAACTTAATTCTATACCCTAGAACATCCATCTTCTGCAACAAATGAGGCCGGGGTCCTTTGTTCATTAGTGATTATGGAAAGAAAAAAGCATGTAATAACCTCGTAACTAGAGAGTATACAGCAATGCATAAGCTTAGTGCTATGCACTGGGAAAAAGCTGCACTGGCAGGCATACAGTCCTTCTCTATCTCTGCTGAGTGGCATGCATTGGGTTCAGTGATTTATAGAGCGGGAGATCCTCCCAATAGCGTGGCCTGGCTCTCTTTCGCCACACTCTTTTTCTTCCACTGCTCCAGCAGTTATACAGTGTGCACTGAGGCTGCTTAGGCTGTAATGCAACCCCTGCCTTAGAATTTTCAGCAATTTTGGCAGGCTCCCAATTTTTTTCTGATGAAGTCAAATGAGAAACCAGAAGTAACCATTTCTAAACACTTTATATCTCAGCTAAATCTGAATGGAATTTCAGGGGACAACAAGACATTTCTGCCCCCCCCACCAATTATAAAAGGTTTGCTGCAAACCGTGAAGATGCAAGAGTTTCTTAAGACAGAGGCTGAAAGAATCCTTTATAATGGAAAGCATTAAGCAACTAAAATAGGGGTTGCTACCAAAGTCTATATTTATAATAATAATGATGTGAGTAGTGAGAGGTTGAATAACCAGTACCTGAACAAAACGCTTTTGGGGTCCATATCCTACCTCTGTGAAATGTCAACAGGACCTAAATGTAGCACTTCTGTTACTTTAATGGCCCTCATTTGATCAGTATATCAAAATGAAAATAATTTAAGATGGGATGAAGCATCTAGGTTTCTCATCCCTTCCCTTGAGATGATGGTAGACTTGTTTAGGAAGACACTTCGTCTTGGCTCTTTTCTCCAAATATGGGAGCAGGTTAGGATATTTAGGCAACTGATCAATTTCATTGAATTGGTGTTGCTTAATGGAACTTGTAATTTATTCATGAGTAAAAATGTCAATCTTATATTCAGGAGTAAAACTTGATTGAATAACATCAGAACATATATATCTTGCTGCATTCTCCCTCAAGTGAAGGAGTATAAGCAAAATTATATGGTTTCTGCATTTTCTTCTTTAGTCTAAGCTTTTTTTTTTAGTTATTATTTTGAGAGTGGGGAGGATTTCAGGTCATTGTGCCAATTTCCATGGTATCCAAACAGCTTCCAAAACCTTCTGCCAAAAGTGGATTGATTTAAAAAAAAAAAATTACTGATTTTAATCACTTTTGCAAATCAGCAGATCTTCATTCAATAAAGGAAATGTCCTTCTTTGTCCAAAGCACTGTCAAATTTGAAGGGCCACTACAAACAAAGTTGTCCAGGTTTCTCAAATAAAATAGAAGATTCTTTATTAATGGAAAGTATGACGAGCCTAAATATAAGCTCCATACAAGCTGCTCATCTACATTAATGAAAACACTGAGTTAGCAAAAGAACAGAGAAAAAAGTAAATATTTGTGTGATCTAAAATACTGTTGACTTTAACAGTACATTAAAACATCCTTGCTTTCTAACAGGAACCACAAACTTCCAATAGATTTTATTGATTACTTTAAAATCCCAGCACAACTACTTTTACTTACAGTGTTGTTTGATGCAAGTAAAATGTGGGTGTTTAGAAACTACAGCAAATGTTTGAATGAAATATTCACTCGAGAAATGGAGATATACTGTATTTACTGGAATATAAAACAACCCAGAATGTATGATGATCCCCCAATAGTTAGATTCTATATATGGAAAATGTATATATTTGTTAAAATATTCCAGGTACAGAATCTAATTCTTTGATATTTGTCTTGAATTTTTTCCCCACCCACTGTTACAATCACGGAGAGGAGAGGAGAGGAGAGGCAGAAAGTCAAGACTCGGCCTCAATTCAGCCCTGCAAGGATAGTGGGGAAGGAACTTAGTCTAAGCCCAACCTGGCCCTGCAGAGGGAAAAGGGAGCATGCCCTGGCTCCAGCCACAGAGAGATGGGGCAGCACAACCAGATGCAACCATGGGAAGAGGGAAAGGAGGTATGGCCTAGCCCTGATCCATATGCAGGGTAGGAGCAGCTTGCCCTGCCTCAAGGGACAAAGTAGGTATGGCTGTCATGTGGGGCTTGGGGTTTAGAAAACCGGCAGGGGAAAGGGTTTCTGTTTTAATGGTCACTGCTCCCTCACTGCCAAGTTTCCCAACTCATGGGAAGCTCCACTCTCCAGATGGCTCTGCAGACTCCATTTGGCCCATGGGCTGAAGGTTGAGCACCCTTGTTTTAGGGTGTTTACAACTGCATTTGCAGTTTCAGACCAAGAAGATTTGATTCTAACTCAAAGATCAGTTTTAGTTTAAATGCAGATTTTCAATCACAACTCCACTTATTTTAATAACAGAAGAAAAAAAAGTATGCCAATGTTATTTTCAGACTTGCATTTATTTCACTGGATGCTTAAGAACAGTAAAAGGGACAAACACCCACATTCATTTTAATATTTCTAACAATGTGTCATGTACTTAATTCATAAAGTTTATAGCCTCCTCCTTGGTATTATTTTAAAGACCAACAGGTGTTATTCAATGACTGTGCCCTGTTCAGGAATGACTCTGCATGACCACAAGGTGGCAGGACAATACCTCAAGACTTATGCATATCTCCAGGAGTTGGGATCCTTGAAGCATCTTATTTTTCCCAGTCTAAGCAAAATTCTACAAATACCCTAATAGAGAATTTGCTCAGATCCTAGTAAAGACAAGATAGTTCAAAGTTTCACACACATTAAATTCTGACCATATATTTGCCCGGTGAAAGTAGAAAGAGCATGCAAAACTAGCCACTATCTGGTTTGAATATGGACTGGATAAAAACCCCTCAAGGAAAGAGGGTGAGGAAAGAATTACATTGAATGAGGAATCTGGTGAGACTAGGACTGGAGGTGAGGAGGACAGAGGCACAGGAAGCATACAGACAACTTCATGGATCTCAGAAACATGATCTAGGCTCAATTATTTATTCAAACATCATGAAAACTCTCCCAGAATGATTCCACTAATTTGTCCCAATTTTATAAATGCTGTATTAAAACAATTCCTCAGTATCTACGTAATTCATGGGTAAAATGTTTTGCTTAACACTTGGTACAGTAATATTAGCTTGAAAACTGTGCATCAACTACAAAAAGTAAAGGCCTAATGTTTTAAATGTAGAAAAGGGTTTGCTATCTTAGCTGAATACTAAAATAAGGAAATAGATGTGGGGGAGGGGGAGAAAACAAAGAGAAAGAGGGTGCATCTACACAAGATGCTGACAGTGTAATAGTCTAACACTACTGCACAGCAGTGTCGAGTGGCAAAAACTGTGCTGAGATGCTACTGTGCAGTAGTATTAGGCTACTGCACAGTAGCATCACTTAAAACACATTTGCCAGTGCTACTGCACAGTAACTCCAGTTATTGTGCATTTATTTAATACTTGTACAAACTTGCTTATACAAGTACTAAATAAATGTGCAGCAAGAGGTAGTCTGAATCAAGGAGACAGAAAGTGGCTGACAGAGGGAGACAGCAGATCAGATAAGCATACACCCCACTATTGTCTGGAAGGCAATCCAGGATTCCTGAATCTCACCATTGCCCTGAAGTCAGCAAGTATCTGAATCCCACTAGCAAAGAACCTCATACCCCCTCTAGTGCTGGTACACAAATAGGATGACAACCTACTATTGCTACCAGTCACTGTTAGTTCTGGCAGAGACCTGAGCAGTGCATTTAAAGGAACCAACCCTGCTTCTGCCCCAGGTGGATATCAGTGGAATGCTTCATGATAGTGTTTCTGGTTTTAGCAATTTGTTCTTTTAAAAAAACTTAGCAAGTCTCCCTCTCTCTCTCTCACACACACACACACACATGCACACACACACACAGAAAACTATTACTTGTTTTCGTTTCAAATAAGACATGCAACATGTTTTAGGGAGGCAGAATGAAGAAAAAAAGATTTCTTCAAGAGTCATGGCCAAAAAGATTTTTTCAGAGTCATGGCTGACCTGCTGAGGCAAAAGCAACATTTTAAGAATTTAAGCCCTTTCAAGACACTGCAAAATTGGCTGCAGCTTTGGGCTACTCAGGCAAAAACTACTGCCAATTTGGCAGTGGTTGTAAAAGGTTAAAACTAACTATGATGTGTACTTTTTTCCTCCCTCCCTGGCTAGGAAAGGACAGCCCTGGTAGCTGTTGGCACTGGATTTATGACCTAGATTCCTTGTTCTGGATGGACCCAAACCCTCAGACTGACCATGACCTTTCCCTTCAATAATAGGCAAATTTTATTGATACATAGTGATAACAGAAAAGAATAATGCAAGTAATTCTATATATCTACCAATCCTAAGGCTGTCATCAAAGCCAAGAAATGTCTGGTTAGTACGCAAGCTTCACTCTGAGGTTCTCTCTTGAATGTCAGATGTCAGCAGCCTGGAGGTTGGAAGCTGAGGCCCACTCTCCCCCACTCTCAAGGGGTGGATGAGACAGGCTGGTGGTATGCCCTCTGTCCATGGTGCCTCGAGTTCCCCTCTCGGGGACCATCCTTGGAGATGGGGACCCTTTGTTGCTGTAAAGTCTCTGCTTTTGTATTATTTTTCCTTCCTGATGAATCTTCATCCACGGCTATTGCTGATTGGTCTTTCTGTGGTTGTCATACTGTCCACATTCTATCCTGTCAGCCCATTCTTTTTTTTCCACAAGCCCATCACATGCACACATCCTAATTTCAGCTTTCTGGACCTTCTCCTAATTTGGTCTGTTCCCCCAAAACCAGAAAACTCAGGCTCTTATGAGCTGGTGCCACCTTAACTCATGTTATGGAACAGTGTAGTATATGCCCACAATTTTCCAGGCTATGTGTATATCTGTTCGCCTTGTTATGTTAGATACCCTGTTTGCCTTACAGGCTGTGAAAACTGTGTGACCGTGTGACTAGGCCTTAGAAATCAATTAACACTTGCTGCTGTCCTGGACTACTGTTCTAATCCATATATAAATTACTTATATGCCAACTTTCAAAAGCAAACCTCTAAATACATTTTCTAGCCATCAGTAGCCACTGCAGTGTCTACATGCTTCAATTCCAGCACAGAAATCATCTTTTCCACTATAGATGCATAGCCTAATTTTGGAGGGCTGAAAAGGGTGTGCATGGTATGAAAGTAAACATGATATTAGAGTTATAAAGTCAGACATTCAAGACTTAAGAAATACCAAAATTAAGGTCAGCTAAGAATTTTTTTTCATGGGAAAGGCACAAGCAATCTTAATTTTGGCATTTCCTAACTCCTGAATGCTTAACTTTACAACCTTAACCTGAAGTGTTGACAGCTTTTCTGTGGGTAGGTGGACGTGCAAAAGTGAAGTGAAGCTCCTTACTCAGAATAATTCCCCATGGCCTGCTTACCAGGCCTTCGAAGGGACAATATCACATAAGCGTCATTCTGAATTACACATCCTAATGCAATAATGTCACTTTACGTTAAGATACAAAGCTGTTTAAAAGGAATCTGGTATATTAAAAAAACTGTACAAGAAGGTCTCCTACATCATGGTACAGATTATATTCTAAAGAAAAGCTGCCTATTTATCTATAGAGTAAATAGCTAAAAAGTATTTCTTTAACCATTTTTCAGTCAAACAGTAGTCTCTGCTTCCCAATTAGTTTTTAGTGTGATGTAACCTAGTAGGAACAGGTAAAAACATGACCTAGAGATTGGGCCCAATAATTACTTTTTTTTCCATGTGGGTTTAGGAAGGGCATGTGATGTTTACTTCAGGATACCTCTAACAGCATTGTACTTACTGTGCCAATTATGGTAAACTGCTTACAAATGTAATACAATTTTAAATCTACTGTATTTACACAAATCAATGGTGACTTTGAATTTAAGATGACCCCCCAATAATTAGATTCTAGACAGGGAATGTTATATATTTGTTATAATTTTCCATGGCCAGAATCTAATTATTGGAGGGTCATCTTAAATTTGCTTCCCCCAACACTGCAGTGGAGAAGCATGCAATAGAGGGAAACCAGCATTGCAGGGAGGGGGGCAGGGACAAGCAGCATAGGAGTCAAGTGACCCCTAACCACTTGTCCTCCCCACCACTTGCTCCCCTACTGCCTGCTCCCTCTTTTGCCCTGTTTATTCCCACAGCAGCTCTATCTCCAGCCTCACTCTGCCTCAGGGCATGAAGTACATGGTCACTTCAGCCCCTGACCAAACAGGCAGCAGCAGTTGCAGCAGTGACAGCTCTGGCCCCAGCCCCAAAAGCAGGTAGCAGGGTGGGTGAGGGGAGAGGCAAGGACTGTGGCTGTGGTTATAGCTCCAACCCTGAGCCACAGCTCTGCCTGTCCCTACCCACTTATACCTGAATTCAAGAAAAGGGACTTCCCCCCCGCCCTCTCATGTTGAATGAAGGAAAAAAACTCATCTTGGATTCAAGTAAATGTGGAAAACTTTGTTTAATTTGTTTTAACTTTCTGGTAACATTTACAGTAACATTTTTGGATGTTTATTTTCCAAACACATAACATGTCAGCTATTTACTGCTGAAAGGATTGATATATTCTGCATGTGATTCTGAAACTACATCTGATTTCTGGACCACTCCCTCATTCTTACAGGAAGTGCTACACACACACACACACACACACACACACACATAAAAAAAATATTCATTTGTATATTTTAATATATGTACCCATTCCATCAGAGTGGCAATAACAACCTCTTTTCAAAAGAAATTCTATGCTTATACTATGAAGAAAGCCATATGGTCTTCGGCGACAATCTTTTCTCTCATTCATCCTTGGTGCTGAACTGCAACTGTCAATCTGTCTGAACAAAATGAAGCATGTAATATATGTCACTTTCTTAACACGGTTGGTAACAACCACTCAGCCAACAAACAAAACTGGTTTCTAGGATATACAAAAATCTGAGTTTAAAAAGTCAGCCACCACATCCCCACAGCATTTGCTGTTCTCTAAATCTTTTTTTTTTTTTTAGGACTGGCAATCTACCTGAAATACAATCATTTTAATTCTGTGTATTTTTAGGCATCCAAAAGCATCAGTCAAAAAGTGCTGTAAGCACCATGACTATGGGCTAATGAGGCATTAAGACTATGCTATTCTGGTAGGACACTGATTTCCCTATCAATAATCTGTTTGTGTTCTGCTGTCCTTTTGTTTTCATGGGAGTCTCTCCTTCATTTTACAGTGCATTCTGCAGAACAGTAATGCTTTTGTTGTTTGGAAAACTGAACTTTAATCTGTATCAACTTTATTAATCGTTTGACATACGTGTTTTACTTCCTCCAATAGCTATTTATTGCTATAATGCATTTGCGTGATAATCGCTTACAGGAACATTCTGCAACCTCAGCTGGCTCAAACTACAGGGGAATACAAGAAGCAAGAAGCAGACAAAGTGAATGTGGATTCTGCACCTATTTTAAACACCAAAACCAAGCTCTATCACAGCTCTTTCCTTTCCCTGAAGAAAATCAGAAAGAAAAGGCTATAGGTGAACAAAGAAAGACAAGTACAAGTACTAACCTGCTGCAGAGCTTTTTCATGGACAGCAGCGCACACGTAGATGCTGACCCAGCCGACTGGGGCTGCCTGCCAAGTTATCCCCATGCTGGAGCACCCTCATGTCCCAGCCAGCCCCTCTGTAGCACGGTGAGCTGGGCCAAGGCAGCCCTGGGCTGGAAGGCTGCCACCCATCCCCCTGCCAGCTGAGGCTGATCTGACCTGGCTCAACATGCTGTAGTCCTGAGAGCATGTGTAACCATGCTATGCACTTGAGTTTAATGTTGCACATTAATATACACGTGTAGATGTACCCTATTAGCATAGGAGGAGAAGAACAGCTCCCTCAGTACACTTCTACTTTAACCCTTATGAACTACTTGTAGATGACCTCCCGTATCTGAAACACTTAGCTAAGCTAGCTTATGTTTTTTTTACATTATTCTTGAACTGAGCATAGGAGATAGAAGTTCCTCCTTTCCCCAGAAACTCATCCAGTCCTCTCACTTAGGCTTTGGGAAAGATAAATTCACTCTTAACTGTGCTGTCAGAATAATAGTTACTAGTCCCATGTTCTGTTGTTCATCATCAAAATATTTTATTGTAACTAGCCAGAAACAAGAACAGATAGCCAGAAAGTCTTTTGTGCTATTCATTGTCTAATACATCATCAGTCCTGCTGATGAAAACTGTCACGCATGACAGTAAGAAGATGTTACAAGTCCAATTTTAAAAGGATACATATGGTTACATTTTAGGAGAGCCATCTGAGAGACCTTGTGATACATATTATACGGTGCACATTTCTGCCAACTGGCTGTAAGAAACTGAGTTTGGTACAATTAATTATTACAAACCATAAAATAATTTTAATATTCCTTGATTCTTATTCTGAGAACAGATTTCAACTCCTATTTCAAGAGCAAAACTTCAATATGCTTTACAGTCAAGTTAATACACTCACTCAGCCAAGGCCCAGAATTAAATACTTATTATGTATTAAAAGGCTATTATTTTAAAAAAAAAAGATTTAAAAAGGGGAAGACTGACTGGCTCAAGGAATTGATAATGGGATGTGGACCTTCTTCTAGCTTACACAAACATGACTCACATTAGCAGCTGACACATCTGACAGGCTCAGCAGAAAGGCAAATAAATAATATGCCCAATAAATGGGTCTGAAAACTGAAGCATATTTAGGATGTCCTCTCAGTAATAAGGTTTGATGCATAAGATGTCAGATAATTCTCCACTACTTTGTATCTTTACAATTTCTTTGCACAGGTGAAAAGTACCTGGGGGTGATGAGGGGAGTGCGACTAGAGAAGCCAGATTGGTACCTTTTTTACACTAACTTTGAATTCCCTTGGACAACACAAACCTGTTACATTTACAAGTGTTGAAACCACTGTGAACACTGATGTGCAATTATAAGATGTTTACTTTTTTCTTAATAAAAGCTTGTAAGAAATATGAAGAATGCTTAACTAATAACAAAACATTCATTTTGTTCCAATTATTTTTTTTCCAAATTACATACGCATACTTACGTGGATATAATTCACAATAACCAGAATGGCAAGTGCAAAAATTTAATGTTCGTTTTATCCATGTTTTAACATAATATCACACAATTTTTTTTTTTTGCTTCACGGACCAGTTATTAGATAGTTTTGGGCAGTGCCCACACTGTGCTAGGTGCAGCATATATACAAAAAAGATCAGGTCTAGAGACCTTGAACCTTAATATGGAGGAGGGCAGGGAAAGAGAAGGAAGGAAGGGAGCAAGGAAGATGAAAATGGAGGACAGAGCAAGATGACTAAGTAGTTACTTGGCCACATTCAAATAATACAGTGAACAGTACGGTGGGAAATGTCTTAGCTATTTGTGTTCTGGCTTTGAACCCTATTCAAAGGGGCACAGGCAGACAAAACTACTTCTCAGCATATACACTTGATCTGACCCTTCAAGAAGCTGAGATTTACACCTAATTAGAATATCTCTGAATATCAACACCACACCAATACAAAACAAAAGGTGAGTCTGTGACATGATTAATATAGCATTATAACTCTTGCTATGAAGGCTATAACAAAATAGCATGAAAGGAATAATTTCTACAGAGCATTGGAACAAAAATACTTAGCTCTCTGGGAGGTGAAACATGTGTACCCAACCATAAGATTAATATTGTGCAGTATTAATATTTACAAAGCTCTATGATCATTTATTCCTAAGAACATCATTCTTTGATTACAAGGAGCAAAGTGAAGACAGATTATAATGGTTCTAAAAGAATGAATGCTTGTTATAGTCACTTTTATTTACATGATTTTAAAGTACCAAAGTCATTTTCTGAATTGGAAACATAACTTTATTTTTACATTGAATAATGCTGATCAACAATAATACCTCCCCACTGGGGCTAAGTACAAACATTCAAAAAGCCAGAGGCTGAATTGATTCAGTCTTTGCAGGTTAGTCTAAACTGCATAGCTTGAACTGAGAAGCAAGTGAACAGACAATCACTTTCAGTACCAGAAAGGCAGCCACATTCTTGCAGTGGCTCAGGCCAGAAGCTGGGAGGTGCTAGAGTACTCCTCCCAGCCTGCCAGCCACTCCCAAAGGGAAAGAAGGAAACTTCAAAGCTTTTCCCCCATCCCTGCTTGAGTGGAGGGAGCGTGACCAGACCTCAGCCCAGGACCAGAAGACTTTAAAACAGGGGTGAACAAAATACAGCCTGTGGGCTATATGCAGCCTGCCAACCCATTATATCTGGCCTGCAGGGCCCCTAAAACATTTAGAAAACTAATTATTATCTGCCCATGGCTGCCTGTCAAAGATATTGAGGCTCCAGCAGCAGCTGGACCCAGGAGAAGCCAGCAGAAAGACCCAGTGGCAGCAGGACCCAGAAGCAGGGCAATAAGAGCACCCCCGGCCAGACCCGCCCCTCCCCCCCTCCCCCAGCCCACAATTGAAAGGCTCTGAAGCTTCTGGTCTAGCGACTCTTCGGCTGTTCCCTAGCCCTCCCTCCATCTGAATGGAAACTCAGATGAGATCAGATGGAGGGAGGGGAGAAAGCACTGCAATCAGCCCATGTCATGGGACCTGGGCTGGATCTGGCCAAGAGGGAGAGTGGAGGAGGTGGGCAGAAACTGCTGCAATCAACCCACACCTCAGGGGCTGCACCAGGCTGGGCTGGTTCCATACTGTGCCATGTGGTAGGGAATTAGCCTGTCCAGGAGGGAGCAGGTGGCAGAAACCACTGCAATTAACTTATGCTGCAGGGCCTGGGCTGGGCCAGGCTGGCTCCATACCAGTAAGAGGCACGCAGCTGGGAACCGCGAGGAACTCATCAAGTTGGGCTGGAGCCAGAACAACAGGCGAGTGGGGGGGAGGGAAGCAGTGGAAGCGTGTGGGAAACAGCAGCAGCAATGGCCGGCAGGAGTGCAGGAGAGAAAGTAGGGAAGCAGCAGAGAAAGGGCAGCAGCGGCAGTGGTGGAACTGTCAGCATTGGGAGAGTGGCAGCAGTGGTAAGCAGGAGTGTGAGCAGGGCCCACGCCAGTGCCCCAAAGCCAGTGGGCACCCAGGGTGGGGAGGCAGGAGCACAAAGCCTGGAAGCAGGGGCCACCTGGCTTTATCACATGAAGTTCAGAAACAGTCCACCCAACCCACACGCCTCTGGGGAGAGTCCCGCATGATGGAGCCGGCAGTCCGGCCACACTCGCAGGTCATGAGGAACAGGGGGGAGCTCCATGCTGTGGAGCTTGGTTGCTTCCAACACTCTCCCTGCCTCTGCAGACAAGCCCCATCACCTGCACTGTTAGCTTCATCAAACACGGGTCAGTGGAGCTGGCCCCGCAGAATGCCACCACCTCCAGCCTGGCAGTAAGGTGGGAGCAGGGGAAGCAGTGCACTATGGGACTAGACAGAGCTATCCCCGCTCCCTGCCATCACATACAGCTCCAGAGATTGGCACACTCCAGGGACTCTGAGGACCCTCCTCCCTTGCTCCCCAACAAACATGCACCCACATCCTCCCACACACTCCCACTCGACCCACCATACCCCCACCCCAACCACATACCCCATACCCACACCCATCCACCTGCCTCAGCATGTGAGCCCTGGGTGAAGCATGGCCATGCTCTGTCAGTCACCAGAGATGAAGTAAACCCTGACGAGGGCTGCCCTCTCCCCTGGCATAAGCATACAGCAAGGAGCAGAAGCGTGGCAGCCTCCCCCATGCAGACCCACCAAGGTCCTGTGTGGCTATGGAGGGGGTTTAAACCCCCCTCCCCCCACCTCAGCAAAAGCCTGGCAGGGACTGCCCCCAGGCAAACTCTGGCTTGGGTCTGGGCTCAAGAAGAGGATGTAAACCCCCTTCCCTCCCCACCTCAGCATACAAGCCCTGGGCCAGGGCATGGCCACATCTGTCTACTCTCTGCTTGAGCAAGGAGGGAGGGGGTAGGAGCCTGGCAGGAGTTCCCCCACAAACCTTGCCTGGGGTCTTGCGCTGCCAGGGAGTGGGGGGTTAAACCCCCTTCCCCACTTCAGCCTGCCAGCCCTCAGTGGCTCAGTGGGCTCAGTGGGCTCAGTGGGCTCCAGTGGGGCACGATGTGGAAGAGGAGACAAAAGCCTGGCAGGGGCTGCCCCTCCCCAGGCAAGCCCCAACTCGGGTCCCCCCTCTGCCTCAGTGCGCCAGCTGGAGCTAGCATCTGACCATACCCCCAGTCCCCTCTGCTGAAGCAGCAAGCAGGGAAAACCCAGGCAGGGGCTGCTGCACCCCTGTCAGGCAGACCCTGGCTGGGATCCCATGTGGGTGGGAGAAGGGGTTTAAACCCCCTCCCTTTCCTCCGCCTCAGCCTACTGGCCCCAGGTGCAATCTGGCCACACCTCTGCCCTGTCCCCCTTCTCAGCTCAAGTGGCAAGTGGGGAAAAACCTGGCAGGGTCTGCTCTGGGGTTTCCATGCACATGAAAGAGGGAGTTTAAAGCCCTCTCCTCCCTGCACCCCCTACCACCTTCTGCTGGCCTAGCCAAGGGTCTGGCCAAGTCCCCCCTCTCCTCCAACAGCAAGGGGGGAGGGGAAGCCCTTGAGGGACTAACCCCCCCTGCCAGGCAGACCCTGGCAGTGGTCCAGGGCTGAGTCTCCTACCCTTACTCCATTCTTAGCCAGCCTGAGCAGCACTAGGGAGCAGAGGGAAGGGCCAACTGTGCTCTGCTGGAGCAGACAGCACAGGCCAGCCCAGGGCCGCAAAGAATCTTGGGATGCTGCGGGCCTCTGATTTAACTTGAACTAGGAAGGGGTCTAGGACAGGAGTTCCATAAACTGGTTTGACCTAAATCAGTTAAGTCTGATATTACACACAACCAGAGTTACCTTAAATCAGTTTCGGACATTTTGAAATTGGTTTATGTGCAATGAACTTCTGTTGTGTTACAGGTTTAAGCCAGTTTCTGATCACTTAACCCAGTTTATGTGTAACTTCTGCCCTAGCCTTGCAGACAGTTAAGTAACGTATTATATTTGTTTTGTGAAATACTAAACAACTGTCAAGGGCAGTTAAACTCCCAATTAATTTTAATCCATTCTAGAAATGCAGTGATCTGGTAAATATTGTGTACATATAACAGACGTAGTGTGGGCACAGGAAATTATTCTTGTTTTATACAAATGCATGGTCTGAAGCAGATGTTATTTATACCTCATTAGACAATGCATTGCCAGTTAGCAGCTTTTCTATTAATGTATTTAAATTGTTGGCATTTTTAGAGACAGCTGGTTAGAAAAACTAGCAACTGCACTGAAATTAAGCACGTGAAAATGAACAAAGTAAGTGATTAAGATTCACTGTAAAAAACTGCCAGTTACTATGAAACACTGAGATCCTATCCCCTAGATCATATCCTGATGAACACTTCCATGAACTGACACTTTGACTGGCTCAAAGGAATTTTCCCCACTCCAAAACGTGAGGCCCAGTTCTACAGCCACAGCTGTTGCCTCAGCACTGCAGGAGCCCCGTGGCTTGTGCATTCCACTGCCATGGAAGAAGAGTGGATACAGGCATGGCCCTCCCATGCCCCACTTTAACTCTCTCCATAAACATTCAAAAGGAACTCTGCAGAAGTGGTGGGAAGAAAGTTTTGTAGTTGTATCATAGTATGCAGATCCCTGATGCAGGCTCCTAAAACCTGCTTCTGCTAGCTCCGACTAGGAACCACTTACTAGTTGTTAACCAATGTAAGTGTCCCTTTGCAATCCTCACTATAGTCAATCCCAAGTTACTCATCTAAAAAGGGTTTGTAAAAATATTTTCAATAGCTGAAAGCAAAGGCACCTTCCCTATGCTTAAGAACACATAGTTAGAAGCATTTTGTTGTATTTATGATCGCAATGGGGTACACTTGCCAGTTGGATATAGAGGAAACTTTAGCTAGGTAAGTCTCACATAAATATTATTGAATATTATGTTTTAATCTTCATGATTCATTACATTCATGAAGAAGTAATGACCAAGAAGAAAGTTTTTCTTGCACAGCTTCAGTTATAGATGACACTTTTGAAAGAAGTTTTCGTATACTGTAGAAGTGCAATATCTGAAGGACTATAATACAAAACACTTAACAGGAACAATTTTCTTTTATGAATAAAAAGGTTACCCAGTGAGTAACAGACTATTTCAGAGACATTTTTGTGAGGTTTTCTGGAGGAGCCACCTTGAAAAGAGCAATTTCCTGAGAACTTTTTGTTTCACCCTAATGGCAAGGAAAGCCATTACGTAAACACTGAATGCTTCAAATTTAAAAGGAAAAACCCAACATCACACACATTAATAAATGTAAATATACTATACCACAATACATAGTAGGGGCCAACCCTTGTTATCACAGAATTCAGTAGGAACTTAATCACAGCCTATACTTAAAGCTGAACTGAATGCATACCTCATGGGTTTTAACAGCTTGTAGTTTATTTGAATTATTTATGATAATACTTCATAATATTCCAGTAAATGTACTGAAGTATAATTTGTAAAAGTAATAAAGTTTTATGAATGCAAGACAACACCTAGATACTCAGCTATTAAATTCTTGCCAAGTAGGCCTCTATTTCTCTGAAGTATGCAGTGTAGTGAAATATAAGTCATTCGAGGTTCTAACTGTTCATAAATTTAAAGAGTCATCAAGGATGTTGAAAAAGAAGACGGACATCCTTTTGTAATCCTTTCCTTTTTCATGTCCTTGTAACAATCTATTTAGCAAAATTCAGAGATTCATTGAAATCTGACAAGCCATGCTGTGAATGCTTCTATTTTAGCCTCAAACATGCAACCTCTGGGTTGTCAACCATGTGTCTTAGCACCTGCCCCAATCCTTTTGAGATGACATCTAAGTACTCACACCTCACTGCTCCAGAGTTATCCTGACAGAAGATGACACCCTGACTGATCCATGCAAAGAGGAAACATTTGACATAGCTAAGCCCAATTGGCTGAGGTCCAACTGGATCTGGAGAAATCTACCAGTCATCTACCACATGAAGAGGTGAAGTTTAACAGGTAAATCATCATTTGGTCTACTCTAGTGGTTTAATATTATAACCATGGGGTCCCATTTCCTTTTAATGGTGCCAAAATAACACATGGTAAGAGGCTAGGGTGGGACTCCAGAATCAGGAAGCCCAAGAGCTTCATTTGAATTCGATATATTCACAAGATGTTCACCCTGAAAAAACAGTGTGGAAATTGCCTGAGGATAACCCTGCAGAGATCTGTTCTCCTTCTGTCCCCTGCTTCCCCCCAAACAAACAGTCAAGCAGCCAGCATTATGTAACTGATTTCCCTATAGGTTTTTTTTATAAGAGCAGCTGAGGAAGTTACAGAGTTCATTTGAGTCTATCATATGCTGCTATTTTTTTCCTGTATGTTGGCACTATGCGCCAAGGCCAGCTTCATGAGTATCATTTTAATTATTTAAAACAACATTAAATATTGCTGTTGTCAGCAGGTTCACTAATTACCATCTTGGTCTTCACAAGCATTTAAGTGTAAAGCATTTGATTTCAACTGCTATGAGCTGTCATACAACTGTGAACAACTTTCCACTCAAAATGATATGATGATAATAAAAGGGCACTCCATTACAGGAAGGATTTAGTGACCTGATTAAAGATGCTATTTCACAGGCACCATACACCATACACTGAAAGCTCTAAACAAAAATCTTTAACAGTTGCAGAGGTACTTTCAATTGCAAGGTACTTTAGCTATTTTGTTAAAGTAGTTAAACAGAACTGAAAGTTGGTCATAAAAACATCAGCTAATCATTCTAAAAACCTGGTTTAAGACAAATATATATATTTGCTAAAATAAACTCTTAATCAGGGCCAATGTTAGTTTGGGTAATAGTATGATTTTTAGATGGGATGGTACCTAAAGATCACTCCTTATAAAGTGATTAAGACAGCTTTCTCTGTATGCAGCACGTATCCCCCTCCCCCACCTCCGAATTTGGCCCAATGATTGAAATAGCTTAACAGTGTCTATGGTGGGTTAAGACAGGGGAGCCAAAAGAGACAAACACAACTATTAGAAACATTACATGAAGGTTATTTATGATTTATAAGGTTCAGTTTACGTACTAGGAAGCTTTTTGATGGCATAAGTGTGTATCAGCAGATCTATATCGAACATTGCATTACATATCAATTTTGTGGATTATGCAGAGCAATGCTAACTCTGACAAGTAAGTCTCTGAAGCGTAAGCCAGAGGTTATTGCCTGTAAGAAATATGAAGTCAAAGCACATATAATTAAGGCTTAGCTGTCTTTATCCAAAAGGATGCTACATTGTGTTTTCCAAAAACTAGCAGAGCTATTTGAACTTCGTATTTTCTATAAAGTTTTTTAATAACCTGATGGTGACAAGATATAGGACCAGATTCAAAAGGCACTTAGGTGTCTAACCCATCTTTCAATCAAACTGAGATCAGAAACTTAAAAACAATTTTGGATCTGTGACACTACTACGCAGTTGTATTGGGCTACTCCGCAGTCAGCATCTCATATAGATGCATCCAGGATTACATGACCCAAAGCTTCAGAAACCAGAAGACAAATATGAAAAAAATCAAAAAGATTTTAAAGTCATCAAGTCTAGCCCAACTCCCAAATTCTGAATGTGTTAGGTTGACAATACTTAAACAAAAAAAACACTTCAGGGATGTTATAACATGAAAGAGCTACTTCAGGATGGGCCCATCTACACGAGCTGTATTAATGTGCATTAGCCTAATTTATTGTGCATTATGGGTGTACATCTACACGTGTGTGCCCCTAATGTGCATTATAAATGGTGAAATTAGGCGAACTGTGCCTAAATTTATACCTGCATTTGCACATTATCATTCACCATTTTTAATGTGCAAATGCAGGTATAAAATTTAGGTACCATTAATCTAATGCTACAAGTAGCCCAATACTACAAGTGCCTGAAAATACAGCTATAAATTTAGGCGCGATTAGTTAAAGCACATTAACGCACTGTGTAGATGTGACATGGCACTAACTTTAGTGCCAGTTCTGCCTAGGCACTGGGGACACATGGTAGGGCTGCAGGGAATTGGCACTTCTAACTTTAACACCAAGTGCCTACATGTGTAGACACCTGCCAAAAATAACTTAATACACATTAGCTTAATGTACATTAAATTTAGTCATACTTAAATGCATGTGTAGACACACCCGATGTGTACAAAAATTTTAAATTGGGATTTGGGAGGTGCTGGTCATGCTCCCCAGGGTGGCTGGGTGGTGGCATTGGTGAGGGAAGGTTGTTTCAGAGAGCTACAGCCCCTGCCCCAGGAAAGAAACCTCAGTTCATGGAGCCCTGCCTTGTTCAACTCTGCCTTGCTCTACTTCCACCCCTACTAGAACCTACTCCCGGACCCATGCATGCCCTGAAACCTGACTCATTGGATTGTACTCTGCAAGGGTAACACCCTCGGTGGTGGGAGAAGAAGTTGGGTTGGTGCAAAAACTGCCCCCTAAGCAGCAGAGTTCTGGAGGTAGAAAGTTTGTTCACACAGAACAGAACAGTTAGGGATCCTGGCATTACACTGAATCCTGGCATGCTGGAAAACTACAACTTGGGCACCTCATCTGTGGGGACTAGCCAGACATTAATGCAACACAAGCTGGGTAATATGGATCAAAGAGAAAACTGCCCTATGTCAGTACTTAGTAGTTAAAAATGCCTCGGCACAGTGGAACTTCTTGGCACAACGCGATTCCTCAGTGTGACGGATTCCTCGGTGTGGTGAGAAAACCCTGGTGCAGTTAACTGTTCCTGCCAAGCTTAGCAATCGCATTGTTTGAATGAGCACTACCTATTGGCTTGTTGTAAATTATTCTTATCTGGTGACTAGCAATTGGCTCGCTAGCTGTATAAAAGCTAGAGCAGTTTCTGCCCAAGTTGGAGAACTCCACATGTACCTCAGAGGAGAATTCCGCGTGCACCCCGAAGTAAACTTGGCAGACTGATCACCCACCAACGACTCCCTGTCGCCGACTGTCCCAAAGTACCCCGTACCCTGCATGCTTGAAAATATTGGTGTGTTGTTTAGAGCTCTACCTGGTGCAACTTTTACGGAGGTGCCCACGCTGTGTACATCGACAGTGAGAGTCTGTGTACTTTGACAGTGTAAGTAAAGCTATTTCAATACAACCAATACATGTCTGTGCCTAATTCTGCTCCATCGGTCAAAGTACCCACCTGCCATCTGGGCTCGTGGCCACAGCCCTGCCAGCTATACTCGGCCCCCCCACACCCTAGAGTGGTGCAACTTTAAGCTGTCAAAAGTGTGCTTAAAACTAGTTTTGGGTGTTAATGTGCGGACAATCCAGAGGTTAAGAGCTCCAGGAGCTGCCTAAAATTAACACTTGGCCCTGACTTACACCATTTTTAAGTCTCTTGTCACCATGCTATATCACAGTACTATCCCACTGACAAATCAGGCTGGTTCACCTTAGTAACCACAATGATTCTGATGGTCTACAAAAAGTCTATTTAATTTTACTAAGTCACTAACTTCCATTGAAGCAAAAGTACACCCACAAACTGAAAATAAAACTACATTATCTTTATACGTGATAAAATTCCACTCCTAAGCTATAGTGGCCATGCCAGGTTTTTTTCAAAAACACTTAAAAACTAGGATTAACAGTATAACTGGGAGCAAAATGTTTCCCCAACATCCATTTATATTTTATATTTCAGATTATTGAAGGAACCCATTGCCTACAAATGCAAGCCAGATCCCCATGTCTGGACTGCATCTTGCCAAGAAGACAGCTGGGGAAGAAATGCTTTTCTTTTGAAACCTCAAGTCATTCAGAGATAATAGATGCTATATTCCCTCCTGCAACATGAGTTGCATTTTAGTTGTTTACCACAACCAGTCACAAACACCTGTTGATCTCTGGAACTATCTACTTCCAATACCTTTTATTTGTAAAGAAAAATTTTCGCTACCTGGAGGAAAGCAGTGAAAAAAAAAATAATACAGCTCCAAATGTGATCTTTATGCATGAGGTACAGGGATAACAAAGTAGTCCTAGTTCCAAATCCAAGTCTGCTCTTGTCTCGCAGATTTCAACTTAAGAGAGGTCTCTGCCGTGGGCTGCAAAGCACAGTAATCACTGTACAAAAACAGCTAATATCAGACATGATCTGCAACACAAGTTTTATTCAGACTTTAATTAAACTCCCTTGATTTAAAGTAAAAGTGGAGTTAGACTTTCGGTATTTGGCTCAGTTTTTCTATAAGATGTTTTAAGAAACACTCAAATGTACAAGTGTATCATTCTATATCACTAGAAATGCTTTGCAAATTCAAATATTGCTTAATTAAGAACGTTTTGTATGGTAACATTGGATTGAAAATTGTGAGTCAGCAACAGAAGAGGAAATGTGTAGAGATTCCTTTTCTACCCTAAAAAATTGCCTGGTTAATCAACTATCAAAATAAAGAAACCCAACTTTGCGTAAAATATTTTATTATTAGAAAGCAGAAGTGCTTTACTTCTCCTGTACCTCTGTGCCTCTTACTGGAAAGTAGAACTTCTTTACTTCTGCTGTACCTCAGCGCCCTGACTTATGATTAACCTTTTCAAATAGCATCTCAAGTTACAAAAGGGGCTTACTTTGAAAATATCCTGGACTGAGTTTAAAAGGTTTTGGGCAGCATTACGTTCTGTAGTGTGTACAGAGTTATACCTTTCTTTGAGGCTGCAGTTGGCTACAATCACTGCATTTGACTTCCTTGGATCTTCTCTAGGCTGAGAACAAAAGAAAATTAAATGTTATTGAACTTGCCCATATGTCTGGCAAGCTAAGAGCTTTCAATATTTTAAAATAATTTGTTTCTCTTCAACCAACATCTCTTTCTGCTTTGGGAAGGTACCAATAAGACCTGAGCTCTTGTTTATTTTGAATCCATTATATAACCAGTTTGTTATGACTGGTATCTCTCCTACACAAAAGCTGCTCAGGAACTCCAAAGCGGGTTTACCTCTTCTGGAAACTGTAGTAGCAACATTTATTTACAATGATTCATTGACAAGGCATTTGTAAATAAAACACCAATTTAACACAATTTATAGTTTCATAGTAACTAGGGTCAGAAGGGGCCTAGAGCAGGCCATCTAGTCTGACCCCCCGCCAGTGGCAGGAACGAGTGCTGGGGTCACAGGACC
>JAGPOW010003642.1:72838217-72851476 GCA_030014935.1 Caiman crocodilus | reverse complement strand
GCTCTTCCTGGCATGTGGGTGGAAGTGGGGCATTGAGCTGGGGCTGTGCTGGGCAGCTGGCGATGGTGAAATCTGAGGTGGATGCAGCATCACCCCAGCGCTGCCAGAGCTCATTCTGAGCACAGCCCCTGCTGAAAAGAGCCCAGTACAGCTCCAGCTGCAGGCCATCCTGCCCCACACAGATCCAGGGGGCACACACCCACCATGCCCTCTGGGGTGCAAGCAACAGCAGGAACTGCCTCCCCACCACGAGCCGTGGCTCTGGTCCCCCTGCCCTGCCTGGGCAGCGCCTGCCCCTGCCCCCTCCCTCACTATGGGGAGCATTGATCTGCCCCCCCATACCCCTTCCCTTCCCACTCCCCTTCTACCACACCAGACTTACCAGCTGGAGGCAGCTCTCCACACTGCCAGCTCTGCTCCTCGCTGCCTGAGTTCTCTACTGTGGCTACGCACAGCATGGGCATTTATGAACCAAATTATTGGCCCTATTAAGCCGATATCCAATACAGCCAGTTTTCTTTATATCGATACCAATCTGATATCAGACTGATGTATCAGTGCCTCTAAGAGAAACTATAAAAAATACGTGCACTGCAGGTTGTTATAACCACAGAACAGGGGTCATCAACCCCAGTTTGGATCTGGTTCATAAATAGATCCAATCCAGCCCTGGAAGGTCTGATCTAGTACAAGGGAATTAATTGCCAGAGTTACACCATGCCTCCAGTGAAGCTGTGCTCAGAATGAGCTCTGGCAGTGCTGGGGTGATGCTGCATCCACCTCAGATTTCACCATCGCCAGCTGCCCAGCACAGCCCCAGCTCAATGCCCCACTTCCACCCACATGCCAGGAAGAGCCCTGTGTACCTCTCCCCTCTGCTGCAGAGCCTGCTGCTCCGTCACATCTACATTTATACTTACTGCAGAAACACTAAAGATCAAAGGCAAGGGTAAGCACAGGCAAAACAGTTGGGGGCAGAGACTTGCAGCCCATGGTAACAGTAGGGTTGCAAATGGCAGCCGCAAGCCAGCAAAAGGTTGCTGAACCTGCCATAGAAGATGAAAATTTAGCCCCACCTACAGGCCATGTACAGACATTACAGCTAGAAGTTTGGGAGTGGGAAGGAAGAAGACACAGTTAGATTGGGTTGAAAATGATCCCTTGTTCTAACTTAGTAATTAAATAGGTGCTGAGCACCTCAGCTAAAGTAAATCAGGGGAGGGGGAGGGGCAGAAGGCTGGCAGGATCTGGCGGGGGGGAGGTTGGGAGGATCAGGGGGGCCTAACAGGATCTGCAGGGAAGTCTGGGGGGGGATCAATGGGGGCTTGGTGGGATCAGAGAAGCTATTTGACAGAATCCTGTCAAATAACCCAAGACATCCCCCCGCCCCACAACTGCCAAACTACCCCTCATCCCACAAACCACTTCCAGGGCTGGCTTTAGTGGCATTCACTGGTCCTAGGAGTCTGAGGTCAGTAAGTTATGGTGGGGGCATGGTGGAGCAGTGCCGGCAGCTTCACAAGGGGGTTGACAGGACAGGGGGTGGCTACCAGATCTGCAGGGAGGTTGGTGAGATTGAGGGGCTCTCTTCCCCCTGACAAGGGATCATCTTTAGCACACCTAAATCCATCTATCCTCAGACAAACAACTCCACAATTAACCTAGCCCCCCATCCTACCCACCCCTCCCTCCACCTGATTGATTTCAATTGGGTTCCAACAGTGGCAAACGCCAGTAAAACCAGCATCGGGAGTAGCCTGTAGGATTGGGGGTTTGGCAGGCTAAGGGAAGGAGGGGGAGAACATGTCTTTTTGGCGGGGCGGAGCCAGAGGATTAAATATAGTCCAGTACTGGGTGGCGGGGGTTAGGAAAAGCATAGCACCTGGGCTGGGGCCAGCAGCTAGGCTTTTCCAGCCTGAGGGCTATGCTCAGAATGTGTAGATCAGTCTACTCCAGAGGCAGGCAAAATACAGCCTGTGAGCTGGATGTGGCCCACCACCCACTTGCATCCAACCCACCAACATACTGTGCCCTGCCAAGTCCTTCCACCCACAATGGTGGGAGCAGGGTGCCCACATGTACACACAGTCCCAAACATACCCTAACATTCCCACACCCTTGTAGGCAGAAGGACTCAGCTAACCAGCACGCAGCTTCCACACGGGGTTGCTGCTGTCACTGCTGCAGTCCCTGGGGACCTGCTTCACTTCCCCAGTCTCCCGCCAGCTCTGAGAAGCAGGTAAGGAAACAGCGGGGCAGGGCTGAAGCTGGGCAGGAGCCCAGAGTACAGGGCTGGGACACACTGCCTGCTGGGGCTACGCGACATGGGAGTATAGGGTGGTCCCCATACCCTTCCACTCTCCCTCACACCCACACACTACCCACCTGAGTTTCATGCTAAAATAAAGTCATATAGTTACTGAACAGGTGTGCAGCAGCAGCAGGCGGGAGCACTCAGGGAGCAGATGCCCAGCGGGATGCAGCTCCAGCCAGTGCTGCACAATGAGGGCAGCCTCCACTGGGAAGTTGGTATTGCTGGTGCTCCCTGCCACTCATGCACAGCCCCTGCACTCACCAGGCATAGAAGGGAAGCTGCACATCTGGAGCCAGCTGCTTTCTCCACCAGGGCTGCATGGCTCTGGAGAGAAGCCTGAGGTGCTGGAGCTGGCTGCCTTCCCCACCCCCAGAGGAAGGTGCTTCGGGATTCCCTCTCCTGCCACGCAGCCCTAGTGGGAACCTGGCTCCAGCATGCAGGGTTTCCCTCCCATGCCCAGCGAGTGTGGGGGCTGTGCACGAGTGGCAGGGAGCACTGGTGAGACAGGCTGCCCAGTAGAGGCTGCGCTCCTTGCCACAATGTGTACTGCTGGCCAGAGCCTGTGCCCTGAGCAGCTTGCCTGCTGCAGCTGTGAGATGGGGGAGTATGGGGAGCGGGTACTCACACCTCCTCACACCCTGCACACCTACACCCCCCACAATTCCCCCACATGCCCTATGTCCCCTAGACACTGCCAAACCTTCTCACAGCTTCCCCACAAACCCCCACACTCTACCACACAAACACACCCACGCCCCCTACACACCGCCATACACACTACACACACACTCACACGACACCTCTCTACACATCATACACCCCCCCCACAATATACAAGGCTAAGAATACTTTTGAGTTTTTATGCAATCACCCTTATATACAATACGCAAACACAAATCATGACAAAAGTATTTTCTGTAATAAAATTAAAATGTTATAGTAGATATTTGACTTTTAGTGTATGATTTTTTTTTTCTGGTTCTAAGTTGGCAACCCTCCCAAAAGGAGTATCTGGAGGGGGTGGGAGCAGGAAGGAGGGGGATTTCTGGTTGCAAAGGTCAGGGGTTAGGGGTGGGATTTCTGGTTCCAAGATGGCAACAAGGGAGCCAGGAATCTGTCAAGGGGCAGAACTAGTCATGCTGCCCTCTATAGCTCACCAAAATTAGTTAAGCAGCCCTCTACCTGAAATAACTGCCCACCCCTGGTCTACCCATATCCAATCTAACTTAGTTCACCTCCAGGTTAGCCATGCTTGGACTGATCTTACCTCTTTGGAACTTCTGTACAGTTTACACTTACAGCGACCTAACTAGGGGTCTAAGTGTAAGGTCCACACATGGGTGAACTAAGTTAGGTCAAGGGGACATTTCTGACATGATCTAACCTCACTCCAGCCTCCCTGAATGTCTGTACATATACATACCCACATTCTTCACTTCCTCACATAGACACTCGTGTTTTAGCTCAGTATGCCTAATTCAATCCCCAGGAAAGCGTAAAATGTCAGTCTTCACACTTCCCTAGAAACTTCACTTTCATTCTTTTTTGTTCTGTTGTTCACAGTCTAAATATTGGTGATTTTGACTGAAACCATATTTACTCACTGTGAACCCTATAATAATCAAAATAGTTTCTCAAAACGCTTTGTGTCAAGAAGGGAACTAAAATCCTTTAGCTTTATTCAAAGAGGAACACCTCACTGCAAGAAGGCTATACTGGATTAGAAATTGGCTGGACGAAATGCATTCACAATCACTTCTCTACTTAGGAAGTTAATGGGCCAGAAAAAAACTATTCAAAAACCATATCAAACAAATGAATACTGAAAATAAGCCTTCATAAGGTGCATGCTACATACCATTATATTACATACTAACTGAAGGTTCTACTTCTACTTATCCTGATAAACCAGATGGAATCCTAGATTAGTTGATCAAGTACAACAGCCCTTCAGATGTTATTTCACCTAAACTTTATTTCACTTAAATGTAGATAGAATATATTTCAGATGCAATAAGAATTTAAACCTGATTATGTCCATTTCAGAATTCTTATGCATGATTATGTATTATTGACCCTTGCAATAATCATTTTTAAAACAAATTCATATAGTTACTGAACAGCTTTTATAAAATTCTACTACTTTTTTAACCTCGTATTCAGGTTACTAAAAACAGTGACACATTTAAAATCAGAAAAACACTTGGAAGGAACTTTATGCTGCTGGTCTCCCCCAACATGACAGTCAAAAGACCTTGAGCAGTGAACTCATCAGAGCTCATGAACTCAGCAGAGGTGTGCCTTATTAATTCATGGGTACAAAATCTCCAAACATCTAGCGCTGTTGACAGTTCAGTAGATAGTCCTCCTTCATATGAATTCCTGGTCAAACAATGCTCTGGCATACTACTAGGAATGGAACTCTAGATGGAGGTAGGTCTTTGAGATTCAATGAGATGGAAAAATGTAAGCTGATAACCTTTTGAATGCCTAGAACAGAGGAAATTTTTTTTCTTATTCCTCTGTTGTTGGGATTTTGTTTGTTTGTTTTGTTTTTAATTCAAATACTAAATGTGGACTTGGATAGCAAAGTAGAAGAGAAACTTTATGAATGATGGGGTTACATTGATTTTATAGTTGGGTGTTACACGAATTTGAAAAAAATCTTCTAGAAAAAAAAGACAACTGCAGTAAAAAAGCCTTCTAAAGCACCAAGCTGAATTAGTTCACAAGATGGCTTTACACATAAGGTTCTCAATGATTAGCACAGAATATTGTAACAACAGTGACGCTATGAAATATATTTTCACCATTAAGTTATTACTGTGGCTAGTTCAATGTTATTTAAAGGAAAAATATTAATACATCCTAAGTATTATAGCTGTTCAAGTCTCTGATTTTTCCCAATGTAACCATATTCAGTAGTTTCCCATGTAACTACCATATTCAGTAGTTTGCTCATTATGGATCTCAATTAGGCATAAAACTAACAATGCAAGATCAGTGGCTGTAGTGACATAAATGGGAGCAAGATTTGTCCCTGCGTTATTAATACAGTTCAATGTGATCAAGGACACCTTTAATTTCTTGAATGAATGGAGAAAGCTATGTAGAAAATTTTCAAAAGATGGAGACCTACATGCATACTCAAAAAATATCCTCCACTACACCTGCCCCAAACAATCTTGACCATTGGGTGACTTAGAAGGGTATGGGGGGTTTGGGGTTTTTTTTGCCGTATCTTTTATTTGACTGGCTGTATAGGTGAGAGAGACATTTGTCAAGGAGATGTGAGGAAGGGCACTTTGTGCTCAAAAGCTTGTCAAACCTCTTTCCCAAATACAGAGATGTTCCAATAAAGTATATCACGAAAGCAAACTACCTCTCATACATTTCCTAGAGTACTCCAGCACTCCAACCCTAGTACGACAATGAGTGCTTTTACATTTATACTACCAGCCTGGATCTTGTAAGACCACCTAGTTTAAGCTCCCAGACTGCTCCCAAACAAGCTCTGTGTGTTCTCAGAGAACCCCCGCACCTAATGGCCAGTCAGCGTCATGTTCATTCTTTTGCTCATAGATATATAACAGCGGTTTTCAAGCTATAGTCCGCGGGCCCTTAGTGGTCCGCAGACTATGTCTAAGGGATACACAAAAGGTGACTATGATGAATCAAAAGTATGTGAATACCCACTGTCACAGGGCACTAACGTGCCTGCTCCTTTAAGGGCTGAAACTGCCTAGAGAGAGAGTCCTAGCAGTCAGTCAGGAACCCCTCAGCTGCAAGTTACCATGACAGCAGGAATGAGGAAATTAGCCCATACCTGCAGGCAGTCAGCTGACCGGAAGAGGCAGGCCCTGGGGCATATATAAACCCCCGGGCTGGGACCAGAGAGTCAGTTCTTTGCCAGCAGTCAAGGGGGAAGGAGCTGTCCTAGAGGAAGCTAAGTGAAGAGGCTTGACAGCCCATTCAGCTCCTGGTAAGATTAAGGGACTTCTGGAGGTCAACAGATACCCTGGCCTATGAGGCACCTAATGCTGGGGGGAAGGGTGATTCTTTTAAAGGGACAGAGCACACCCTGAGCTGCTTGCACTATGTTATAGCCCAGAGGCTCGTATTTTGATTTGTTTGTAAACTGGTGGATTAGGCTGAGACTACTGGAGAGGGAGGAGGCCTCATTGGGGGCCCACTAAAGTGTGGGGACCCCAGTGCCAGTGTGGGCACAGTATCTGGGGGTGAGTGGACCCCAGTGCCAAGGAGTGCAGAGAGAGAGACAGGGCTGCAGAGAGCCCAGTGACAACCAGGGGCCAAGTCAAACTAAGGCCTCAGAGGGACACAGTGTGAATACTATCTGCGAGGCTTGGGGCATGGTAAAGGGACAGTTTGGAGCCATGCATCTAACCCATAAGGCTGAGCGTGTCATGATAGGCATCCATTTTGGAGTGGGACCCAAAAGGGGTCAAGAACCCACAGGGTTCAGTGAGGTCCATCAGGACCATGCCCAAAATACAAACTTGAGGGCAGCCTCCCTATTTATTACGGTTACAATAAGACATGGCAGACGAGAAAGAGGATGCCCATTGGCCAGGGTTTGGCATGGTCAGGGAGCCCTAGGGGTATCACGGCCTTCCCTGGGGACCCCATCCTGTGACCCTCCCTTACCATGCAAAGGGGTCCACACTTCCATTTAAACATTTTTAGGGGTCCGCAAATTAAAAAAGGTTTAAAACAACAGATATATAATATCTACATACAATACTAAACCCAAAGGACAAAAGATGAGAGAAGATTTACAATTTAGTCTTCCTGAGAAATTCATCTTTCTAGAAGCAGGTAAAACTATGCTTCATAAATATTCTCTGTTGGTGTGAGAAGGCTGCTTCAACACACCAAATACAGTCATATCCATATTTTCTTCAGAAAAGCGTAGTTTATTCCTCTGCTTAGAGTCCTCCCTTGCCCAGCCAGAGTGTCCAAATACAAAAATCTCCCCCTTCCCTCCTTCCCTCCCCCAAAAACCCCACTTAAGCTAATTCTACTGTCTATGTCAAGTTAGCCTATTTGCTGCAGGAAACCAGCACTTCATCTTTTTTCTTAGTGGAAGGGTTTTCAAGATTCTTGTTTAATAGAAAAGTGCCCATATCCTCCCTCTACCATGGATTACAACCCTAGGGCCCTAAACAATAAACTCCCAAATTCAGTCATCCTTTCTTCACTTTCCGCTTCTAGATTTGCCTGATGGCCTCTGAGACTCCTCAGTCATCCTAACAGTATCCTCCATAAATAGTCAAGGACTAAAAGCTAGGCCTTCACTCTCCCAAGATGTCTCCATCTTAGGTAATATGATTTGCCTTGTTTCCTTTCTCCAAAAGATCTTTCTCTTCTATACTCACAAGATTTCTCCAGGATCTAAAGATTCACCTGTAACAGAATGACTAAGCCCAAGACAATCATTAAAAAAATAAAGAGTTGCTGTTACAGCCAAAAACTTGAAAATAACCCACAGGTCCATAAAAAAATGCATATACTTCATTTTCATCAACACCTAATTTTCTGTGAAAATGACAGATACTTTTCAGAGATGGCCAACTGTCAATTTACCATGGAAAATAAGTTAACTATAATTATTTTCTGCAAAACTACAGGAGGCAAAACTAATCAGGGGAATACTCATTATTTTTCTTCTGAGGTTGACATTTCACTGGCAGAAATAACAAAACTTCAAATATATCAAAAATAAATAAGAATATATTTTATTTATGAGCAAAAAATTAGTAACAGTGCACAGGCCAACAAGACAATACACTTTGAAAAAATGTAAGAAGTCAAAAAGAGCAAGAGTGAATTAAAGTTACTGGTCCAAACTCAAAATGGGCCTAACAGATCTGAACTGCACATTAGACAGGGAGCACAGTTCAGAGTCCAGACGATGCTGCATGAATGGCTCAATACATTCATGCCATCTTGCTCTATGCTGCTCTCATGCGGTCCAGATCGTCAATTTTTGTGGGAAGCAAATCTGGACCTCTTGTTTCAAGAATCTCTAGGGAAACCTAGAATTTTCTTTTCCCAGATATTCTTCCTGTGACCATTTTTAAAGGAACAGGCAACCAGGTGCACTGAATTTACAAGAAAATAAATTGTAAAATTAAATAATTTCAACAGAAAAAGATGCTGAATCATCATTACTAGTTCTAGAGTAAACTGAGTTCTTACAGTACTTATTACTAAGTTAAATTATTCAGAAACTACAGTGACAGGTTCAGTGTAACACCTGACATAGAACAGAAAAGATGGGACATGAATGGCAGAGAATTTCCTGCATTAAAAGAACTGGAAAGAAGAGCAAGTACATGTCTACTAAGAAGAAAGCATAATTATAGTGGATGGCATTTACGCCTGGTCAGTTACTTCCAAAACTACTGTCAACTGTTCTCATCCAAGTGTTTAAATTAATTTCATTTTTTACTTCATTCAACCCATATCTCTGGTCCAGCTATAATCATCACTTCTCTGTACTAGTATGGAAATAAATGACTGCCATTCTTGGTCTTTAAGACAAGTCATCTTTCAGTCAAAAAAGTCAATCTAAAATTTCTGCTATGGTGCCATGTCTCATACTAAGAGGATTCTTTTTCATTAAATTGTAGCTGCTCATCTCAAACTGACATTCAATGCCAATCATCACTTTATCAGTGTCAGAAGATACACTTTATCAATAACTGACTTCTCAAGCAGCAACAGAAACATCTTCTGAATGGAAAGTAAAAATAAAAACAGGAAGAAAAGAACCCTCTTTCTAATTGAACAGTGTATTTTGGATGGTCAAATCTGGCTGGGGTTTTTTTACGTGTAGCATGAAAACTGATACCACTGTATTGATATCTTTACTCACAAGAACAATCCTAAGAAAGTTGTCCCCAGGGTAAACAAGATTTCAGTTTGTTAAAAGTGCTTGCAAGAACAGACTCTTAACTCTCTTCATATTACTTAGCATGCATAAATCTTGTTAATGCTCCCTCTCCAACTCTGATACCTTATGGGTGCATCTAAACATGCACTTAACTGTGCAGCAGACTAATTTGCCAAGGTATAAAGCATCACACTCTACATGTTCAATGTTATTAGACGACAACAAACTAATTTTTGCTACTGTAAGATAGTACTGTCAGTATCTTACGGTGGTAAAAATAATTGCATATGTAAATGCAGACCTTGACCCAGGTGTACACTGAGCTTGGTCAGACGAGGCAGCAGGAGGCCAGACCCCTGCTTGCCACCTAGCAACAAGGCTTCACATGCTGGGGAACTCTTGTGCTCCAGCCAGCCCCTCCACTGCCTGACAACACCACCCAGACTGGAGCTGACCCCACAGCCCCCAACCAGCCAAGGGCTACTCCTCTCTGGCTCAAACTGTTGCTGTCTCATGCACAGCACATGCACCCTAAGCCACAGAAGTTTGAGCATCTACACATGCCATTAGGGTACTGTGATACAGTCCAATGCAAACTGCGCCAGTTTATCACTTCACCCTAATGTTGCATGCAGATGCACCCCATAAATCACAATCTAGTTCTTAAATATTGTTTTAGTTTCTTTCTGTGTTCTTATTCAAGTCATGGACCAAATGAAGAACTAATATGCAACTTTCTACTGACTTTTGTGAAGATAGGCATTTACACAAGTGAACTGGGTCAGTCTTACTGATTTTATGGCTGAGATGAGATGGGATCAAGTGCAGCTAGAGGTGATCCTCAGATTAGCTGGCATCCTAATTAACCAGATGTTCCCTAAAAACTTCTGAAATCATATCCAAGATACTGAGATTTCCTTTCTTGATTTTGGGTTCATGATTTCAAAGCTTCCAGTGATTGGCTCCAAATGATTCAAAGTTCCAAAACCCAGAATCCTCTGTGATTCTTGGGTATCCTCATGATCTTTCAGTAATCAGGACAATACTTAAGCTGGTCTTCTGACTAGTGCTTTCCTAATAAGAAAACACCAATTAGGTGTTTTATAAAAATGTAAACAGAACTCCATTACTCCATATCAGACTGCTGTCATTTAAAAGCACCTGGCTTCCCTGAGGTTTAAAGTTGTAGTTGAATATGTTTTCATAGTTGATAGGGTAGGAAAGGACCTAAGCAAATCATGAAGTCCAACCCCCTGCCATGAGCAGGAAAGAATGCTGGGGTCAAACGACCCTGCTAGGTGGTGATTTTGATTTATCTAAATGACCTCCAAAACCTCCTAATCCCCAAGAAATGTGCAGAGCATTAAAAATACCATTTTTATCCATATCTTAACTAAACCTTCCCAAGTGAAATTTTACCAAATGGAATCTTACCAAATGAAATTCCCCCCTCCCCACTTCAAGAGGGACGTGGATAAGCTTAAGAGAGTCCAAAGGAGAGCCACCCACATGCTCAAAGGCCAAGAGAGCAAGCATTATGAGGAGCAGCTGAGGGACATGGGGCTCTTCAATCTGGAGAAGAGAAGATTCAGGGGAGACTTAGTGGCAGCCTGTAAGTATATAAGCAGGGTACACCAAGATCTGGGAGAACAGTTGTTCACCAGGGCTCCACAAGGGATAACAAGATATAATGGCCACAAATTTCTGGCCAATTTAGATTGCACATAAGGAAAAATTCCTTTACAGTCCAAGTGTCCAGGGTCTGGAACAGACTCCCCACAAAGATAGTTCAAGCACCTACTCTGGACTCACTCGAAAGGCATTTGAATGCTTATTTTGTTGGGGTCATTTGACCCCAGCAGACTTCCTGCCTATAGCAGGGCAGCTGGACTTGATGATCTCATGAAGTCCCTTCCAGCCCCTAAAGTCTATGAAAACTATGAACCAACCATACCTACAATGCCAGAAATAAGTATCAGAGTAGATAACTGTCTATGAATATTAAAAATATCTAAAAATAAAAGCTTAAACTGAAATGTACCACCTCAAATATAACGGTAAGGTGGTATTACTACACTCCCACTAAAATGAGGGCTTTTAATGTCATAGTTATTTAGAGTTATAATACAATTCTTAGTTCATTACATCTGCAAAGTGCTTTAAAATGTTGTCAAATGCTGTCAGCATCTGCAAAAGAGCAAATAGACTGAAGCAGTTTCACTGGAACTTTATAATATTGAATCATTTCTAAACTTTGTTAGAAAAGGTCCACTGACAACACACTACCATTTTACAAAGTTTGTGATAACTGTATTATGCATTCAATACAAAATAACTGGAATCTCTTAAAATCTCTTTTTCATAATAAATACCCTTACAAAATATAGCTGAAAAGCTATTCTTAATCGTACTATGGAGACAAGGCTCCAATTCTTACAGCTGCTTTGTGCAGGCGGATCCCAAAAACTAATGAGACTCTGGAAGGCACAATGACTTCCACAGTGCTGCTGCAGGATCAGGCAATGAGAATCTACTCCTCAAACACTTGACATTAATATTCAGGGGAGCAGGGTTAGATCTATTTTAGGGCCTTGTTACATGGAAATTTTAGGTGGCTTCTGGAGCTCTTAGTTAATCCCTGGATTGGCTGCACATTAACACACTTATGTGACTTAAAGCACTCCTTACTCAGCTCAAATTACACCACTTATTCAATTCAAATTACACAATCTTTTACAGGATTATCTCTAATCTGCATAACCTTGCTTCTGTTCCATTAAGGTGTGGCCACTCCCCACAGCTATGACCCCAAATTGAAGTCTTCCAGTATCCCAAGATGCTCCAGACCGCCAGTGCTTGGTCCACCAGTGGGAGCAGTAAGCTAGTCTGGGCAGAGGCCCCTGGACACATCAGGATGAGTGGGTACTGTAGCCCTGGAGCATCTGACAGCTGCGGTGCCTCCCACCGCCACAGAGACTGGCTCGCTGCTCCTGCTTGGCAAAGCCAGTGCCACAGCCCTGGAGCACCTGACAACTGCAGTGCCTCCTGTGTGGTCCTCCTCCCCATAGCCATACACAGTTCCTAGCCCTACCCCCATTGGCATGCTGGTGAAGGACAGTCAGAGATGGTTTTCTGCCTTAAGGTGTGATTGCTCCACTAAACCAAAAAACACTAAGCCGATTAACATTTGTGCTACTTACAGCCTAAGATGTAATAAGGCTATTACTTTCTAAACTGAATTTTTTTGTAAGCCATATTTTCCTTACTCCATACTGAGAGGCAGATGATAACAGTATCCTAATCATTAGCTGAGTTTTACTTTTATAATCAGTTGAACCTAAGCATGAAACGTTGATTTTTTTTTTGTCAGGGTGTAAAGATTTACTGAAAGAGAGCCTACTTTGCCTGTTTTTACACGTTGTCCAAATGCAAAAAAAAGTTTTTTTTTTCCATAAATAGCATTGCTAAGATCCAGGTTTGGTGGCTCTCAATTATTAGTTCTCAGTTATTCCATGAGTATTGCTGACAGCCCTGGAAACTCACCATGAGACTCTAAAACCAAGTCATGTTCATTCTGGTTCATACATCCTCATCATAGATGCTACAAGCCAAATTCAGTCTTCATTCACACCTATGTAGTCCCACAATCATCCAATTCCATCATTTGCAAGGCTAAATTTCTCATCAGGGTTAGCTTCAATGCAACTGAGGGTCAAGTCTGGTCTTGGTACAAGAAGTCCCCACTCCTACAAACACTCCCATGCTAAGCTTGGATCCCTTTGAGCTGCCAAGGATAAGAGACCAAATCATTCTTCTGAATATGTATGAGTTATAAGACAGTCTAATGCCAGCATGTTGTGCTCTCAAGTGGGTTGTGAGAAAAAAGCTTGTTTCCGTTACTACATTGAGGAGAGAATGCAAATGGGGAAGAACTCTTCTAAGGGTGAAAGCCCATTTCAGAGTTGCTTTATGCACAAGACCCACACTTTGCTATAGACGTGTGCCTACACAGAGCTATTATATATATAT
>JAGPOW010003642.1:72819188-72838117 GCA_030014935.1 Caiman crocodilus | reverse complement strand
AGATATTATATATATATATATATATATATATATATATATATATATATATTATCCTTAACTAAAACCTGATGTTCCACCACTTAGCCCAAGTCGCTAGTGTGACTGTGTGTAACATCAAGGGAAGAAAAGACTGAGAAGGCATGTAATAACAGTCTTCAAATACCTGAAGGGTGATGACATGGAGGATGAAGTTGAGCTTTTCTCTGTGGTTGTAGGAGGGAGGACTAGGAGCAAGGGCCTCAAGCAGCAGCAGGGGAAATTTAGGATGGAGATTCAGGGGAATTTTCTATGCAAGTGGTCAGGCATTGGAACAGGCTACCTGGAGAAACTGTGAACTCTCCATTCCTGGAAATTTTCAAGGCCAGGTTGGACAGACACTGGGATGGGATGGTTTAGTCAGGGGTGATCCTGCCTCAAGCAGGTGGCTGAACTAGATCCCATGGGTCGCCACCCAAAAGCAGGTCACAACAATACATGGAAAGGGTCACAAACAAACTTTAGAAATAGATTCTCCTTTACAAGAGAAAAACGATGGAAAGCCATGGCTTTTCCTTAAAGACTTCCAGCCTGCATGAGGCTGCTTGGGCTCCTCCTGCCCCACACACTGGGTGGCTGGCACCTGGGGGTAGGGAGTGTAGGGCACTGTGTGGGGAACGGCCATGGATGGTTACAAAGGGGTCGTGGTCCAAAGACAGTCGAGAGGCACTGGGCTTCCTGACCTTCAGAGGTCTCTTCCAGCTCTGCTTCCCCAGGATCCTACGAACATGGAACTGCCCCTGGGGAGGGGAGCAATGCAAGGGGCTGGAAACACCGAGTCTGGCACACAGCATTGGAGCCGGGGTGCCCGCCCGCCTCCCCGCTGAGGTCCTGTCCCGGAGCTGAACCCGGCTCCTAGGCTGCGGCGGGAAACAGCACCCCCCCAACAGTCCATTGTGACGCGGCGGGGCAGGCTCGGCGCTGCCCGTCGTTTCCGTGGCAACCGAGGAACACGGAGCGTCCCGCCGGGGCTGCGGGCTCGCACCGCGGGCCGGGCCGGGCCAGGCCGGGCCGGGCTTCCAGCGCGGGGTACTCACCCGGCCGCGGTGGCGGCGGCAGGACGCAGGGAGGCTGGCTCGGGGCTCTAGCGCTGCGTGTGTGCGCCCCAGTCCCCGCCCGCCGGCACAATGGATTGCGCTGCAGCTGCTGTGTGGGCGGGAGGAGCTTTCCCCGCTCCCTCCCTCCCTCCTCCCAGCCAGCAGCAGCAGCAGCGCTCGCCCGGTGCCCCTCGGCTGTAGTGCGCAGCAGCAGGTCCCCCCAGCGCGGGGCGCACCTGCAGCAGGAGGAAGGCGGCTGCTGGTCCCCCCGCCGCCTTCCTACGGTAGCCGCCGCCCGGCCCCGGGCAGCAGGGCTTCTGGGGAGGCAGAGGGGCCCCTGAGGCGCGCTTCTTGTGGCTCAGTGAAAGGGCGCCCTCGTCTTTCTTCCCCGGGATGAACCAGCGCGACAGGTGGGCTCGTCTCGCCAAAGACCCCTCGAGCCGACAGATTTCCAACGTGAAGCCTTGCCTGCACAACATGGGGTTGGGTCCCCTTGCTTTGCCTCTGTGGCAGGTGGGGGTGTTCACTCTGTGTTGTGCCAGGGTTGAGGAGTCGTCCTAGGAATGGTGCAAGGTGATTTGGATAGGAAGGATCCTGCCGCAGGCAAGGGGTTGGACTAGATCAGCTGTTCTCAACCTTTTGCACCTTGCATCCCACCTAGGTCAAGTCAAAAAATTCTGGTCCCCCTGGTCCATGAGTGGGTGGGGGAGACCCTGGAGACCATTTGAAGGGCAGGGGGAGGTCCCCCAACAGCCGATAAAAGCAAAACCAGAAGTCCCGCCATGGCACTTTGGTTTCACCGCCATGATCCAAGTCCCATCTAGAGGACCTTCACGTCCCACCAATGCAACATGTCCCACCAGTTGAGAAACCCTGGACTAGATGACCTCTGGAGGTCCCTTCCAGCTGGACTTCTCTCTGATTCTGATTCTTTGACCTTGCCCTCGGCAATTTAGGGCCAGACTGGCAAAGGGTAGGTGCCTCAGCTCCCCCCTGGCCCTAGAGAAGTGCCCAGGAGAAGTCCTGAGCCTCCACCTGCTGCCAGCTACCCCTCTGCCCACAGAGAGATCAAAAGATTGGAGAGAAGCAGGGACCTCCAGAGGTCATCCATTCCAACCTCCTCCCTGAGGGGCTGGATCATCACTATCCAGCCACCCTATAGAAATCCATAACCTCAACTCTTTGTAAAACAGCCATCCACCCTAACCATAGGCAACTAGTGCCTCCCGAGTTCGGCGGGGCACCAGATCACCAACCGGGGGGGTCCCCTAGCAGATAATCGCCAACCAGGGAGGAGGGGGGTGAGGAGGAGTGTTACCCAGCAGCTGTTTGCTAACCTGGAAATCACCAGTGGCAAAACTGGAACTGCACTTCCACCAGCACTTCTGGTTTGGGGACTGGCATTTCCAGGGGGTGCATGTGCACCCACGTGCACTGCCTACCCTACGTATCACCAGTGACCCTAACACAACAAGACAACATCCAAACCTGTCACAGGGAAAGCAGGGGGACTGTGCATCAGCCAATGTCCTGTTTCTGTAAAAGGTTATTAATACATACTCAGGAGATGCCAAGTGGAAGGCTATGCTCCTGCTCTAGAGGAAGGTAAAACCCCCACAAGTCTATACCAATCTGTCCTTAGGGGAAAAATTCATTCCTGACCCCAAATATGATGATCAGTCTAATCCTGAGAGGAGAAGAATACCATCTAGCCAGGAACCTGCTTAGAACAACAGGGTACCTCTGAAAGTGCTGCACTGCCTCCTTCCCTGGTTTGGCACCTAGAGACTGGGTGCAGGGGGCCTGCTTCTCAGTAGCAGCCTTGAGAGTGCAGTGTAGACACAACCAAAGGGATGTAGGTGTGATAGTGCTGAATGTCCCTATGCTGACAAGTTAGGTTCCCAAGTCAGGAAGTAGAAATCACAAACCCAGCTTAGATACAAAGTACCATGAACACAAAAAAGGAAAAATGAGGTGCCAGGGAAGTGCCCTGACCTTGAGCTACAGAGTCAGGCTTTCTCTTGCTTGCTTTTACTCTGGCTTCATTAATCTTGCATTCTTTACTGCATAGTTTTAACCCATAGGATAGATTCCATCAAGGCCTATCCTATAGTCTGTTTATAAGAAGGGACGGACGTGGGTTTTAATCCCCTCAGGTACAAAAGTCTACTGCTTCCTGGGCTAATGCTCCAACCAATAAAACAATTAGTCAGCACAACCTCATTTTCCAAGTTTTTTTTAAACTCAAAGCTGCCGATATGGCTTAGACATGATTTCAGGAAGTCTACTGGATCAGATCTGGGAGAAGTTTGGGTCCTCCCAAACAACATATGCAGCAGAGCCAAGTTGCAATTACACCCATGTGCAGTAGCTGAATCAGAAGCGCCTAGGTAACTTGACTGGTGAAAATTTAGATGCCTATGGCTTACATTGTCAGGTAGGGTTTTTTCTGACCACACTTCTAAATTCTAAGTCACTTTTTGTATCAGGCCATTAACCTGTGACCCTTAGCCCAGTTGTCCATCTCCTTTTATCGGCTTTTTATCGCAGCTGGAAATGAGGCTAAAATCTTTCTACTTCATAAGGTATTATCAAGAATAATACACTGAAGATTTTAAGACAGACAAGGTTCTTTGGGTGAATCTGATATCTTTTATTAGACCAACTTAAATAGTTGGAAAACAATTATAAAGCAAGCTTTTGGGTTCAAAAACCCTTCGTCAGGCTAAGGAAGTTTCAGCAGTTGGTGTGCACTCTTCCTGGATGGAATGAAAAGTAAAGAAGCCAGAGGCTGGGCTGGTATGCATACAAGACAGGCAGTCAGTGAAAATGTAGATTGAGGAGTCGGTGGGTGAGAGAGAGGCTGGAGAGGGGGGAAAGAGAGAGAAAGGGGATGAAAATGGAGAGATACCTGGGGAGTCAACCAACATGGCAATAACCTACACCCCTAAAGATTTTAAGGTGCTCAGATACAATGATAATAGGGGCTGTATAAATACCTGAAATAGATTATTAGTAAATCTGTGTGTAATGTAGTAACTTTGCTTAGCACTTATAAATAAGACATGATTCTAGCCTTCAAGAGCTGACAGGACACAGCTTGAGGAGAAGAAGATTGAGGGGGTTATAATGATGGGGAAAGGGGAACTGGATGATCAGATTTATTTGAAGATGTATTTGCTTTAAACATGAATTTAAGACACGAAAGGAGAGAAAGTTTTCTAGGCCAGTGCCATTATCCTGCAATGATGTCCCTACAAGCAGGTTCTACTGCAGGGTTGGGACCTGGGGGACTATATTTAGGATTTTATCGCATCTGTGTGCTTTACAGGTATTAAGGGCTTTGTTGTAGTTTTTTTAAACTATACTCGAGCCAAGAGAGACACCTCTGTGAAAAGAATATATTGCTACATAGTGGGAGCACTACAACCTTTAAAAAGCTGGATTTCACAAGATACACTATTTTGGTGACAGTTGCCAGCCCACTAAAGGTATGTTGTGCTATGTGATGATTTTTTTCTTAAAACCCATCACCTTGAATCCTGCAAGCATATCAGAATCTCAGCTTTCATTTTTTAAGAATGTTTCTAGACTTGATGCTTTTTGTGGGAAAAGCTTTAAAAAACATAATGCAAGTGGATCCTGAAGTGCCAATAACCAGAAAACATTTGTTGAATGAATTTTAACAGTTACTAAGTCAGATGATGTGGCTGATTATGGCTTCACTCGTGATTTTTGAAAACTTCAGTTTGGCAAGACTTGTGACACATCACACCACTTTGTGTGGCATCCACAACATTTTTGGGGATGATCCAGTTAGTGAAAGAATTACATTATTTTGTAGAGTCAGTCCCTATTTTTCAAGTCAAGGCAAGGTACTTTAATAGAAATATTAAATCCCCTTCAGGTCCTTGAATATAAAACTAAATCTAATTGTTCTAGATATTAGACAACCACACAGTAGGTTAATAATAATTATGTATGTTGTGGTAGAACATGCTCTGAGGAAAGGGGCAGAGCCTCCACAACAATAGGAGAATGCTGCCAGGGGGCAGGAGAGTTAGTATAGGACCATAAGAACTTGAGGTTGAATTAACAATAGAACAGTGATTCTCAACCAGGGTGTCATGGCACCCTGGGATACCTTGAGATCTTTTCAAGTGCACAGCAGGGTGTCATAAAATATTAGCACTGTTAGCACAGGGGTGCCTCAAATCTAAAAAGGTTGAGATCCACTGCAATAGAGGAAGGCATGAAGAGAGGGTTATTTTGGAGAGATATCATATGGCTGTTTTTTTGGTCACATAAAAGAAGCAGTAATGGAACCAGAGGTGGGCAAGCAGGGTAACCACCCAACTGCGAACTAAAGAGAGGTACCAGGGTGCCAACCTTGCATAGTCCATGACCTGGAAGCAAAAGCAGCCCTATGGCATAGACACCCTGTTGCTCCTGGAAGAGCTGCAGCTGGGGCAGGAGGTTCATGTTCTGGCACTTTTCCTGCTCCCTGCTTCTAGCCTCTCCCCCTGGCCTCTTGCATGGTTTGCCCAAGACCCCAAGCCTCCTTGTCATGCCTATGAAAAGAAGTAAGAATAGGAACAATTCTGGAGAATCCCACTTGTACTTTGTGGCCTCATTTACTGCATAACCAAGTACTAAATGACTGTGCAGTAACTAACATTTCTACACAGTAGCATCCCCACACAATTTTTTCAGAAGCTACTGCTCAGTAGTGTCACATCATGGTTAGTGCCCACCAATGCTACTGCACAGTAGCTTATTGTTACTGCACAGTAGCATCTCATGTAGATGCAAACTGCATGTTGCTAGGCCTTTGCCACATTGGACTCTCTTATGAGAACTGCTCTCTGTATATTAGTTACAGAAATGTTCTTTTGGTGTTCAAAGAATCATCTTAAACACTTAAAGAAAATGAAATAACAACTTTTAAAAAGGGCAGAAAATGTCCAACTATACACCAAAGGCCTTAAAAACAGAGAAAATGAATAGTGCTGCTGCCAGCCATATCTAGACTCTCCACACTGATGCTCTCATTTAGAGGCTTGGCCTGACCAACACTGCTATAAAAAGAACCCCCTATTGATTGCCAGTATGTGCTCGCTAAAAACCAGTCAATAAATAAAAACTTATTTGAAGAGTGAAATTGTCCTTTGACTGTTGGAAAGAGGGAGTTAAACAGCTGATAGCTCACTATGTTCACAAAGAGGAATAGATTTATTTATTTCCCACCTCCCCATGAGAACAAAAAATGAATTGCAAATTAAGATAATTATAAAGTGAATATTTCTGCAGGAAAGATACCGATTTTCCTACACATAGGAACTTGTTACGCCTATATGTACATTAAGCTTATATGTCACAAATAGAAATATATTCCATGAAATATTTTTAAAAGCCTGACTCAACTAGGGTCTAGATTTTGTACGATTTCTTTATTATATTGTAACACGTGGTATCATTCCCTTTTGCTAAAATATGGCCATCTTTTATCCTCAGGAAAGAGTTGGAATGACTTCAAAAGTGAGGTTGTTTTCTAACATATGTAAAGGAAATTATTTTACTTGTTTTGGTACCATAAGGGAATGGGAAATTCTTCATCTTTGTTTGGCACTTTCTTGGGATGCTGTGAGGTGCTACTGGTAGTACAAAAGGGAGGGTTCTAACCAGTTGCTGTAGGGAGCTTCCAAGGAAGTCTTTCATTGAAAGGTTTTTTGTTTTGTTTTGTTTTTTGATACACTGGGTAGACTTATTAACATCCCCACTGGTAGCTAATTAGAAGCACAGCCATTTTCATGCCCTTACCACCAAATCATTCCCTCTGAAAATTTCTATATTCACATCCTAGGGTGAGTCCAGCTGAAGTTCTTTTCAAGCTTCTAGGTCTGTACCTACCATGGCCATTACTTTCCTCTGGACACAACTTCATACTATAGAGGGCCCTTTATACTACTCCACAGACACATCTTCAAGATTCTGAGAGCTTAGAATGTCAAGCCACTTCTTCCATTTGGTTCAGTAGCTCTGCAGCGGCTGCACCATCCAGCCATTGGAGGGTGACATCCTGTCAAAAGATATACCAATCTAGACTGGGGTGAAACAAGGATGCCCCTAAGCCCCATTGCCTTTAGCCTGGTTATAGAGCCCCTCAGTAGGACAATTGCAAAGGGTCCAGGAAGGTTCAAAGTTTACAATAGAAAGGTGAAGATCCTTGCCCATGCAGAGGATCTAGTCTATGAGCCTAATGAACACCAGGAGATGCTGGACACCATCTCTGAAGCAGCTGGCTGGTGCAGTCAACTGTGTCTATAAGCTGGATTCCTCTCTCCTTGCCCCCTGGCAGAAGATCAGTGCCCTCAGCGCCTTCCTCATCCCATGCATCTCATTTGTCTGGAGATGCTTGGCAGTTTCAATTACAGTTTTAAAAAAGTATATGGTGAAATCACGTGGCTCCTTAAAAAGTGGATGCACCTGGCACAGTGCTCAATAGGAAAGCAATGAGCTTAAAGAGAAAGTCCAAATGGTTCTTCTCTCCTTCCATAGCATATGTTCAGCACAAGTCCAGGGAAGGGCAAGAACATAATCAAGAAGGATATTCTTAATCTTATCTTTTTGCGCACCTGGAAAGTAGTACATGCAACCATTTCTGGCAGTGAGTTGTGTCAGTTGGACAGACAAACCTTGCTGGGCTTCTTCTGTAACTTACCAGACTCCTTCCTTCAGTGACATGCTGTGCAGTCACAGCCTTTATAAAGCTCCTGCAGATGCTTTGAGGAGGGCCCTTCTCTTCTTCCCTCTGAAATACTGCAATATATTTATGGTCTTTTGATGAGTTTTTCAGCCTGAAACCAGACATGGAGACCTTACCATCTCCCATCACTGACCTACTGATAGGCAAGTTGCTGGCTATTGGAAGTTAGAAATCTTTTAAAAAAAAAATAACATGGAAATAACTTATTTCACCAAGGGTAGTTCACTTGCTGCTTCTGGATTCCCAATGTGAAAAATGATCAAGGGTGACATACCAAAAATATTATCAAGTATAGTAGCTGGAAACTGGGCCCTTCTAATATAAAAGTAATATGTATGTGTCTATGTGTGTGTGTTACCTAGGGGAGGGGGAAAGAAGTGCACTTGTAGCATTTAAAAATAAAGCAATGAGGTATCTGTATATCCCATCACAGGCACTGAAGCTCTGGAGGGTCCAGCCAGCCCACCATTTAACTATAGTACAGAGAAGACCCCAAAGGAAACACCTCCTGGATGGCACTGGCAGAGGAGAGGTGCATATATCACCAGAGGAAAGAGAGGTACAGGAGCAGGAAAAGAAAGAGCAGCACAGGAAAGTGCTAGGCTTGGGGACAATGAAAGCCCAGAGAAGGAGCAAAACAGAAACACTGGTAAGTTTGTTCATAGTGATGCTAATTGTTCACTCAAGTGCTAATACCCACAAGCCCAAGAGCCCTTGTGGAGTTTAATGCAGCCACAACATGGGGCCAAGCCCCTGTATGTAACCAACAATCAGTGATAGTGCCTGTGCATGTCCAGTTGCCTCTACACAACAACTGGCTTGTGTCTCTACACAGGTACACTCCAAGTTCTCAGTAAGGCATTAGGACCTCTTCAGGGTGCTCCTCTCCACCCTAGAATGAACTAGAATGAACTATGCACTAGAATGAACTGCAGACAGGTAGGACTGTTAGTTATCCCCTGGAACCTGAACCATTCAGGGGACACAGAGACCAAGAACTCAATCCCCTAAATCCTTTTACCCTGGGCTCTGTATTATGACTGGCGGCACTGGTTTATTGGGCAAACCAGCTATGACATCCACGAGTGTCCTAACTTTGCATACATTGTGCTGGGTGCAGCAGGCCATAGTCAAACATACAGCATTTGATACGTTGGTGTTTCTGAAGACGGTCATCTTATCTGCAGCCTTTGAAATATACATTCTATCACTGTTGTGAAACTTCTTGTGGCCTGGTGGGGGGTTTATACAGCTTTAAGCAAAATGACTTTGATAAATTGGATGAATGGCCTGAAATAAGTAGGATGAGATTCAGAAAGGACAAATGCAAAGTACTCATCTTAGGAGGGAACAATGAAATACACAAATAAAATCAGAGATGATGGGCTAAGCTACAGTACTGCAGAAAAGAATGTGAGGGGTCATAATGGATCATAAGTTGAATTTGAGTCAAATTTGCAGAAAAAAGAAAAAGAAATAAAGAAAACAGTCAGTACCATACGAGACTGGTGGGTTTTCCCGTGCATCCATAGTGGTTTTAGACGGCTACAAGCATCCTGATGGCAGGCTGCAATGACTTCCAACCTTGGGACAATTAAAGAAACACATGTTGTCCCATAAACCAATTATTAGAAGTATTCCACAAATGAACTCAAGGACTGGGCCCTGTGAACGAGAGAGACGCACGTGACTTGCAAGAAGCAGGTAAACAGGGAGGATGTTACACGTGTTACAAAAATAGCTTGGACAGTAAAAGGCAGGTTATATGCTCTGGGCTCATAGAGCCTGTGGATAACTATTAGTGTGTATTTAACCTTTTGGCTTATCAGTTTTAAGAATTCAACCCCTAGTATTCTTGCAAGAGAGAAAAGATAGCCTTACAGGTGTAATACCAGGGAATTAGGACACCTGGGTTTTGCCAGAGATTTCAGCAAGACACATCAGCCAAAATGTCATACTGCTATGTCTGATGCTTGATGGAATCTTTGCGTGCACTTCAGCTGACTTGACTTTAGATCTTATCTTAAAGGCGCACACTGACTTTACTGATACTACAACAATTTGTGTGAGCTGAGGATCTCAACTTTATTTGCATGGTGTGGGATATATGCAAACTCTCAACAGATTGACATGATTCAGCTTGTCTCAGAAACATTCTAATAAAGATTGTTTCCTGTCGTACCTCTCTCAGCTACTTCCTTTTAACGAGGAATATTTGTGCTACATGTGAATCACTGCTTATTTAGCATCATGAGTGACTGGTGCCTCCTGAGACTGCAGGCACAGTTTGTGAGCAGCAGTGTTGGCAGTGGAGTGGCAAGAGGCAACCGCCCGCAGAAGCCGGAGGTGACGTCAATGTGTGGGTGTGAGCAGCAACTACCCACAGAAGTCAGCAGTGGCAACGACAGTGGCATGGCAAGTGACAAACGCCTGCAGAAGCCAACAGCAGCATCAATGGCAGGGGATGGGGATGGGGAGCAGAAACCACCTGCAGAAGCCGGGGGCAGCCAATCTCAGGCGGGGGGCCCCTGCTCCTCCCTATGTGTCACCTATGTTTAGCATAAAGATCTTTCATTTTAGCGTGTCTTTGTGTTTTAAAGAAAGTGCTGTAAGCCAAGAGGAAAAGGTGTGTGTATTCCTCATTCTGTAAGCCTGGCGTTCTAGGACAAACCATTTTAAAGCCATAGATAGGGCTGCTAAATATTTCAGGAGCCCATTGGATCTGTGGAACGAACCTGTTTCAAGGACCAGATGTCATGGCTGTTTCACAAAAGAAGGTATGGGGGGAAGAAGAAGTCCCCACACAATTGACAGGTAACATAATCTCTTCAAGAAATTCCTGGCATTTCCAGGCTTTCCTAGGAAAGAGGCTTCTTAGGGAATTATTTGGCCTTACAGTCTATACTTTTCTGACACTGTACAAAATATAATTATTTTCCTCCCAATTTTTAAAAAACATGTTTGAAACAGGTTTTGAAAAAAGCAGTTAAAATTGAGGGATGTGTTCATGCACTATTTTCATAATCCGGTATCCAGTGTATAATTTATTAAATGCCAAATAGTATTAATGCTGTTCCAGTCTGGTTTGTTTGTTTGTCTGTTTGTACTTCAGAGATAATCCCCAGTATATCAGCCACTGCTTCTGTTTTGCATTCCTGCCAAGTTTTTGACTGGATGCACCAGGCCAGAAATCCGACAATGGCTTTCTTCATGATTATAAAAGGAGGCAAACAAAGATACTGGAGAAGAATTCCATGATTAATTATACATCATTCTCTAGAAAAGAAGTCCCCTGTGGAAAAAAAATGAGCATTGTAACTATCCCTTACAAATATAGAGCCTAATCTTGCAGCTGACTCACGATAGGGGTGCTTTTTCAATGGAAAGAGAGCAACAGACTTCAGGGTGGATCTTTTTAAGAGAATACATGCATCTGTGCAGAGCCCGTTTGAAGTCAGTTGAGTTCTATGTAGACACAGGGCTCTGCTTCCTTGGAGTTTATATCAAAATCAGCACTATATTATTTTTATACAGCAACAGTGACAGAATGTTATAAGTGGAGGAGAACTGATCTTTATTATGACACACTGCTCTCTGCTATACCAATCCAATTCTTATTGGCTTTGTCTAGCTTAGTGTCATTTGTCCATGATAGTATTTTGTTCTTCTCTCAAATTTGAAGCATGCTAAATTGGGTGCTCCAACCATATTCTAATAGTTTCCTTAGTTTCTAAACTATTAGAAATTAGAAATCATTTCCAAAACTTTAGGACTATGGAAGGAGAAGTGTTATTTCAGACACCATAGGTGATGCATAGGGGGGACACAGTGGAGCACATGCCCCCCCTGAGAACGCTGCTGCTCCCCCAGCAGCAAGCACTCTGGCTGGTAGGGGGGCACGGAGAACACTAGTGCCCCCCCTTGAAATTGCCTCCGCCAGTGGCGGAAGTGTCGGCACGTTTGGCAAACAGCCGCTGGGGAACAACCCCCACCCGATCCCTGGTATCCGGCTGGCCACTAGCCTCACCCCCCAACACACACACACAGTTGTACCCCTCCGGTGCCCGCCCCGCAGACTTGGGAGGCACCAGTCACCCATGTCAGTCTCTCTACAAATTCAGATCTTATCTACACAATAAAGGGTTTGCTGGTATACTTAAAGCTGTATGGAAACTCCTCACAAAGAGATGCTGCTTATAGTGGCAAAAGAGGTCTTCTGCTATTACAGCTTATATTAGTTTCCCAAACAAAACAAGCTATATCAATCAGTGCATTTTTTTGCTAGTGTAACTACCTGCAGTATAGCTGTTGATGGCAAGGCTATAGTAGTTAGACATGTTATTTAGTACAATTGTAACCAGCAATTACAGCAAAACTTTTAAGTGTATACCAGGACTCAGGCAGACACGTGTACGTTAGTCACATTTTCAAGCTTTCTATCATAACTAAGAGTTAGATATTTTGCCTTTTTGCAAATTCAAGCTAGAACTTTAGAGAACAGTCCATACCTTCTGCTTCTCTATTTGTTCTGATGAATAACTGTAGCATTTCTATATCCGTCTAAAGTACTTATAAGGCTCCTGTCACCATTGTCTTTGCAATTCTAGTGTATTTATCTTCACAGTACCCCTGTTAGGTATTTTATCTATGTTCTACAGATGGTCAACCAAGTCATAAAAAGATAAAGGGTTAGATCGAATAAGGATGTAGGTGTTTACATTGGGATTTAGGTATTTAAATCCAAAACTTCATTCTGAAAAACTTCCTGCTCAGCTGCCTTCTAACTCCATATATACCTTATGTTTTTACTTTAAAGTTCCCTAAATGCCTCGAGTTGCACCTCCATATATGCTCCAGCTCCTGGTTCCTTAGGTTATATTGACACTCTCTCTTGTTTTCTCTGTATGGCTTAATGAATATTGAATCCTTTTCTGCACAGTTTTAACATAATGTGTAGATTGTGATGCCATCTCCTCTAACATACAATGGCTTATAACCTAGTTGGATACAACACTCTAATGGGAGGTAGGAGGCCTGGATTTGAATCCCTTTGAGCTAATGCACAGGCGCCTCTGCTAAACAGGGCCCCCCAGATGCCTGGAGATGGGCATGGGGAAGGGCACAGTTGACTAGTTAGCTATGCAGTAAACAGTAAACATTGCATGTCTACATATGTGCCCCTATTACACTGGATTTACTCCACAGCAGTATAGTATTTGTAAATACAAGTACTATCCTGCTGTAGAGTAAAAAACTCTGCAGCAGCACATGCGTACACACTGCCCCGAGCTGGGGCACACAAAGATGTTTCAGTGCAGAGGCTGCCTGCCAGCCAGCCCCATGCTGAAGCACCCTCGTGCCCCAGCCAGCCCTTCCACAGGACATTATGGCAGGGGCAGCAGCCCCGGGCTGGTAGGTGTATTGGGCAGCTGGAGCCATCCAGAGGATCACAAATCGGGTGGGCCAGCGATGGAGAGGTGAGACAGCTTATTGGTTTTAAAAGATTATTTTACTTACGCCGCGTGGAATGGCAGTGCAGGCCTCAAGGTAGCTTGCTTGCATTATCATGGATAATCAAACGAGTTACAAGTTAACGAGTTTATGAACGAAAAGGAACCTGTAGGGTAACAAGGGTATGTCAAGAGGACCCGGTGATGGGGAGATATTGGTGGGTGATCAGTCCGCCAAGTTTCTCGATCATGCTACAGAGTTATCCGTCATTACTCTGTCACATGCTTGGAGGTCTCCGACTTGGGCGGAAGCTGCATGAACTTTTATATGTCCGGAGTGGCCAATAACAGACTGCTAGGTAGGAATAACTAATGAAGCAGAACGTGACCAAATTTGGGGTAATGGCTCCATGCAGTTTATTGCGACTTGGACACTCAACTGATTTGGTTATGACAGTAGGCTGACCCCTAGGACCTCCTGCCAGCCAGGAGTGCTCCAACCCAGCTCAATTTGCTGTGCTCCCAGGCTTACATGTAAATGCACCACCAGAAGCGATAAACTCCAGTGCAAAGAGTACTAGAGTTTATTCAAGCATATTAATATGCCTTTGTAGACACACCCAGTGTGCAGGCAGTTTTGGTACATTCTGATTTGACTAACTCTACCCACACATGGGATAATAACCCTTAGGATATTTTCATCAAAAAAGGGAGAAACTTTCATAAACAATTCCCATTCTTCAAACAACTGTCATAATCATTTTGCTTTTCCGCTCTACCACTGTTTTCCAACTATACACTCCATTAAAAGAAAGCCTTAACAGTATCCAAGCTCATTTTATTTTGCACAAATACATAACACACAGGGAACAAGAAGAATAACTGGTAATATTTATGCTTAGGCAAAGGGAAGCAGAACTGGTTAGATAATTCATAAAATTTTAACAAAAATGGACACAAAAATGTTCCCCAAATTGCAACATTGACTTCCACTGCATTTTCCAAACAGCTTTATAAAATAACGATGGGTTTCAAAACTGTATGCAATAATAAGAAAGCAATAGGGTGGCAGAAAAAATATAGAGATATTTTTCTAAAAAGCCTGCAATATCTGTTAGTGGAAAAATCATGTTTTCTGACTGGAATCTGACATCACCTAAAAAGGAAAAAAAAATTTTTTTTACATCTCTCATTAAAGGCAGGAAAAAGTATAGGTAAGGCAGTGTATTTTGTCAGAAGGCTTTTCAGGGAAACAAAGCTTCTAGATATTTGTTTCTGCTTAAATGAATGATCTAATCTGTTTCTTTGCCATGTAAACCTCTCCTCTTTCTGTTAGCATTGATTGGGGGGGAAGGAGGTGGGAAATACAATAAACAATGCAGAAAATTGTGTATTCCAATCGGAAGTACAGGACTAATCAGATGCATACTAGAAGGTAAAAACATGTTTTACAGGGGCCTTTTTAAGGCCCCTGTGTGGATCACAAAAATGATAATGGAGTTGAAATACAAGTTATATGAGAAAGTGTTGAAAAAGCTAGGTATATTTAGCCTGGAGAAAAGAATTTGATAGTAGATGTGGTAGAGCACATGTTGTGTCTGCCACTTTAAGGGTCTTGAGCAGTAGGGAGGTGTGAAACGGGCCATATTCGATTTGGATGCAGCCTGAATAGGGGACAGTGATTCAATTCATTTATTCAGATCACTGTCCTTATTTGATTTGGCCAAATCCAAATCTGAAGATCTGATGCTGATTCAGAGAATCAGCAATTCGGCCATAGACACTGCTTTAAATGTTTTTTCTACATACCTTAGGGTATACCAAGTGCGACTCATGAATGCTGAGGTAGTGGGGCAGATGGAGCATCACACAGGAGCATGGGGGCACCCCTTGCATGCTCAGCAGGGAACCTGGAAGAGAACCGGAAGTACTTCTGGTCTACTTCCAGTCTGCTGCCAAGCGCATGGGGGACCCTCCCCCTTCCATGCTCTCCTGGCTCGGCGATTGACCATGGGGAGACCCCAGGTGCCCCCTCGGACACAGGAAGCGCCAGTTGCCAGTGGGGGGAGTCCCCTACGCACTCCCTGGTGGACACACAAGCGAACTGGAAGTGCTTCTGGTCCACTTCCAGGTCTGCTGCCGAGCAAGCTGGGCACCCCTCCACACTCACACGGGATGCTCCATCTGCCCCAGCATCTCAACATTCACGAGCTGCTTGGTACCTTGAGGTATGTAGAAAAAAACATTTAAAGCTGTGTCTATGTTGGAACCATTAAATCCTTCCATATTTCTCTGAATTGATTCAGAGGGTTCTGATTCAATTCAGATTTGGAGATTTGGCTGCCGATTTAGCAACCAAAACTTCACACAGCCCTATTGAGCAGGCTGTGGAACAGCCAGCAGGTGTAGTAAGGCCTATTAGACAGTCACATGACCACAAGAGGGCCCCTGGATTGGAGAAGGGCTGGATTGGAGGAGGACTCAGTATAAGCCCAGGCCCTAGGAGCTGAGCTGGTGGTTGCTGCAGGGAGCCAAAGGAACATCATCACCCAGCCGGAGATCTGCTACTCCCAGAACACCTGGAGGTCAAGGTAGGAACTATGGGGACGGAGGAGGTTTCTGGTCATGGAGAATGGCCTAAAACTACAAACTGCTGGGGTTGGATTGTGTGGTGGGACTGCCTATGGCAGGGTAGTCTCCAGGAAATGCCACATCTGTGCCTTCCTAGTGAAAGGTAAGTAAGGAGCACCAGAAAGCCTCAGCCCCTGCTGCCTTGTGGGTGACAACCTGGAGGAGAAAGGCTAAGGGAGCACATCCCAACAGAAAAGCATAAGACCCAGTCCCCTAGAGTGGGGCCTGATGCCCATGGGGTGTACAGAGGGCTAGCTGCTCAAGAACCTACCCAAGAGAACCTCAACTGGTCAATGCTGGGGCCAGGATCATGATCACACAAAGGGTGTGAACACCCACCACGAGGGCCAGCCAGAGCCAGCTGCCTGAAGTCCCAACTAGCCTCAGGCAAGGTCAGGGCTTGGGAGGCCAAAAGTCCTGGAGTGCGGCCAGTGCCAAGAGGGAAAGGAGTTTAGGGGACTTTTGCAGCCTAAGACGATGGTGTAGGTTAGGTTGCTTGAGTAGAAGAGATCCAGTCTGGGGTTTGAACATTGGGAAGGAATATAGTGGGACCTTATGTGAGGCTGGAGCCATACAGTGATGCCATCTGCAAGGCATGGGGCACAATGTAGGGATTGTATGAAACTGTGTATTATGCCACTGGCATCAGGGCATTGAATGGGCAGCCTCCTGCTTAGAAACTAGTTTTCAGTTACAACAAAGGGGTAGCTGAAAGGTAGCATAAACACAGGAGTAGGAGATAGAAGAAAATACTGTAGCAAGGTATTTAATTTTTATGTGGTTATCCACATTTCCCAAACTGACTGGAGTAGACTCACAGCTCAAAGAACTGCAGACTTGCCCAAAGGCAATAACAGACAACTGGCATAATTCAGAAGAATTATACCTGGGATAGACAAAATGCGGCCTGTGGGCTGCATGCAGCCCATCAAGGGATTCTATCCAGCCCAAGGCAAGTTCTTTGACCCCACCTGGCTCAGGCATGGAAGGAAGCCCAGGTTGTAACATGTGTGGCCAGTCCTGCTCGCACTTGGTGGGGCGGGAGTGCTGAGGCAACCTACCTCAGTTTCTTGGCAGCCCCTGCGATAGTGGCTTAGATAGGATTATTTGCATGCACACACACCCCACCACCACTGCTGCACCACGTCAGGTCAGCACCCTTTGCATCTCCACAGCCTTCAACAGCTCACCAAAACTCCTTAAGTGGCCTTTTATCCCAAATAATTGCCCAGCCCTGGATTAGATATACAGCCTATTTTTCTGATGTAATCAGCCTGTACACTGGTGTAAGCAGGGAGCAAACATATGACATGCACAGGATGTCCATTACTCAAATCAAATGTGGAGTCACCCTGGGGAAGATGAGGTGTAAGACTACACTAGTGTGTTATACTAGTCTTCTGTCCACAACTCATGTCAAAGTAGCCATTAGCTCAAGGTAAATGAGCTATTGCCTGTTCCCCTGGCACCTGGTGTCATGGTGCTATAAAAGCTGCCTGTAACTTGCAGTTATCCTGGGGCAGCTGCACATCTGTCCTTTTTGGGCTCTAAGGTACAATACTGTTGTAAATTGCATCACTGTAAACACATCATCTGTCTAAGCTAATGATTATCAGCCAGGGTCCTGGGGTAACCCGGGATGCCTTGAGGTCCTTTTAAGGGTGCTGAAGGGTGCCACATCATGCTAGCACTGTTAGGTGTCAAAGTGTGATTTACATGATAAAAACATAGATTTCAAACAGGAATATAATGTTAAAACATTCTGACCTATTATGGTCTTTAAATTCTTTGCAACAGAAGAATTGTTCTCTAATTTTTCTGTAGTCAAGTGAAAACTAAGAGCTGGTATTTTCTGAGGGGGCTTCATGTCTATCAAGGGGTGCCTAGAGTCTACTGAGGGGTCTAAAAGTCTAGGGACAGATATTCAAAAAGCCCAAGCCTAAATTGATTCAATCTTTGCCGAGTAGTTTAAGCTGAGCAACTTAAATTGATTAATAACTGGACAGACTTCTCAGTTAAATCAGGAAATGCAGACACATACCTGCAGTGACTCAAGCCAGAAGCCAGGAGGTAATAGAACACACCAGCAACCACTGCCAAAGGGGAGGGCAGATAAGCCCTCTAAAAGGTTCTCACCCCTCCTCGCTGGAGCAGAGGAGTCATGGCCAAGCACCAGCCAGGACTAGCACGACATAGGATGCAAGATACCAGCCACCAACCTAAGGCAGGGGGCAGCTGCTGCCAGACCAAGGAGTGGAGATAGGAAAAAAGACCTTTCTCTTAAGCAAGCATGTATTGAACACAGCAATACACAAAGCATACAACATGGAACTACCAAATATATTCACCTAAGCCAAGATACAGCCCAGTAAAACACAGCATACACCAGTGTTTCTCAACTTTTAAGTAGTAAGTACCCGCTAACTTGTGAAAATGTTAATAAGTACCCCAACACTATCTTTCCAGGGGATTTTATATTGACAGATTAATGTGTGCCATACGTTGGAAGAAGGGCTGTGTATATAAGGCCGTGATATGACAGATATCTGATCTGGTGTGGGTAGGGTTGCTACCTTTTGCACCGGGGTGCTCAAGAATGTACCTGGGCTAGAGGTGATGTTGGCCAAAGCTAGGAGGGCTGAACCCAGTGTTGCACAAAGCATGGCACACCAAATTATTGTTGGGGAATTTAAAGTGATGCGCAATGCGTGGCACGCCAATTTTTTTGCCATAGTTTTGAGAGGAAGAAGGGGTGAGAGAGAGATGGGGCAGGAGAAAGAGAGCGAGAGAGAGAAACAGACAAGGATATTGGGTGAGAGAGAGAGAGAGAGAGAGCGAGCAAGACAGGGACGGGGGGAGGGTAAAGAGAGAGAAAGAAGGGGAAAAGAGAGAGGACAGGTAACAACTGTAATTGTATCATAGTATCATAGTATCTAGAGTCGGAAGGGACCTGGGCAGATCATCTAGTCCGACCCCCTGCCTTGGCAGGAAAGAGCACCGGGGTCAGAT
>JAGPOW010003642.1:72797101-72810315 GCA_030014935.1 Caiman crocodilus | reverse complement strand
AGAACAGGATGGGGTTCAACACTGACAAGTGCAGGGTAATGCACCTGGGGAGGAAGAACCAGCGGCACACCTACAGGCTGGGGAACTCCCTTCTCACCAGTGTTGAGACACAAAAGTATCTTGGAGTCATCATTGATACCACAATGAACATGGGCCAACAGTGTGGGGATATGGTCAGGAAAGCCAACCGCACCTTGTCGTGCATCCACAGATGCATCACAAGCAGGTCCAAGGAGGTGATCCTCCCCCTCTATGCGACACTGGACAGGCCGCAGCTGGAGTACTGCTTCCAGTTCTAGGTGCTGCACTTCAGGAGGGATGTGGCCAATATGGAGAGGGTGAAAAGGAGGGCCACCCACATGATCAGGGGGCAGCAGGGCAGGCCCTACAAGGAGAGGCTGAGGGACCTGAACCTGTTCAGCCTCCAAAAGAGAAGGCTGAGGGGGGATCTAGTGGCAGTCTACAAACTAGTCAAGGGGGACTAGCAGGCATTGGGAGAGTCCCTGTTCCCCCAAGCAATCCCCGGAGTTACAAGAAACAACAGACACAAGCTAGCGGAGGGTAGTTTCAGGCTAGACATTAGGATGCGCTATTTCATTGTCAGGGCAGCTAGGACCTGGAACCAACTTCCAAAAGAAGTGGTGCTGGTTCCTACACTGGGGATCTTTAAAAGGAGGCTGGACAAACATCTGACCAAGGTCATTTGACCCCAGTACTCTTTCCTTTTCAGGTGGACTGTGGCATATAAGAATTGCCATTCTGGGTAAGATTAAAGATGCATCTTACCCAGTAGCATATTTCTGAGAGTGGAAAGTATCAGATGCTTTAAAGCAGGAGTGACTAACCTGCACAGGTGGCATTGGAAGCCTTTGTGTATGTCATGTGGCAGATTAGTGATGAGATTGCTGCTCTGCTTTCTGCTCTGACTCGGCAAGTCTGGGAGGGACCAGAAATCAAAGCAGTAGATCAGGCAGGGGAAGGGAATTGGAAGGGTATGGGGCTAATTTGTGGCATGTGTGCCAAATGGGTTGGGCCCCACTGCTTTACAGCAGAGGTGTCAAATGGACAGCCTAAAGGCTATGAAGATGCATCATCTGGTCCACCAGACTCACAAAGGTGCAGGTGTGGCCCAGGGTGTTAGGTGCATTTGACACCTGAATTTAGAAGAATGGTATAAAAAACACATCATGTGTAGAGTGGTCCAGTTCCTGTCATAACCTCCTAATAATCATCAACCATATGTTTAGGAATGTTCTACGCAACAGGTTACATCCCTTGTTATTTAACTTCAGAGAGAGGGCTGGAGTGTGCTGGATAATGACTTACCTATGGCCTGGTGGATAGAGCACTATTCTAGGAAACAGGAGCTACAGATTCAACACACCACTCCTAGGTGAATGGGGTATAGAGCTTGAGTCTCTTGCTCCTTTGGTAAATGCCCAACTGATAGGGCATTAGACTAATGGTGACTGTCATCCTCTCTTCCACTTAAAGGATTTTGCTCTGCTACAGTTTCAAGACTTAGGGCTTTGTTACTCCTTACACCAGGGTTGGGCAAAATATGGCCCATGGATTATATCTGACCCATCAATTGATCCTATCTAACCTGCTGGCTGCTGCTGAGATCCTGTGCCCTGCACCATTCTACTCTGCTGCAGCTGGGGTTGGCCCAGGCTGAGCAGCATGAAAACTCCTCCACCCCCTGCATTCATCTCCTGACTGCCCAGCTTCCTGTGAGTGCTGCAGCCATGTAGTCCTGCCACTGTGGTCACTAGCAGCCAGACCCACACGATGGTCTGCAGTGCAGCATGCTGAGTAGCTGTCCTGCCCACTACGATGAGCTGCTGCTGCTGTGGCACCACTAGAAGATGAGTTCATGCCCCCTGTGAGGGGGGGACTCATCTCCTAGTCCAAGGGGGCGAGTTGGGGGGTCATTATGCAGCCACCCCCAACTTTCCTGGTGTGGTGCAGTGGTGACAACAGCTCCTTTTGGCAGGTGGGAGGGCAGGAAAACTGCTTGGCATACTGCATCATGCCCTGTCTTGTACAGGACTGGCTGCCAGCAGCTCCAGTGCCAGTATACTGCAGCACCAACAGGAAACTGGGCAGGGGGGATGGATGCAGGGAGGTGGAGGAGTCTGTGCACCAAGGCCTGACCCAGCCCCTTCTGCAGCACAGAATAACAGTGCAGGGCACAGCCCTCCTTCTTTAGGCTCCTGGCAGTCTGGATCGGATCACTTGCATCCCTACCTCAGCCCTCAACAGTTCACCAGAACTCCTTAAGTGGCCCTGGAACCCAAATAATTGCCCACCCCTGCCTTACACTGTAAGCCACAAAAATATTAATCAGTGTTAGTGCTAGCTTGGAGTTTGGAGCAGTCACACCCTGGGCATGCCCAGATGAGTGCAGCCATGCAATATGAGGTGCCGCAAACATGCACATGGCACAGCATACAGCACAGTCCAGTTTTCTCCATGCTGCAAAGGCCTGTGTATATACACTGCTCTGATTTTTTTTCCACAGCTGTTTTTTTGTTGACCCCTGGATATCTAGGGGTCAAGAGAAACCCACAAACAAAAAAACCTGGAGCAGTGCACACTCAGTAAGCACACGCTGCTGAGAAGCAGAACTGGGTTCCCCAGAGCTGCCTTGCAGTTGCTGGCCAGGCTCTGCATGGCAGGAGCACTGCAACTGCCACCCCATGAAGACACCAGGTGAGGCAGCTGGCACCAGCCCAGTTCTGGCCCCAGCCTCCTATACCACTCCTGGGGTAACCTGCCATGTGCCAAAGCATGCATGGCACAGGCATTCCCCAGGAACAAGTCACTAGAGTACAAGGTGGCACATCTTGTGCCCGGGGAACCAAACATCCATGCTCATCTGGACCTCTTAGTCTAAAAACCTCTGACTATCCCCAACCTGCACAGCTGTAACTTGCCACTAGAGGCCTTCTGAGTAAAGGCAGGACTAGGAGCTGTAGCTGTGAGTTGCCACTAGAGGTCTGGTGAGTGTTACTTTAAATTCCAATTGCCAAATCAAGAGCAAGAGCTTATAAATGGGGATAAGGCAAAATGCCGCATTTATTTGCATGAATTAGGGATAGAGGTTTGGACACACCACCCATATAGACACACACCAATTATCATGCACATCATTATGCACAGACACACACAAACACAAAACAACTATAACCAGATGTTATAGTTACTAGCAGCAGTTGTTGAATAATAGCATTGGGTGGCCAGCCCCTGGCCTCACTGAGAGAGAAAGAGATTTTGTAGATAGCAGCTTTTTAGAGGGGTAACAGATCTGTCTGTGCTCCAACAGAACAGCAGTTGAAAGAGAGACTCACGCAACTTGGCATTTTTGAAGTCTTCTTTTATAGGAATTGCCATCCTTTGTTTTAGCACTTTGGGAGTTTTCCATACCCAGCTTCTGTTTTTGCAGTTGTTCTTCATTTGGCTTCAGGTTATCTCAGCCTTGGAATGTTCTTGCTGCCCATCTGGCAGGATGTGAGCATTCCTTCTCATTATCTTTTGTGCCTTATGACTCAAAGGGATACTTCAGTCATCCATTAATTAGTTTACTGACTGGTAACTTACATTTGGTGCTTTGTTCCTTACATAAACAATTAAATCTTTTCCCATTTCTATGCCATTCTCTCACCATTCACACTTTCACATACACACATTCAAAAAAGGGCATACAGAGTTCATTCACTTATGCCAAACAAAAGAATACAAAATGGAGTTTTCAAGTCACTTACAGGACAAAACTAACATGGTTACATTTCACTACTATTACACTTTATGTTAACATCAGCTACATTAGTTCAGTTCATGCTATATGAGTGAGAACAGGCTTCTATCACTGCTCTATGGGCAGGGATGTGAGAGATCCTGGGATACTTAAAGACATCAATTTAGGTGGCACATCTGTCAGGAGTGGATCAAAGATAATCTGGCCCCGGAGTGGCGTACCTTTTGAGATGCATAACATGCACTTAAAGCAACTTTTAAGGTGCGAATGTGTGGACAATGCAGAGATTAAGAGCTCCAGGAGCTGCACAAAATTACTGTGTAACAAGGCCCTGAAGCAGCCTTACACACATGCCTGGGTGAGAATATACTACCATGTATCTGCTCAGTGATTAGGACACGCTCACACTCAAAACTGAAAAGCAAGCTGTGTGCCTGGACCAAAAACTGTAGTTCTGCAGCTGTTTAAATGCCATATAGGGGTGTGTCCACACATGCAGGCACCTGTGTTTGCAGCAGCTGAAATAGAAGCAGTGCAAATTTAAGCCAGTGCTTTTTGCCTCGGCACACGTGCCTGGACATGCACTTTGGTGAGGCAAATTGTGACAGCTGGGGCAAAATAATCCTGCCTGGCTCCTCCTGGATCTGAAGCCAGGGGGAGCTAGAGCCTGGGGCCAGCAAGGTGCTGGCCCCATCAGTACAAAAAGCTGCCCTGACAAGTAGCTCAGGGCTATTCACACTCAGGATTTTCTGGGGCCAGGCCAATTGTTACCTGGGGACACTACCCCTTGTGCCAGATGGACTGCTGAAGCAGCCCTGATCATTCCCTGCACCCTCTACCCACTGCAGCAATCTAGCAGTGGGGGCTGTTGCCTGACTGTGACTTGCTGCACACTTGCCAGACCTGGATGGGGACTGTATGGCCAGTAGAGGCATCTGCCCCTCTGGGCCAGCTGCCAGTGGGCTGTGTCTGCAGAGTTGGCCTTTGTGTGGTACTACTGTCATAGATTCCAGGATGCTAGGGTTGGAAGGAACTTCAACAGATCATTGAGTCTGACCCCCTGCCTAGGCAGGAAAGAGTGTTGGGGTCAAATGACCCCAGCCAGATGTCTATCCAGCCTCTGCCCAAGCATATGGGCAGCTATCACCTAGAAGATTTTCCCAGTGTGGTCTGCCACCTCCAGCGGGGTCTATGGTGCCAGCTCTGAGCAGGCGCCTCTGCCTAGGTCCTGCCACTTCCCTCCCTAGCAGGAATTCTGGCGTTCCCTATTTGAAAACTGAAAAATCTCTGATAAAAAAAAAAAAATCCCACTCTGTAAAATACCCCAAAATCCATGTTCCTCCACAATTAAAACAAATAAAAAACACTATATAGAGAGAGAGTGAGAGACGGAGAGACAGTGATCAACTGTGCAATGTTTTATTGATATATCTACAGTGGTAAAGCAAGTTGGAAGCCTACCAGCATCTCTATCATCATAATAAAATGAATTCTAAATACCTGTATGTCTTGCTGTGTTTGCCTTTGGTTTTTTTACCATAGAGCAATTAAAACTCCCCCACCAGGATGCAGTGACAACTGCCTCTGCAGCCACAGCTCCTGCCAGCAGGTCTCATCTTGTCTGGCAGCTGAGCATGCAAGGTGTTTGCTGGGGGGATGTAGGGTTTGCAGGAGAGGGGTGGGGTGATGTGGTGTGTGGGTAGTGTGGGTGGATTGCAGGGGAGCTGTGGGTGGGGGCTGCTCAGGAGGGGTGGGTCCCCTGCCCCCTGAAGCACCCCTGTACAGCTAATGGACTGCCCTCTCACAGGGCTGCAGCCCCCCCAACAGGGGCCACATGGCCCCCACAGAGGCCACCACCCTCCCTGCAGGGCCCATGTGCCCCACCCCTGCTTGCTCCCCCCGCCTCTGAATTGCTGCCCCCCCCACCTGCTGCTGGCTCCTGCAGCCCCACTGATGGCTTCCCCACTTGGCCCCAGCCCCCCCAGCACTTAAAATGTTTTTTAAAAGGCCAGCACTCATCAGCAGTAGCAGCGGCCGTTGGGATCACTGGGGCCTCCAGGCAGAGCCCCGCTTCCCCCACCCACACACACACACAGCACAGGGCAGTGGGGACTGGCCCCAGCTGCCTGGCACCCACTGCCACTGCCCCATCAAGCAGGTGTGGCTCAGGTCAGCAGGGTGCCATGTGCTGTCGGACCGATGGGACCACTGTGGCTGTCACCCAGGGCCTGGCACGGCTCAGCCCAAGCGGCCCCAGCTGCCTGACAGTGCATGGTGCTCTTCTGACCCAGGCCGCACCTGCAGGATGGGGCAGGGGCAGTGGCAGTGCAGGTACCAGGTGGCTGGGGCCAGTCCCAGTCCCCTCTGCCTCCTGCTGTCCCATACTGTGAGAGGGCTCTGCCAGGAGACCCCAGTGACCCTATGGCCTTCAGTACTGCCGGTGAGTGCGGGGGTTTTTGTTATTGTTTTTTAATTGCCGAGATGCTGGAACAGGGCAGGACAGCAATTGGGGGAGCTTAGGGGCAGGCGGGGGATGGAGCTGGACAGGGCAGCAATCTCAGGGGGCTTGGGGAGTGAGTGGGAGATGGAGCCAGTGGGGACGGTTCCCTTCTCCAGTCCTCCCAACCCCTACTTACCAGCACAGAGCCCAAGTCCATCTTCCTGCAGCTGGCATACTGCCTGCCCTGCATGGGGAGGCAGGGTGCTTCAGCACTGGGGTGAGGGCCAGCCATAGAGATGTTCTGGCTGGCTACCAGAGCATCTCTGTGGAGCACCAGAACCTCCCGCTGGCTCAGGGCACAGTCCTGGGTCCATGTCCTGCCCCACTTTTCTTCTCCGGGGTATTTTTTGACCTCTAGATATCCAGGGGTCTAATTTTGCACCCACGCTGCAAATTTGCACCGGCGCATTCATCTGGATGTGCATTTGTCTGGATGTGCCCTAGGTGCAAATTTTCATGTGTGCATTCGTCTGGATGCGCCCAAAGTGTGTAAAGTGAAACAGGATTCTGCCCTCAGTCTGGAAAACACAGCAGCTGGGCACGTATTTTATAAGCCTATCTGAAGCTTAATTGGCATGTAAGACCTTGGAGTGGCACTTTGCTCCGCAGATGAAGTAGATTAACGGCCCTACCCAAAATATGTTTTAATTGCCTCATGAATAAAATGTCGCTATACATTTCCCTGGAGCTATTGTTACTGTCTTGGATCAATATTTTATTCTGACAGACTGCTCAATTTACCTTTCTTTTATGTTTGACAAGTGTTCATTAGAAATCCTTCGTTGTTGTTGTTTTTAGCTTCCCTGTTTGCAGATATTTGATTTCTTTAAATGTACATATAAAAACAGTTTCTAGTGGAACAGATTTCAAATTTTCATGTAGGCTCAGCATGCAAATATAAGATTTGCAAACTATGCAAACTTACCATGAGGATAGCAATGGAATAAGTTCAAAACATTCAAACAGTTTTGCATCCATCTGCAGAAGCTTTAGCTAAATGCTATATCTCATGTCAAGTTAAACCACAGTTAATAGGATTAAGTAAAACAGTTTTGTAGACAAAATGTACAGTGTGCATGCCAGCTATCCACACATGACCACAACCTATAAATAAGTAGTGAAGATAAAAATATAACAGCATATTCTCAGTCCTTCTACCTCTTTCTACCTATTGCTTCATGCAAAAGGCCAGTAGTTGTTATTTCATAAGATAGCTGGTGAATGTGCTCAACACATTAGCTCTGTTTTGAGTGATCATATTGTTACTGCAGCAGCAATGCAGTAAAATCATGGCTACTGTTACTGCTTACAGTTGGCTCCAAAGTAAACTGCAGCTGTGGTCCCATGATTATTCTTTACTATATGGCATAAGGATGACAAGAAACACTCGTTGTCTACACTTTTATTTCCTACATCCCTTAAGAACATAAATAGAATCCTCCTACTTCAAAAACTCCTAAAAATGGTCCTAAAATTTGACCATGAAAATGTTGTTGTATTTTATATATTATTTATTAGATATTAATATTAACTGAGACAAAATATTTCTAGCAAGGCCTTTTCAAAAATCTGGAGAAACGTGAGTTTTAGATAAATAAATTTGTATGCAAGTAAATTAAGAGCTACTGCTGCATTATAGTCTAGTTATTGCATGTTAATAATAAAAATAGTGAGCTGCAATGTATCATTATTAATAATGACATATTTGAGCCCTTTTCAGCCACAGGTCATAAAGTGCTTCAGAAAGGTGGGCAAGAATTATTATCCCCATTACACAGATGGGCACATTACCACAGCAGATAGGTGATATGACTCATCCAAGGTCACACAAGGTCAGTGAAAAAATGGAAATAGAGCCTTCTCTATCTGGACTACCATTTTATGATATATAACTGTGTTGTCACTGAGGTTATAGACACTGAAACAACGTCTGACCCACTGCAAAGAGACAATGAAAGTATCCTGAAAGTAATTAAGTAATTACCCTGAAAGTAATTAAACTACCCACTGATTAAAGTAGAGTGAATTATTAGTTCAAGAAAGACATTGCAAGCAACTCTTAACTCTGATCCATTTGTATTTCTGTAAGGCATTGCTTAATGCTCCTCCTTCCCTAATGAATTATTTAAAATTACTATTGTATTTTGCAAGGAATTTTGAATAGTCTCAATTTTCACATGTATCCTTCAATATACATATAGCACAGGGAATAGCATTAATAGGTCTAATGTAAAGCTAGATCAATATGATGAAAACAAACATTATATCATGGTACAAAAATCAATACAGAGACATTTGAATCATCATAAACCCTGGTCCATTTTCTATTCTGAGTAAATTTAGGTTCAATTAGGTGACCCTGGACCTAAAGTTCTGTGTTTCTCCATAAAAAGATATAGCATATGAAGCACTGTATCTCATTACCAATATGCATCACATGCTTTCTGTAGGAACAGATCTTGTTCAAAAGGATGAGGTTATGTAGACTCATATCCACTTGAAACTGGATTAAGCCCAGCAGTTTGTTTAAATGTAGCTATGAAAGGACATCAGATGATCATAAATTATGGGCTAAATGCAGCTTCCATTGAAGTCTGGATTGTATATTAAATATTGAATTGTCAATTAAACTGTACCTGAAGATTGTTCATTACTTGTGATAACAATACACAAGCCAAAACTTGGTAGTTGATAAATGTCCTGAAACATTCATTCAGGGTTGAAAACTGAACAAGAAAAATCTCAATGCAAAGCTATTTATACCAAATTGCATGAAAAATTGTTAGTGTACATAAAATGAGCAACTACTGTATTTTTGTGCATATACCCCACCCATGGGTATAAGCCGCACCCATGTATAAACCGCATAAAACTGTATTTTTGTAAATAAGTCTGTGTATACGCCACACCTGTGTATTTCCTGTGGCGGCGTATACACAGGGAGGCAGTGCAGCCTGGCCCGCCCCGGCAGCTGCAACACAGCCTGGCCTGCCTGGGTCCAGTGGGGAGGCAGTGCAGCTGGCCTGGGCCCCGGCGGCAGTGGCGGCACAGCCCGGCCCGCCCTGGCCCTGGCCTCCATGGCAGCAACGGCACAGCCTGGCCTGCCCAGGCCCAGCAGGGAGGCGGCACAGCCCACCCTGGCCCCCGAGGCAGCGACAGTGCAGCCTGGCACAGCCTGCCCCGGCCCCCACGGCAGCGGCGCAGCCTGGCCCGCCCAGGACCAGTGGGAGGCTGCGTAGCGCAGCTTGGCCCGCCCCGGCCCCAGCCCCAGCCCCAGCCCCAGCCCCAGCGATGGAGCAGCTGGCCCTGGCCCCAGCCCCCCGAGGGAAAAAAAGTCCACTGATAGCCCGCACCCCCGTGTAGCCCGCACCCATCCAGTTCTTTTGGTAAAATCGCATATACCCCATGGGATATATGCACAAAAATATGGTAAATAAAGTTCCCCAAGTCCTCTAAAATCCACAAGTAGAACTTCATGATTAAAAGGCTTCATATAGAAAATTGTTTTAAAGATGTAGGGAAAGGTAATCTTTCTTCAGCTACTATCAGCTAGCTCTGGTAGCAGCGTAAAGAGGTCACGAAAAGCCAGTAGAGGCGAGTTTACAATTCCCAGATTGAGGTACAGCTTTAGGCTATTCTACATGTGCCTGTCACAAGCTTCCTTGCAGTTTGTAAGGTCAAGACAGGCCTGGGGATGAGTGTGGGAAAGGCTCTAGCATATACTGCTGTGACCATTCTGAGCTATTATAGGTTCTAGAGGGCTAAGTACAGACAACCAAAAGGCTCAAGGCTGAAGCAATTCAGTCTTTGCATGTTAATCTAAATTGTAGAGATTGAACCAATACGCAAGTGAACAGACATTCACTTTTGATTTTGGACATGCAGACACATACCTGCAGTGGCCTAGGCCAGAAGCTGGGGGAATGCTAGAGCATGCCTCTCTGCTCAGCTGGAGCAGACAGCTTGGGCCAAGGCTAGCCCCACACTCTGCAAAGGAGGGAGGGGGCTTTGCAGCATCCTGGGATGCTGGTGGAGTGTGAGTTAACTTGAATCTGGAGGGGATCTGGGACAGAAGTTCAATAAACTGATTTAACCAAAATCAGTTAAGTCTGATACTACATCCATCTGGTTTTATTTTAAACTGGTTTCAGCCATTTTGAAAGTAGCTTCACGTGCATCAGACTTCTGTTGCGTTACAGATTTGAACCAGTTTCTGATCACTTATACTGGTTTATGTGCAATTCCTGCTCCTAGCCGACATGATCAGAGGCACATTCCCACAACCAAGATGTGGCAAGGGCTGGTGGGGTGGATCTAGGGCCACTACAGTGGTGTAGTTGTATCCCCTTTGATTCCTGGTCCACCCAAAATTTAATACCAACTGCCTGACTGGCAGCAGCATTCTCTTCACGCAGCAGTGAGGGAGTCACTTGACTTCATGGCTTATTATAAGGTACTCATTCTTTCTAAACTCTTCATTCCACAGGTGTCAATGTCCTTTTCTCCTTTTTTAATGGTCTTGATATTCCATTAATCAACCTATCCCTTCTTCTGCAATTCTGCTGTCTGTCAGCTGCTTCTCAAAATGTTTTTTATCTAGGGTTAAAAACAATCAGCTCAGGTGTAGAAACATCAGCTAAGATGGACATCTACTATGGAGTGGAAATAACTTTCAGTAAAGCACTGTCAAGGTGCTCAATATTAGCTTTTATTTTATGAAGCTGAAAGATGTACATTGAATTCTGATGACAACAGGACAAAAGAAACAACATCTTTTGATTATTTTTGCCTAATTTGTTGTTTTATACATACGTGTGACAGGCTCCTGATCGACTCCCTTGGCGCTGAAGCCCAGGGGGGCAGGCCATGTTCAAGCTGGCCAGCACTGCGCCGCAAGAGGCATTGCTGGTTGGCTTGAGGACTGGAAGCCACATGTCAAAAGTGGGTCTGGACATGGAGACAGGGGGAGAGCATGCTCGAGCACTGAAAATGGAGCCAGATGCTCTTCCTGATGCTGGAAGAGACCTGGTGCCTTCCCCTAGGGTCAGCATGCCCAGGAAAGTGGTACACATACATCTCATAGCCAAGACATCTGAGAAAAACCTAGATGCACACCCTACAGCCCACAGGAGGCTGGTTGTTTTCCCTGGGGCAGGAATACACACACATTTGGATGCCTGCTCATTTGACATGAGCAGCATAGTCCAGACATAATGCAATACCCTACATCATATATAGAATCTCACAGAAACAATCGAGTCAGGTGGGGCTGAGAGAGGGCAGCCCAGTGGGCCCTGTGGGGCCAAATGAAAGGAACACTGGCCTAGGGGACCACAGACACTGCACACCCCACCAGAGCACCTGTGTGCTCACAGCATGACAACGGGACCGGCAGAACTGCAAGCCTTGTGCAAGCACTGTGGGGAACACCAGAAAGCAGTGCCATACCTGGCCTAGCATCAAGACAGGGAGAACCTATGCCAGAAGATCTGCCTGCCAGGAAGCATATGTGAACAAAGGGTATACCAGGCACCAAATCAACCCATGACCAAAAGGGCATTGTTCAGCTTGGGAGCATCATTGCCCTGTCCACTGCCCAGCTGAGCTATTTAAGTTAGATTTTCAATTGTGTTGTGATTCTTTGAGAAATACACAACAGTGGCAGGATCGTTGAAGTCCCTGTTCTCACTGAGCATCCAATTCAGAAGGAAAAATCTCATCAACATGCCAGAACTCTGCCAGAGCTGACTGCAAACCTGAGGGGAAAGGGGTTGGATATAGGGAAGGAAGACCCCCAATGCAGTCACAGCTGGACCCTTGGGGAACCACTAAGCACCACCAGACAAACAGAGGTATACCCTGTGTGAACAAGTTGTGGCAGGTGAATAGGCCCAGGTGTCATGCAACCCAAGGGGGTGGGGCACGCCAGTTGGTCAGTATGGCAGGTGTGAGTCTGTTGCAACATGCCTGTCACAATATTAGTAAATCTTCTGGTTTCTTTTTACCTAGAGACAAATGTGTTGTGTTATATTTCATAGATTTCATAGACATTAGGGGTGGAAGGGACCTCAGAAGATCATCGAGTCCAACCCCCTGCCCAAGTCAGCTGGGGTCACAGGATCCCAGCAAGATAAGCATCCAAATTTCTCTTGAAGGTGTTCAATGTGGGTGTTTGAACCTCTGATGGCAGGCTATTCCAGACCTTGGGGGCTCACACAGTAAAGAAATTCTTCCTTATGTTCAGCCTGAAACGGTCTTGCTGGAGTTTATAACTGTTCGACCTTGTCATCCCTTGGGGCCCTCTGGTGAACAATTGTTCCCGCAGAGCCTGGTGAACACCCCAGCAAACTTACAGGTGGCTATCAGATCACCCCTGAGCCTGTGCTTTTCTAGGCAGAAGAGTCCCATAGCTCTCAGCCTGCCATCGTAAGGTCTGTTTTCCTGACCTCTGATCATGGGTGTGGCTTTTCTCTGGACTCTCTCAAGCTTCTCCACATCCTTTTTGAATTGTGAAGCCCAAAACTGGATGCAATACTCTAGCTGAGGCCTCACCAAAGCCAAGTACAATGGGAGAATGACGTTCCAGGATTTACCTGAGAAGCATCTATGGATGCAAGCCATACTTGCTTTACTTGTTTTCCCTGGAGCAGGAATACACACACATTTGGATGCCTGCTTATTTGACTCTTTCCTGCCTCTACAGGGGGTCGGACTTGAGGATCTATGGAAGTCTCATCCGGCCCTAACATCTATCAATCTAGGACATCAATCTCCTCTCCCTTGTATCATAGTATCTAGGGTCAGAAGGGGCCTAGAGTAGGCCATCTAGTCTGACCCCCCACCAATGGCAGGAATGCATGCCAGGGTCACAGGACCCCAGCCAAGTACCTATCTAATCTACTCTTAAAGATGCCCAAGGTAGGAGCAAGAACAACTTCCCTAGGAAGCTGGTTC
>JAGPOW010003642.1:72778113-72797001 GCA_030014935.1 Caiman crocodilus | reverse complement strand
GCTCGGAGGATCATCTCCTTAAGGAACGCCCACCCTTCATGGACGCCCATGTCCTCAACCCTACAGTCCCGCAGCGCCTCCTCAACTAGCCTCCTGAGTGCTCTGAAATTGGCCCTTTTGAAGTCTGGGACCCTAGTCATAGCGTGCGTCCTAGCTACACCACGCCAGACAGCAAATTCTATCAGGCAATGATCGCTATCTCCCAGGGAGTCTCATACCTGGAGCCCTCCAATCAGATCATCCTCCGAGGCCAGGACCAGATCCAGCAGCGCATCCCCCCTTGTGTGGCCACGCACCTCCTGGACCAAGTGGAGGTCCTGCAGCTCTGCCAGGAACCTCTGGGACCTCTCGGACTTGGCCAACTGCTCCTCCCAGCAGATGTCCGAGTAATTGACGTCACCCATGACAATGACATCCCTTGTCGTAGCCGCCTCCTTAAGCTGGCCAGCAAATTTGAGGTCCAGTTCCTCCTTCTGGTAGGGTGGTCTGTAGCAGACACCCACCATTAAGTCCCTTTCCCCTTGTCCTCCTTGCAGCCTGACCCAAATCGCTTCCACCTGGTCCTCAGGTGATAGGTTACCTGGTTGTAGAGGGAAATGAGATTGGTCAAGCAAGACCTACCCACAACAAACTCATGCTGGGTATCCCTCAGGATATTGCTGTCAGCTTCTCTGTTAAGGATTGCCTCTTTGATAATCTTTTCCAAGACCTTGCCCAGGATAGAGGCCAGACTGATGGGCCTGTATTTCGCCGGATCCACTTTCCTCCCTTTCTTGAAGATAGGCACCACATTGGCCTTCTTCCAATCTTCGAGCACTTCACCAGAGCACCAGGACTTCTCAAAGATCCATGCCAGGGGCTGGGCTATGATGCTAGCCAGCTCCTTGAGTACCCTGGGGTGTAGATTGTCAGGGCCAGCTGACTTGAATATGTGATGATGCAGCATGTAATTTGAAACCCCCTTTTCAAAATTCCAGATTGGCCCATGCAGGCTGTGTTTGGTCCTCAACCTGGCCAGAATTCCAAAGACTGGAATGTTTCTATGTAGATCGTGCCACAAAGTACATAAAATCTCACCCACTTTGGGGTCTCAGCATTGTTTCTTCTTCTTGTGTTTGAGATATATATCAAACAAACAAAGCAAAGTAACAATACACATTACCACTATACATGCAGCTGGTGCATTAACTTTGTACATCTAGCTTTCTATGGTCAGAAAGCCCCTGTTTCTTTTTGTCAAATAAAGCTTAAATAAAAACTCAGAATATCAAATAGCAAACAGAATAGTAAATGGAGAAAAAAAAACATCACTTGCAGAAATGCTGTTTCTGGAAGAAAAACATATTATGAAAAGAACCCAGAAGGCTAAAATTCTCCTTTTTTCCTAATAAAATGTTATGCTGTATGTGGCATGTGATGAAAATTGGACTTATTCTTTTCAAAATATTTTAAAGGTATGTAGATTTCTTTCTAAAATTACATGGCAAAACACCTTTAATCTTTGAGGATGAAGAAAAGAGGTTCTGGCAGATGGACAGTTTACACTGATATTAGGCTCATATTATTTTTGTATTCTGAAAAGAGTAAAAGTAGTCTGAAAAATACTGCCTGAGGGTTACAGATGAATATTAGTTTCAGAAGTACTTTTTTCCTTAAGCATGTGCTTTTCCTAAAAGCTGAAATGCATGTCTTTGAACAAGAATCTTCAGAAACTAAACATTTAGGATATTGATCTTTATTGTACTTAATGTTTATTTTATTAGCTCTCTAAGTTTCTCTATGAACATTTCAACTGTTTCAGCTGTTCAGAATCAAACAGAAACCAGAATGGAACTATTTATGAAAATGATTTTTTTTCTGTTAAATGACCAAAATATTATTAAAGATAAAAGCATGAATTTTCAAAAGGAACTGTTTTCCTGCTTCCAGGTGTTACAGTTTTTCTCCTCAGAAATTTGCAGAGGTTTATTGTCTCAGAGGGTAGGTGTTCAGCTGTAAGGCTGCATACGGGTGTTCAAAAAGCCTGAGGAGGAATTGAGCTAAGTCATGCAGTTTTCTGTAAGTGGCCTAGTCCAGATCAGTATTGGACACAATACACATTCGCCCTTTGTGGGGGAAACATGCAGACTGCCTGCACTGGCTGAGGCCTACATATTGGAGATACTCATGCATACCTCCCAGCATGCTCCACAGCCTCCTCAGGCTGCCAGAGACTGTAAAGCACAGCTGAGCACCCAAGACACCCTGACTGGCTGCAGGGCATACGCAAGCATGCCTCCAATCCTCTGCCATGTCACTATAGACACTCCCCTGCACCCAGCCCTAGGTTTCCAGAAAGCCAGAGTGAGCACTTTCCATCAAGAATTGTACATACCTCCATATCCTGGGCTGCCCACACCCTGCCATGGCCTCCCACCACCTACGCCCAAGCATGGAGACCCACAAGCTGCTACATGTACTGGTTATCGCCCTACAGAACTCTCACTGGAGGCTATGGGACATCATGTGCACCCACCTGGATGTGATGGGGCACCTGGTCATCAGGGGATGTGGTTTCATGCCCCTTAGCCAGCAGCTGGACATCCTGTGTAGGGCCACCTACTGCTCCCTGCACCCGCCACTGACCTTCACATGGCCAAAAGGAATGAGGCCATCCAGGATGGCCACCTCCAGACCAACGAGGTCCAGTTCTGGGTTTGAACCACCAGCAGCAACTGGTGGGAATGGATTGGCCTGGGTACCTGGGATGACAAACAGTGGGTCTATACCTTCCACATGAGCTGGGACACATTCATGGACATTGTTGCCCAACATACTCACCAAATTCTGCACAAGGATATCAACAAATGGCCATCCCTTACTTTGAGAAGCAGGTGCCTATCACTGTCATGTAGCTGGCCACCCTCAGCAGTCTCCACTACATCACCTATCAGTTCAGTGTGAGCAAGTACACAGCTAGGTAGGCATTATGGAAGATGTGCCTGGTCATCCAGGATGTCCCGACCAACCACTGCATCCACCTCGTCAACCCGCAGGATGTGGTTGCTGGCTTCTGCTGCATAGGCTTCCCCAACTACTTGGGAGCCATGGACAGCATCCACATCCCCATCCCCTGCCCACCCAAGTACATCTAGACATTCATCAATCATAAAGGCTATTTCTCCATCATTCTGCAGGGTGTTGTTGACCACCAGGGCTGCTTCACCCATATATTTGCTGGCTGAGTGGGCAGTGCTCATCATACCTATGTCTTACACAATTGCCCACTCCCCAAGATGATGGAAAATGGATGCTACATTCCTGGGGTCCCTGATTTCATCATTGGCACCGTCATCATCCTTCCCCTCATTATTAGGGTCCTGGCTTACCCCTCTCCCCCCAGCCCTAGCTGATGAAGCCCTACAGGGGGCAGCTGGACCACTGGAAGGAGCACTTCAACTACTACTTTAGCAGGTACCACACAGTGTAGTACACCTTCAGCCACCTCAAGGTGCACTGGCAGGCTCTCAGATTGTACCTTGAGGTGGACAAGGAGAGCCTGCCATAACTTATTGTCACTGCATGTGTCATCCAAAACATCTGCGAGACCAGGGGGAGGTCTTCCTAAGCTTGGGCAGAAGAGGCATGGCATGCAGACCAGATATGGCAAGTCTTGTATATATGGTGCAGGGATGGGGAAAGATCGAGTTCCCCACTGATGTTGCGGGCCTAGGCCCCACACAGTGGCAGGCAGGCCAAAACTGCAAAGCCCTGGCTGACTACCTCCTCAAGCCTCATTATCCCCGGATAAGTAGGGCTAGAGGACTTTGACCGCCCATGCCCTGGCACTGGGCCATAGATCTCCTGCCCCAGGCTCCTCTGGCTCTGCATCCCAGGCAGTGCTGCTTACAACCCAAGGTGCCTGGACACTATTCTGCTTCCCCGCTCCCCTCCTACACTCCTCACAATGGCGCACACAGGGATATGGGGGAATGTGGCATGAGGAACAGAATGTGCCTCAATTTATAAGATTGCAGTTGCCAAGCTCTTCTCATTTATACATATAAAATAAAATATACATCTGTATGTACGTATGGTCATGTATAACTCTAGAACGGCTGGTCCTATCTACTCTAAACCTTCCAAGATTACTGAGTACCACCTGAGGAAAATTACAGGCAGGTTATTTTTCACTTGAGTCTTTTTGGGACTTCCACTGACGGTGATTCCTTCACTTCAGGTAACAAACTGGTCCCATTCCATTCAGAATTCAGTTGAACTGTCATTAGTATATGTTTGCTTATAACTCAAGAATGTCTGGTCCCATCTACTCTAAACCTTCCAAAATTACTAAATACCACCCAAAGAAAGTTGTAGGTTGGTTATTTTTCACTTGACCCTTTTTGGGGCTTCCAGTAACTGGGATTACTTTGCTTCTCGGGTAACAAACTGGTACTACTCCATTTTGGATGCAGTGAATTCAGTTCAACTGTCATTATTATACATCCTTCCCTAACATCTCCAAACAAAGCTGCTTCCTCCATTAGCCAAACATAGCCCTCTGGCTGTTGGTTCAGGGTTTCTTTTCCTCCCTTTTTTCCACTGTTTATCAATTAGCTCTGCATAAAGGATAATACAGAAAATATCAAAGAACAGGACTTCAACTCTTAGTGGCACTTCAGCCACTGCAAAAGGATGAGAAATGTAAGATTGCAAGAAAGTTATGAAGAGAAGGCACTAGGTCTTGTGAATACTTGTAGAAGGAATGCTCATTCAAGAGTGATCCAAAGTAAAGAAGAAAGAGATCGTCTTGCTGCTACTTGTTTAAGAAATGCTGTCTCAGGAGCTGCAGAAACTAATGAGGAAACAGTGGAGCATCTTACTGCTAATCGCATAAGACATACTGCCTCAAGAGCTAGAGAAACTAATGCTGAAAATGTGGAATGTCTTGCAGAAGTTTGTCTAAGACATGCAGGCATAAAAGCAACAGAAAATAATGAAGAAGCAGTGGACCAGCACGAGGGAAAATAGCAACCCAGGCAAAGAACGGGTAATTCCACTGGTTTTTACTAAATAAAACCTGTGGAACATTACTCATGGCAGAGGAGTACCAGGCCCCGGGACAAGGAACACGTGATCCCAGCCTAACCCAGGTAGTCCTGTTTGACTCAGGAGTGATGAGTCACAGTGGCAGAGTGGAAGCTGGAGCTGATAGGCTAGGAGCATCTGGAGGAAAGCCTAAAGAGATGCCAGAAACAGTGAAAAAGGAGGAGACTCATCAGAAATAGAGGCTTGCAGAGGGTAAGGCGCAGGTCATCTGCCCATATTTTGTTATTCTTGTGTTGAATGGACTTGTAGAGAATCCCGGTAGTAGACCAAGGCCAACTCCCATCTGTGAAGCTTTAACTGTGGGACTAGCTATGATGATCAAGTGTACGAGGCCTGTAGTCAGAGGTATAGGGTGAAGGAGCCCCATTATAGGCCCATCAGAGCAGCACCAGAGGCCACAATGGACTGATAGCACCTATGGGTGTATCCTGATCAGGAGATTTTTCTTCTTGCCTGCTGTGGGATAATATTCTACCTTCATTTTTCCATCAAAGTTGTGGTGGGCAAGTACCCTGGGAGGGGAAGAGACTGTTTTGGCAGGTCCACAGCGGGGTCAAGCCTCAAAAGGGATGCGCAGCCACACATTTCTTAGAGATGGACACTATATTTGCCCCTTTCCAATCATCCAGGACATCTTCCAATCACCATGAGTTTTTAGAGATAATAGCCAGCAGCTCTGCAATCATATTGGTCAACTCTCTCAACGCTCTTCGGTGCGTTGCGAGGGGCCCCATGTACTTGTACATGTCCAGCTTTTCTACATGGTCTCTGACTTTTTCTTTCACCACTGTTGGCTGCTCCCCTCCATCCCAAACTGTTTTGCCATGATGCGGAGTTTGTCCCAGACTACTGCACATATGTCACTAGGTCACCACCCCCATTTAGAAAGGGACTCATACTTTTCCTGGTCTTTGTCTTGTTGGTGACATACTTGTAGAAACCCTTCCTGTTACCTTTCATGATACTTGCTGCTGCATCTCCAATTGCACTTTAGCCTTCCTGATTCCATCCCTGTATGCTCAAGCAATATTCTTATAGTCCTTCTTAGTTGTCAGTCCACATTTCCACTTCATCCACTTATAATATTCATCCATTTAGTCTCAGGCTGGCACTGTACCCAGTCCCTGTTGTGACCCCATGTCTGTATCTGTTAGACAGTACACTTGAAGACATTCCTGTTCTGATGCCCCTTGTAAAGCTGGTACGAGATCTCCTACTTGCCCCAGATTTCATAGACATTAGACATTAGGGCTAGAAGGTACCTCAGAAGATCATCAAGTCCAGCCCCCTTGGTGATGAGATGGTGATAAGATCCTTTATTTCTTGTAGTTCCCATTGTGTGACCATGGTTGGTTAGTGGAGGAGGACGGGATGGGTTCATCCATAGTCTGTGGTGGTGCCTGTGGGGTCTTGGTGTCTGTGGGCAGATGAGGTTTTGACTGAGAGGAGATGGATGGAAGAAAGCCTGGAAGGATAGATGGAAGGATGGATGGGTGAAAGGAGCAGTGGATGGGTGTAGGTGTAGGTCCCAGCATATAGATCTCTCTCTCACTGCACCTCGGTGCATCCCTTGCTCCAGAATTACTGGGGTTGCACTGGTCAGGCCATCCCCACAACCTCAAACTTTTCAGGGGCATCTAGCAGAGAACTTGTGATCCTATACCCAGCCAAAATCAATCAGGACAAAAAATGTCTCAAGGATGTCACAACCCAAATCAAGTGAATGTCCCTGACACAATAAACCACCCCTCCATATGACTGGCATTGTTCTAAATTTGGTATGTTCTGCCTAATTAAGCATTCTTACTTGGCAAACTTTAATTGGCTACTTTAAAGGTATAAAAGTCTGCGCAGTTTCCGCCCAAGTAGGAGCGGAGCACATTCAGACCACGTTGCAGGAAAGACCTCGCAGAGCTCTGAGCACGCCGTGAAGAGCCCTGAGCATGTGGCAGGGTGACTTCGGTGGACTGATCACCCACCAATGGCTCCCCATCAGCGACCTCCCAACGTACCCCTTCCCTGCGTGCTTTCATCTGTACATTCAATGCAATAACCCAAACTGTAACTACGCAAGTGAGCATACAGCCTATGTCACAGCCACCAGCAGCGTAAGTAAAATCTATTTTAAAACCAATACGCTGTTTCACCTCTCCATCCACCAGCCTGCCTGACGTCTGCTTAATTAACCACCGTTCCCCTAGGCCAGCTCTGACCAGTCGCCCGGCTAAGACAAAGGCAGGCATTAAAAAAAATCAAGGCACAATTATTAATATGTGCAGTAATGGCACATTCAGAGTACCTAAGAAATTAACCTTTGGTCAGACCCTGCATTAGAGTAAGCTGGCATAGACTGATTTACTTAAATTAAGTTAAAGTGATTTACAATGGCTAAAAATGTAAGGCCAGATATTCCACCTATTGGACATGTAAGAGGACGTAAGTGCCAAAGTATAATTCTATTACATACTGTTCAAGTCCCTGAAAAAAATCAATTAATGCATCTACTTTTGTAAGACACTGACATCTTACCCTTCAAACTGAGCCACAGAACAGCCGCAAGAAGTAAGAGGGACCCACCCACCTTTTGTATGAACAGGTTTTCAGACACTTGAGCAGGATGGAAAAGAATTACAGTTAGGTGTCTGAGTCCCCTTTTGTGCTTAATAGTGAAAGTAGAATCTGGCCTCTAATCCTCAGAAGGTAAGCAGAAAGCTAGTACTGCATGATATAGGGCTAGCCTGCCACACAGGGAGGTGTGACAGACCTGCAGCACATAGGCCTCAAGTGGCATGGGCAGTTTCTGTATGTGTGTACACCACCCAGGGTAAGTATGGTATACCTACTTTTTTGGACTTTTTCCTGCTAGCCTCCTCATTCCCTCTGGCTCTTCCCCACCTGTGCTCTCACCTGCCATAACTTGATGGAATCAGTAGACAGGGAAAGGCCTCTCATGGATGAGCAGACTCTCACACCACAAGTCTACATCTGAGCTGGGGCCTTCTTGGCCTTGTCCCAATTTTACTCTAGTTATACCTACTGGCTTGGAGCCCACTATTCATGGACACAAGCTTTAGGCACAGCGGGTGCATCACAGGCTTGTGGGCCTGCTGTCACGTATCATGCCACCACCTTTCAGTCCAGGCTAGCTTCTCCTTGCTGGGCCTGGAGCTAACCTCCTAGCCTCTGTCCTCTGCCTTCCCAGTCACATTTGACTGGGACACTTCAAGAGCACCCCTTTTCCATGGCCTCCACTTCCTCTACAGGCGCAGGCTGGACCACTGAGACAAGGATCATCTATAATCCTGGGTGTCGACTTGATTCAAAACAAAAAGGATCTGCCTCAGCTTTGGCTCACCCTGGAGCAGCATTCTCCAAAACAAAACCAAAAGAATAAACAAGTTCCAGAATTTATCTGGCTCCCAACACTAGTCACCAGTCTATTCCATTAGAGCCACTTCTCCCTGGTTGTGAGGTCAGTTCCACTGCCTTTCCGCAGGTAGCTTCTTCCACTGGGACTCCTACAGCCAGACTGCCCCTCTAGCCTGAGGCTTGAGTTCATAAAGAGTGATGCAGGTCACCTGACTCTTCTACTCCCACCCTTGGGTCATCAGGACCTGACTACGCCTGGACTCAGCAGACATCTTGTTTCAAAATTCTCAGTCTGCAAGTGGGCTGCAGTAATACCCAGCAAACATGAGTAACAATGACCAAATAATGCAGGGGTGAAGGCAAAGAGCAGGGGAAGGGCTACACCCAAGGCAGCCAGAGGCACACCCCAAACGGATAAGACAACTTGGTAGACTTTAAAGGAGGACAAGGAAGGTGATGAAAGGGAAGAAGGTCAGGGGTGGGGCAACCCAAGCACCCTTGACCTTCTAGTAATGGAGTAGAGGCCCCATTACAGTGTGACACATGGCAGATTGGGGAGGGAGAAGACAGCACAGGGCACATGGGGCAGGGAGCAGAGCAAAGTTCAAGATTGGGCAGGAGAAGTGGTTTGGAGTGGCACTCTGGCACTCCAGGAGGGGCCGAGACTTAATTTGTGGCAAAAAGGTTGGCCCCCACTGACATACGGCATAAGCCTCAGACAAAAACCTCAAATAAATTTGACTATAAGGCATCTATAAAAAGTAATTGTTCTCTTTGAAGGAACATCTTCCTAGGAAAACTTCACTGGTTAGAAAGTATGGGGAATCCTTTTTGCTTGGTTAGCAAGTTGAGCATTGTGGTCCTAGCATTAGGGACCAGATCCAAGTCAGTCAATTTGTAGCCTAAATAGGACACAAATGTAATTTAGAAGTGAAGCCACAGCCACTGGGTGTTGTGCCCAGCACCCACTCCTGGCCCATGGAGTCCAGTCCCTGCATTCACAGATAGATCATATGCCCAGGGAATCTCTAAAATTTCCACTTCAAACCCTTACATATCTTCAAGATACAATACCTGGCCAATACCAATAGCACCCAATCACATGAGGTAAAGCATGAGAAATTAGGGCACTCCCAGTGTCTCACCACTGCAGTGAAAAGGAGTATGCTGAGAAGATCCTAGGCAACAACCCCCATCCCCCTGTGGCAATCTGACGTACAGGGAAAAAATTCCTTCCTGGTGCCAAATGTGTGAGTTGGTATGACCCTCAGCAGATAAGATCCTTTAGCCAGGAACCTCTAGGTTTTCTAGATACTGGCAGGAACATTAGTACATTCCAGTCAAAAACCCTGAGCTGTGGTTAATAGTCCAATGCTTTAGAGCAAAGGTGTCAAACCTGAAGATCAGATCTGGTCCATGCTGCCACTAGATTGGGCAGGGAATCTGGGGGTGTGGCCCGTGGGGGGCTGGGCCTGCTGTGCGATCTGGGTCTCTAAGGCCTCACTGGACATGGGCATTGCTGGCAGGGGGCAAACACGGGCTGTTCACTCCTCAGCTCCTTGGCCTACTGCCCTGCTGCTTGTACTGCCTCTGCAGCAGCAAGTGGCTGCTTCTCCCACCATCTCCATCACTGGCTCTACTGAAGCTACCACTTGCCCCAGTGCCATTGCCTCCATCCACCACTGCTAGTTCTGCCACTGCTGCAGCCACTGCCCCTGCCATTGTCTCCACCACCACTGTCCCTGCCTGTCACCACTGCCTGCTGGCTCTGCCACAGCTGCCACTTGCCCTATGGATCCAGTCTGCAAGAAGCCTCACTTTCTTGATCCAAACCAGTCAATGGGGTGAGTTTGACACTCCTGCTTTAAAGGAAGGTGACAAGGAAAATAAAACATAAGCCAGAGCATTCAAGATAGAAAAAAAAGCCTTACTTGCTCCAACTGGTAACCAGAACTACTTACATGTCTCAGTTCATTTGGCTCCTACATTTTGCCCTGAAAATACAATAGCCCAGTGGTTAGGACACTTGCCATAGTAGGATATCTGAATTCTAGGCCCTTAGCCTGAGGGCACTCAAACTCATATCTTAGGAACTTATGCTGGGAAGGGAACTCCTAGGTCACTGAGTCCAATCCCTTCCATTCACAAGCACCATGGACTGAACCTATTGACTGTTCCACTTCCCAAGAGAGCTGGGCAGCTCAATGCTGCACCAAACAGCGTATTTGTGGAGTGAGGTGTAAGTGGGGAAAATTGAATGTTGTCCTTCCCCGAGTGTTTGTCAAGCACAACTGTGCACCCAATATGTAGGTATCAGGGGCAAGAAAGCAAATAGGGCACCAGTATCTGCTCCCAAGGAGCCCAGGTATAAGGCTGTTGCTGCAGCTGTTGGGAGCTGAATCTGCTACAGCAGCAGTAACCTGGGCAAGCAAGACTTCCTTCCCCACACCCACACCCATCATACCCTTGTTCCTCCTCCAGTCCTGGGCATTCAGTGAGCTTGCTTATTGATCACAAAGATCACCGGTACCTCATAGGCCACTCTCCTGAGTCCTGCCCTCCCCAGAAGGTAAAAAGACCGGAGGAGACCACAACAGCGCTTAACAAAAGATTGCTGAGACTTTCTTAGATAAGAATATTAAATCAATCAATCAGTCTTCCAATTCTAATTAAAATATCAAAATATCATAATGTACAAAATACCATAATGCACAAAATCCTGTCCATTTTCCAGCTAGCTACAGAGTTAGCACCACTTGCTTCAGAGATAGATGTCAAAGCCAGAATATCAAAATATCAAAGCCAGAATAAATTTGAAAGCCAGATATCAAAGCCCAAACACTGGATTAGGTGGATATGGTCCACTATTTCTTTTTCTGAGTTCTTTAGTTTGGTACACAGAATACCTAGAAATTAAGATTTTTTTAAATAAAATTACTCCAGAAGAATTCAAATGAGAGTCAGCTTGCTGATGCAGTAAAAAATTAATCACATTTATAAAAAATGGTAAGCAAAATAGATGGTTATTTATGTTTCAGGGGGGAAATAGTATCTTTTAAGAACTATGATTGTTGGTATGGGGTTGGGTAAAGCTTTCTTGTCTTCTGGTTACTATAATATAATAATATAATATAATATAATATATCTGGTAAATAGTACCTAGTTACATTCATACAGTTACTTTGGGAAACTGCCTCATTATTCCAACAAAACATTTACTATTTAAGATATAAAATCTCTTGTTTACTACAATCTGTATAAAAAAATCCCAGATTTAGAATGAAGATGCTATACTCCTAGTTCTTCCCTATAAATGAAATGTACAGCCTGGTGCCATGCTTAGTGATAAGAAGTGACAGGCATAGAATGACATCAGTTTTTATTTTTAACTAACTGGCTGTCTTTTGGTGAGTTTATCTGCTGCCAACTAATATTACAGCAGTGTTAGTCACACTGGTATTTAGAGAGACAGCATCATTGTTTCAGACCTGATCCCAGTAGCCATCACTTTCTAAGGAGGATGATTCTTTATTTCCCAATTAAAGTCAGTGAGTTTATTCCATAACAGAATGGATTATTTATTACTTTTCTTAAAGGGACACACAGAGTGTACATAGAGTATCATCAAGGTCCAAAAATCATGAAGAAAAGACATTCATTAAATTATGAGCATCAGAATTTAATTAGATAAGATAAACATTTATAAGAGGGAAATCCTAGTGCTTTAAGGCAAAAGCCAGGGCAACCGCTAACTGCTTGCTGATATTGAATTAGATGCAACATTGATCTAGTTTAATATGGCATTTAGTTTACTATACCTAATACATACTGGGCACATCTACATGTGTAAATAATACTATTTAGCATCACTGGGCAGTAAATATACTATCTGCATTTGCAGTAGCTCCTGCATGTGTAAACAGTGATGATTGTGCAGTAAAGCATCCCATGTAGACACAGCTGGTACTTCCTTAAACCAGAGCCAAATTGGCAGGGACAATTCACTGAATTCAGCAAGCAATGACTACTCCTTGGGTGCATCTACACGTGACCCTACCATCCTGTGGTTACTGTGCTGTCATTTAGTACTTTCTTTTGGAAGTACTAAATGACAGTACAGTAGCAGCCCATACTATGCCTTCAGCGTGGCACGCAGTTATGTGCAACTGCAAAGATGCTGTAGCAATGTTCTATACTGAGAGAGTGTGTCGCTACAATGACGTAGCTGCAGCATCACAGTTTTTGTCTGCAGATGCTACATCACCATAGCACATTGCTATGGTGACATCGTATCATGAGTAGATGCATGCCTTGAAAGACTTTAGAGGGAGAACACAGAAGGAGCACTTCCTATGACATTTGCTACTCTGTCTCCCTTTTCCTCACCAACTTATTTGTTTACTCACCCACCCATTATGTTTTGTGTAAATCCTTTGGAACTCAAGCTGATTATGGCTTATAGGTGCTACCATATTATAAATGTTAAAAAATACCCAGTATTACTACTGCTGCTGCCGCTGCTACTACTACTACTACTACGACTAGCATGGTCCATGCATTTGACCCCCACTCCTAAAAGACTAGCAATGGATGGGTATGTGAAGCCAGACACCACTTTTCCCCTGGGCATCAGAAAACAGGACAAGAAATGTGCTCTTACACTATCCCTAATCAGGCCTCTAGTTAAGGGACACAGTCTAAGCTGCAGACATTGATCTAATAGTGATGCTGTCTTCTTCAGGGGGGACATACTGTAGTGCAGGGGTAGAAAACCCCCAGCACAGGTGCCAGAGCATGACCCACAAAGGCATTTTGCTTGGCACATGTGCCTCATTATGGATGGCAGAGAAGGGGCTGGGCTGTGCTGACACAAGGATCAGGCCCCTCATAGCTCCATTGCTGTCTGTCCCTGACACGCCAACATCTTACAAGTTAAGGTTGCAGGTGTTTTTGGCACTCTGCCCAAAAATGTTGTGTTCACCTGTTGTAAAGTATACTTGCTTCTTAAGTTGTTACTATGCCACTGAATGCAACAATGATGTACTGGTGAAAAAACACATACCTTTCTAATCACAGAATTATAATGCAAGGAGAAAAAAAATCAGAAATACTTAATGGTCCTATTGTCCAAGAAAAGACTTTAAAGGAATAGAAAAACAGTCCCACACAGAAGATATTTTAAATAAATATATTAGTTTAAAGCTGTGAGGACATAAGAATATTGTACTATTCCCTTTATAAATCAACCGATATTTTCAGTGTCAGTTTTAGGAAACAACCTTGTCCCTGAATATAAGACAGCAACTACTGAGAAAAATCCTTAAACAGCAAAGGTCCTTAACAAAATCCACCACAAAAATCAAATAACCGAGAAAAGAACCCAAAGGGTTACATGAACTACAAAATACTAAATAACAATAATACAAAATCTTCTATACCAAAGATAGTTTTGCCTAAAGCTTACCATGTTGACTTCAGCCTAAAACTCCATGGTGATAAATATTGTTAGTTAAATGGGAGGTTTATAGGGTTAAACAAACATGACCTCTTATTAAAAAGATTTGAACTAAAAATCAGTATTCAAACTTAATTAAAAGGTAGATCCAAACAGCTGTTCAAAATCTCAACTTTCCTAACATTTTGAGGGAAGCGGGGAAGGTAGAATTTTGGGGTTGTATATCATTTTCCAGTAATTCTTTTGAGGGGGGTTGGAAAACGGTAATCTGTTGAATTAAAAAATTTCACTCTGTTTTTGACCAACTTCCAATGAGGGTTGGTCAACTGGGTTCCAACAGAACTCTGCATGGTTTCCTGCCAGCTTACTTTGGCTAAGTACAGGCATTCAAGGGCACAGAGAGAAATTACATTTTTTGCAATATTGTCCCCTTGAAAGCACTTTTAAAGCGACCGATTAAACAAAAAAATAATTCTCATCAAATGAGGTACCAGAGGAAGGTTGCCTACTTTACAGGTCCTTAGGAAATTTGTGTTCCCTAGGCCTAATTTGCCATGTGAAGGGAGGGCCAAGGGGGAAGCAAGCAGCAGCAAGCTGACATCTGGGCTTTGTCCAGCTTGAGCTGGTGGGGTGGTGGGTGGATCAAAGGCCCCCTACCTCATGGCCCCCCACCACCTCCTCATCTAGCTCAAGCAGGGTAAACCCCAGAAGTCAGCTTGCTGCTGCTTCCTTCCTCTTCTGCCATGCTTCCTCCTGACAGCCCTGGAGTTGGCGGGGGGGGGGGAGAGGGGGGGTGGGAAGAGCTCAACTTAACAAACATGAGACCTTGGGGTGGTAGGAAGAATGCCTCATGTGAAACTGCCTCCCTTGGTTTAATTAAATTGCATAGCTGTCAAACGTCATGTGTGCATAATAAATAACAATTGTGGACATGAGCCCAGGGGGCTGTCTATCCCCACAGAGGCTACGCCATTCCCCCACAGTAGGACCTGGGCAGAGGGACTGGGGGGACCCTGGAGCAGATCTGGCACATGGGAGCCCCTGACTTGTGGTGCAAGGAGTGTTCCTGGCTTCTTGGGTCACAGGTCAGGGGCTCTCATGCACCAGATTTCCTGTTCTGGGGCTCTCCTGCCCCCCAGCATCTCCTAATCAATGCACAGTGTAAAGCGTTTCCCCACAGCTGCCACCCAGGGACACCCTCCATAGGCCTCTGTGGCATGTTGCCCTACAGAGGAGTCACCAGAGCAGAGCTCTCCATGCTGGGGTAGGAGGGATGGGTAGCAGCTTGCTCTACCACTCCTGCCCAGGAGGGCAATAGTCTCCCTGTGGGAGGCAGTGCTGACACCACTCAAAGGTATCCTGGCTGGATCCTAAGAGGTCTTTGACCCTATACATAAACTCCTTATCCTGGTGCTACAACTCTCTCAACTCCATAGCAGCAAAAGTGACCTCCCTTAGACAGTGGGTGGCTATCTGAAGACCCCCATTCTTAGACCTTTGCAGCACATTCCTGAGACAGATGGCTCATTCAAGTGCCATGGCAGTGTAGGTGCAAGCAATCACCAACCTGTCTAATCCAACTGCCCACATTGAGCATCTCCTTTCGTCCTCATTTCACTGACACTCTTTATGCACATGCTTCTGCTGACTATCCTCGAACTAGCATCTTGGGCTCCTGACAGGACTTCCCGTGCCCAGTCTCCAGGCAAAGAAGACACTGAGATACCTGTCTGGTGAGTCCCCTTGTCTGGACCCCTTCTCCTGCCTGGGGCTGGAGGCCATACAGCTGCTCACAACCTGGCACTGACCGTGTGCTGGAACACCTGCATTCCACCTCCCAGCTGGGAAAACCTGGATGCCTGGGTTTTATTTCCCTGCTGTGGGAACCATTTGGGCCCAGAGGAATGAGCCTTTTCCAGTTTTCTGAGATGAAAATGAAGGGGGGAGGGTCTGATTGGAGAATTCCTATTTCCCTCTGCATCTTACCTGTCATGGTGCTTATAAGTAGGTGTTCTGCTGAACAGTGCCTGGACACACACTAGCAAAATCCTACAGTTGCAACTGTTAGTTACACCTCAGCTATGTGGCTCAAAATAAAGTTTTCAGTGTCTTTCAGAGTCTTTTTGGGTGCCATTTTGTGTAAAGTGGTTCTGCATCAATGCACTGGCCTCTCTCAGGCAAGCAACGTGACCTTGAGGGATAGGGTGGTCAGTTGACAATTAACCAGATTTATAGTCATTCAACATAATGCAGACAGATAAACTCCCAACAACAGTATGGGGTCCTGGTCAGTGTCATGGAGTTGCAGGGGCAGGGTGTTCAAGAGGCCAGAAATCCATGGGGGAATATCCATAAATCAGTATCATCTGTCTTCCACATGGACAATCAGTTTTCCACACTGAGTCAAGAGCAACTTACCAAGAAATCACATTAAACTGTACCATCACCTATACACAGCTCATTCAGAAGTTCTGGAGTGAAGTTTCTGCATGGGTAGCTATCTTCAGACATTTAACTAGCAAACATAGCACAACAACTTCAAAGTGCTCAGAACCACCGCATTTGCAATGGTATACACCCCAGCAGATTACTGTGCTCCTGTATGGTCCAGACACTGTTGCACTAAAAAGCTCAGCACTGTACTTAACAGTGCACTGAGACTCAAAACAGGCTACACAACATACACACACACACACACATATATTCCCTGTACTCCAGGGCATTAGACCAAGTGACATAAGAAGACAGATCCTAAACACTCCCCAGCTACCAGGTTTTTGGGCCCACAGAGTGTCCAGCAGGCCAAGTATTGTAGCCTTGTGTATTGCACTAAATTTAGATAAGGGGTGGGGTGAATGGAAATTAAATGATCATTCAGAGTAAACTAGTCTGAAATATATTCCTACAGAATTTTATACCAACACCAAATTAGTTCCCCATTGGGCACAATTTTGACAGAGAAGCATGGGTCAAGCGAAAGAGACAGATCTGGATAGGGATGATTCTTAACATCACAGTATTAGATGAACATCTTGGAGAGCACCCAATGTGAATGTGGTATCCACAATCAGCACAGAACTCAATCAAAAGCAGCACTCCTTTCAAATGTACTGACGGGCAGATGGAATTCACATACACATCCATCCAGAGTTATTTTAGATAGGGATCCACCATTTTTACAGGCTCTGTGTGACCTATCTGTTTGGTTACGCCTGCACAGTGCTTTCTGTTCTCCTATCACATAGTAAGTGTAAATTCTGTGCCTGACCTTTGTGGGCTGTTTTCTGGCTTTGTGGCTTCAGCTAGGGATGCAAAGCTACCTAGCTCCATGTTCCCTGGTCAAGGGCTCTTTGGACTTCTAAGTTACTAGCTCCTTGAGAGATTACTGCTTGCCTCCTGCTCCTGGTAGATCCTAAGAACTACGTCATGCTGACAACATGGGTCACACAGCCATCATAGCTCCTTTTCTATATAAGTTGAGCCTGCCACCATTAAGGATTAGATGACCTTGCACAGCACTCATAAGAGTCACATGGCTTGGCCAGTGTCACACGGACATATTGTTCCAATTATATTTCAATCCCACATAAAGGTAGAGGAAGATTGTTATTGTTCTTTTGGAAGGAAAAAAAAGCCTTCCTTGTAATTGGAACAACATAGTAATAAATGTCACAACTTTAGACTGGCTCCACTATTTCACATCATACACAATGTCATAAATTTAGAAGCAATCTAAAATGTAATAAAAATAAAAGGTAAACTTAATGAATTATAAACTGAATGGCAGGGCTGGATTAACCCTTTAGTGGGCCCTAGGCAAACAACCTTGTGGGCCTCTACTTTTTTCACTCAATAATTATAATATGTAAAATAAGCACTACTGGGCCCCTTCTTCACTTAGGGCCTTAGGCAAGTGCCTAGTTTCCCTATGCATTACCGTGGCCTTCTTCCATATACTATCAGGACCACTCGCTATAAAAAGATTCAATTGGAATATTAACCAGAATTTGGCTAGATTCTGGTTTCAGGTTGAAATGGATGCATCTATTGCATTGACATTTCCACTGATCTGGATTATTTAGATGTTTATGTTAATGAGTCTTTTTGACCTATATTTTTATAATGTGTGCAGGGTCATGGACACCATTAAGTTTAAAAAAAATACTTACAATTCAGCTGTAAAACAGCAATTCTTATACCATGCCCTGGCTAGTTTTAAAATGCTGAAAAAATACGGGATTCATAGAGTGATGACTGAAATTCTACAAAATGATAACCCTAGATTAGCCTGCCACCTTGAGGACATTTCTATCTTTACCCTAACAGAGATAGTCATAGATATGGTCTGATTCTTCTGTAGTTTGCCCTCAGGAGCAGCACCCACTCTCCTTGCACTGAGGCTTCCAGCACCCACCCGGTCCCCACTCAGAAGGGAGGGGGATGCTGAATGCCTAGGGTTTTTTCATTATGAGTTTTAGTGGTCAGTGAATCTTTAAAAAAAGATAAAGTTTGAACCCTAATGCACCCGAATAAAAAGCTGTATTGACCTAGACACGATAACTTATGTGTATATTTGCAGACATAAAGAAAAATGTTTTTGCCTAGGAGCAACAACAGAGATCTGGTTACACAAACACACACCCATCAAACACATTAATACTTCTTTAGTAACAATAATGGATCTCTCTGTCATTGCTGTTGGGGTAGAACATTTTCCTTTTATTTATTTTCCAAAATTAATTGCAACTCTGTAGACCTCCATGCTTCCAGAGTACTCTCAGGAGATTTAAAAAGTAGTTTTGGCTGTTGGGCCATATAATAGTACCCAAGATGGTAAGTCAGAGGGAAGAGGGAAAAAAAGGGCCAGTTGTGATACTGCTAGTTAGGGAACTACTGGAGAGGCTGGACGTGTTTAAGTCCGCCGGTCCGGACGATCTTCACCCTAGGGTTCTGCGGGAATTGGCCGAGGTCATTGC
>JAGPOW010003642.1:72758708-72778013 GCA_030014935.1 Caiman crocodilus | reverse complement strand
ACCCCGGTGCTCTTTCCTGCCAAGGCAGGGGGTCGGACTAGATGATCTGCCCAGGTCCCTTCCGACTCTAACTACTATGATACTATGATATGATACTGTGATAAAGAAAGTTTGGGAGGGTTGGGAAGCACTCCAATTCTTCCTCCCTTTTCATAGAAAGCATAGAAAAGCAGGGTTGGAAGGGCCCTCTAGACTAGGTCATCTAATCCACCCCCCTGCCTGAGGCTGAATCATGCTTGCCTTCAGCTGCCTTGTTTCTCCCGCAACTGAGTAAAATATTGCTACTTACCCTGCGACCCTTTACATGTACTGCACAACTGACTGGCCAATCGCGCAATCATTTGAGACTGGCCACATGCACAAAGTAATGATTACACTGTAACAATGTCCAGCGAGCTCTAAAAAGAGCCGACCAGCTACAACGTCCGTGCCCAACACTGTGTACTAACTGCAGAGCTGGCTTCTAGCTAGTCTTTAATTTGAGCATGCCTTTGCAGAACAGATGGTAAAGAGGGGACATGAATACTTGAAGGGCTACCATAAAGAAGAGAGAAAGCACCTTTTCACTATCGCTGCAGAGGAGGACGCGGACCAGTGGCCTGAAGTCGCAGCAACGTAAGTGTAGACGTTCCCCTGCTTTGCCCAGGCAGGCCGCTGTCAGGTCTGTGGTGTGCCGGGGCGGGTGGCAGCCCCGGGCGGAGGTAGGGCAGACCTCATGGCTAGAGCACAGACAGGGCTGGGCCCCGCGACCCCTGGCGGGCCCTGCCCTGCTTCTTCGTGACCCGCGGACCCAGCAGCAGCAGCAGCCTCCCCCTCTCCACCCCTCCCTCACCCTTGTCTGCTCCCGCCCCGCCCCGCCCCGCCCCGCGCTCCTCCAGCCGCTAAGCGGCGCCCTCCGCCGCCACCACCCGCCTGCGCATGCACGGCGGCACTGGGCAGGGAGCGCGGCCATGCGGGTGATATGGGACCGGTTGGTCCGCGCTTTCCGCAACTTCAACGTGGAGAACCGTGCGTTCCGCGTCATCGACCGGCCCAAGCCCACCACCGCGCCGCGGCACCCCACCGCTCGGCCCGCCGAGCTGCCCGGTGAGTGCCGCGCGCGGGGCATGCCGGAGCTGGTGTTCCCGGGCCCATGCAGGGCGGTCCTGTCACGGGTCCTGGCGAGCAGCGGGAGGTGTGGCAGGGTGGCCCGGGGCTGGTTTCCGTCCGGCCCTTTGGTCACAGACCCGCATTGACAGAAAGCGTGGGTCGGACAGAGCTTATCGCGTGCAGGGGTCTCCACTTCTTTTGGGACCAGGCCCCATTTGTAAACATAGATGGCCAATGCCCCTCGCTCCTGCCCTGCTGCCCCCCAGTGTGTGGCACAGGAGGGCCCCCAAGCTGCCCCTCGGAGGCTGGGGCTGTGCTAGGCTGCAAGGGAAAAGCTGCGGGTTCCCACTTTTTTCTTTTTTACGGAAGAGTCTATTTTTCAAGTTGGCTCCTGGCCCTTTAGTATATTCTTGTGACCCACAGGTTGAGACGCTCTGGTCTACTGCAACCCCCTGCTTAAGGCAGGACCTGCCCCAACTAGATCGTCCCAGACAGGGCTTTGTCTGGCCAGGTCTTAAACCTCCAGGGATGGAGGCTTCACCACTTCTCTGGGAAACCTGTTCCAGTGCTTCAGTGTGACCCTTTGCATGCACTGGAGCTTGGGGATGTTGCAGCAGCCAGCCTTTTTTTCCCTCTGAAACATGCATGGGCACCTCACCTTCCCATATACTCAAACTGGTGATGGATGGGGATTGGTTATTATTAAATGCAAGCCAAGGAGAGTATATTGTATGTGTTTTCTCTCTCTCCTTTTTACTATCTAGAAATCCAACATGAAATCCAGAAAAAAGACAACAGGCTTCTTGACTTATTAAAAAATGTCTATGTCGATTCCAAGGATCCACCCGTGGAAGTGAGTCTCTTTCTGCAGTGAGTGCACAGCAGTATCTGCTCATCACGTGACCAAACTATAAGGATATCTGTAACTGCAGGGGGTGGGATTGGTGCAACTTGTTGCCTTAGTGCCCAGAAGCTAACTTTTAAAAAAATAGCAGGTATTGATTGTTGATTTGTTTCAGATGCAGCCCTCACTTTAACAAAGGCAAAGTTTTGGCCAGCAAGGTCTTATGTTTATATATTTTATTCTACTTGATATAATCCCAAATTTGAGGTCCAGTGCAATTTGTTAAGGGTTCTTTCAGTCTGTATTGATGCCCTGGTTTGCCTGGTCTTCCACACAGTGTCTTCATCTACCCTATTACTTTTAGAATGGACTAAAACAAGATGGTTTTGCTCTGTGAGGTTAAGTATTCTCTGTAAATGATTCACCCTTCAGTGAATGGCTGAAGTCTCAATATGCTTTAAAATTTAACTTAGATAAAAGCTGATGCCCGATGACTTGAGTTAACCAGTGGCTGTGGGCTTGCAAGAAGTTCTCTTGGTCTTGGGACATAAAGGCTACTTTCCTCCCCTTCCCTCTCAGCCCCCAGTGTGATTTTGAAACAAACTTGGAAAAGGAAGTATGAAGAGATGCTAAAAACATTTTGAGAAATTCACAGAACAAAACTAGAAGGTGCAAAACTGCACCAAAGCTTCAAATGAAAAACAAACCAAACTGAACCAGAGGAAAAGGAAAGTAAAATGTACAAAGGTGATTTGGGTGGGTAGGTGTGCATTGTTTTTTACAACCTAAGAAATTGTTTCCAGAAAAAGTCATCCTTTCTTCTCCCATTCATATTCTTTTTAAGTTCTACTAGAAGATGAGGAGTAGAAAGTGTCTGCTGTGATGCAAACATAGGCAAATGATGTCAAGTTAAATATGTAGGACAGCATTTTCGCACGTCATTACTTGACATTAAGCATCTACAGTCAGGTTGAAATATAGAAATCTGTAGCTTTTTTCTTCCCCACCAAAGATGTTGATGGCTGAGAACTTTCACTGAAGTTTGCAGGAGTTGTGCTTGGGTTTTCAGAAAGTGGGTCAGTGGGTGCTAGCTATTTGGTCGTTCGTAGATTCATAGATGCCAGGGTTGGAAGGGACCTCAACAGATCATCAAGTCTGACCCTCTGCCTGCGCAGGAAAGAGTGCTGGGGTCTAATGACCCCAGCCAGATGCCTTTCCAACCTGCTTTTAAAACCCCCCAAGGTTGAGAAGAGCACCACTTCCCTTGGAAGCCCATTCCAAATTTTGGTCACCCTTCCTGTGAAGAAGTTTTTCCTGATGTGTAGCCTAAATCTGCTCTTCATCAGTTTGTGACCATTGTTCCTTGTTACCCCAAGAGGCACCCTGGTGAACAAAGCATCTCCGATACCTTGCTGCACCCCACCTGATGAATTTGTAGGCAGCCACAAGATCACCTCAGTCTTTTCTCGCGAAGGCTGAAGAGGTCCAGGTCCCTTAGTCTGTCCTCATAGGGCTTGGCCTGTAAACCCTTAACGACAGTAGTGGCCCTCCTCTGGACCCTCTCCAAGCTATCCACATCCTTCTTAAAATACAGTGCCCAAAACTGGATGCAGTACTCCAACTGCATTCTGACCAATGCCTCATAGAGGAGAAATCTATCACCTCCTTGGTCCTATTTGTCATGTATCTGCTGATGCATGATAAAGTGCAGTTAGCTTTGCTGATGATTTCATTGTATACTATTGTTTCTGTGAACCTTTGTACTTGAAAAATAAAGCATTTTTAGGAGAGTGTGGAACAGTCCATGAGCATTCATTTCTTAGGACTAGTAAACAGGAGAGGGGTGTCCCTTTCCTGTCCCTCTCTCCCTTTTAAAAGGCAGAGTTATTGTTAAAGAAATAGGTAGGGCTTGTACAATTTACAAAATAAATGCATCCTACTGATTTGAACTCTCTTCTTTTCTTACTATTCCAGGTAAAAGTTGAAGGTGAAAAACTCCCATGTAAAGAGGAATACAGAGTTACAAAATTAGGTCATTATAGTGCTCTAGATATTCACCGCGTTCCCAAAGGCAAAATTTCTACTGTGGAGCTTTTGACTTTTCTTAATAATCATAGACTGCATCCTGAAACATGGACTGCAGTGAAAATAGCAGAGGAATATGGTTTGGACCTGAAGGATGTCACTTCTCTTCTAAAATACCTTGCCACTTTTAATATGGAAATTCCTTCATCTGAAGATAAAAAATATATCAAATCTACGTAAAAATGGTTGCCAGAACTTGTTTAATCTCTGGTGTTTTCATTTTAATCTTAAAATGTATCATTTGTCCTGGAATTTGTTGGCATGTAACAATAAGTTATTTTATTTAAATGACTGCTACATTTATTTGGGCAAGCACATTTAATTATATTTTGGCTCATAATCTACTTTACTCATGTTAGATTAGGAGGCAGTTGAAATCTGCAAGAAATGTGGAAATATGTTAGGATTAATAAATGACCTATTCAAATTAATCCAATTCTGGGGGAAAGATTTAGTTAAAAAGAAATTGCTACTTCCTTGTGAGAGAATGTTTTTCATTTGATGACTTTGGATGTAAGTTAAATCAATGATATATTAACTTAACTGTGAAAGTTTATTCTGGTCTGTATTGTTATTTATGTAACATAGTTTGGGTAGGGTCACGTAGAATTTTCAAGCACATAGAAATTCTCTCCAAATTATCCAGCTTTGCAGTACAAACACCCTGTCTCATTTTTAAGATGAAAAAATTTGCTGTTGGATTCTAAGAGCAAAAGAAGGTGCTGAGGAAATGCTTCTGCCCTTCTTTTTAAAACATAAAATGGTAATGCCTGTACAGAATATTATTGAATGAAGCAATGATGCCAACTATCCATTCCATTCTACGTGGACCAAACTACCATAGTTTTCTGTCAAATTATTCATCAGTTCATAGACACAGCTTGTCGAGTTCCAAGCCACTTGCAGTTTTGTTTGGCATCTACATCTAGGTATGGCTTACCTCATGACATGGGTTAGTGCATAGTTGTCAGTTTGGCTGACTAATCTTTTCCATGTCATTATCTGTGCCTGTTCTGCATTATTTCCACTTCCCTATAGCAAATGTGTACTCTTGTCTTGAGACAGTAATGTAGATAACAAACTTCTTGCTAGGACTCTCTTATTGGTCCACAACCATAATGTTGTCACTGTACTGCCACACTGAAGGTAAACTGCATTTTCTGCTTTTAGCCAAACATCATCTCTGCTGTAAAATTGGCATAGGCTGACTGCATGATGTAAAGCTTTTGATAGAGCTTTTTAAAGTATAAGCAAAATACTGTCTTACTCCAGTAAACAAGTACTGCAGACTACTGCTTGGTGATGTTCACATCTGTGTCATTTAAAAGAAAGACAGAGTTGGGGTGGGAGTAACCTTGACCATTTGTAGCTCAACTATTGCATTGTGGCTTCTTTGAAGTTTATGGTCATTAGTATCTCTCAGATTAATAATATACCTTAAATTTAACATTTACACCTTGAAGTGGGGAAAATACCAAAAAGAGAATATAGGACTTTTAATAAGCACTTATTTTTACTGTACAGTGCTTGACTTCTGACGTGCAATAACATTTACTAAAAAGACTTAAGATCAAGTTTGCTGTTTCAGAGCAATTTTCTGTTCATATGAAAATTAAACCAAACCCTTCTCAGCAGAGAATGCTGGAAGGCAAGTACGAATGTATCATGAATGTATACATCACCTTTCCTAGAGAAAACCAGTTTCAAGTTATTTGACTGTGGCCAGCTGTTCATTGTATAAGAATAGCAAGAGTTTCTGCACTTTTTTTAAAAGGGCCCCTCACTGTTCTCTAACTTTGAATGGAGCTGGAACTTTGCTGGAGCTAGAATGGAGCTAGAACTGGAATGGACGCAGCTATTTTATCAGCAGTGTGTTGGGTATTAAGATATGTTCCTTTGTCCATCAAGGACTTCTTCTCTATGCTTAAAATATACCATGACAAAAGTGTGTGTTTTCTGTTCAGGTGTTATTCTAGGTAATGTCATTTGGCTCCCTCTGTCTTATTAACCTGTAAAACTTTGCAGTAGCATTCAAAAAGAGCTCTGGCCTCGGCCAGAACCACAATCTGATCCCCAATGTTCCTGCGATGGACGTTGGTTCTGCAGCACCCTAGGCAGTGGATGTTGGGTGGATGGGCCAGTGCTCGGGCAGTGAGGCTAGGGCTGGCAGCAGCAGATATGCTGGAAGCAGCAGCTGGAATGAGCCATTACTGCGGGGGCTGCCAGGAAACCAAGTACAGTCACTGTGCCACTCCCCCCCTACTGCTGTAATGCCTGGCCCTGTGAATTACAGCTTCCAGTGTGCCTGAGAGCCATGTGTGAGGATTGGATGGGCTGCACTCAGATGCCTGGTGGCACCTCTGCAGCCCATGGGCAGCTACATGTGCCATGGCCTAGGCTGCCCACCATGCCTGGGATAGCTGGGTAGGGCTGAGGGGCCTGCCATGGGCTGAATCCAGCCTATGAGGGCCATATTTTGCCTTCCTCTGCCCCAGAGGGAGTACCTGCCAGTCTTTCCTGGGTAGTTTAAGGGGAAAGCATTTACTTTCTTACTTTGTCATGTGGAACAGTTTATTTTTCCAACAGGGCCATGCCCTGCATTGGAGATTGGGAGAGTGGAGGAGCATGATTTTGTCCAAATTTCACCACCTTCTCTGTACCATAGCACAATCAGATAATACTCTGCTTGATTTTTATGAAGCTATGCGAGGGGGTGTTCTTTTTTTTTTTCCACGTCCACCTGCTGCACATCCATGCAAGGGCTAGTTTAATTATGATCTCGAGATACAAATAGTATCACGATCCCTTTAGATGTGCACTTGTGATGCCAATGAGTGTTGCATATCTGCAGTTAGTTAGAAAATGGGAATTAAGAAATGTGTCATAGCTTTTATAAAATCGAAATAATTTCAAAGGAGACTTAATTTTTCTATTTGGTCAATTGGTTAACAAATATTTACTTAATTCTATTTTTCTGTAATGCATTTTATTTTATGTTCAAAAATAGATATTGTTGGTAAAGGAATTACATTTTGCATGTTCAGCCTCATGATTCGTTATCCATCCATGTGTTCTTTGCTCCTGGAATAGTAGGTTTCAGTGTGTTTAGATAAGGAAAAGGTTAGTTCTGATTTCTGAGCAATTTTATATTTGCAGAAAAAGTGCAGATCATCTCCAGCCCTTCTGTATATCCCTGTCCCAGAGTGGAAATGACCTTCTAAATTGTAGGGAGAGAAGAGATGCATGCTTTGTTGGGATATGCATCTTAGTTTAAAAAAAAACAAATCCTGGGTCAAACCCCAAGTCAATTATGTGCCAGGCTTAAAAGAATCCTACAAGTATATATGTATTCATTTATTTAAGGCCAGATTGTCAGGGTTATTTCCTGCATCATGAAGGTTAGACTTATCAACCTATTTTGGAAAATAACATTCTCACATGATCACAATGGTAGAAACAGACAGGAAGAAAAACGGGGAATGAGAAAAGACTTGTCGAATACCAAACTGCGTGGGTGGTGTTGGTAGCTGGCAGGTTGTTTCTAATAGAGCTGCCTTCCTTGCAAAAGACTGGTACAGCTAAATCAGTGATAGGGAAAAGTTCCCTACTGCAGACTATTCTGAACAAGAATAAGCATCTGTTCCTGTAGGGTCCTGGGATCTCTGGCAAGACTTGGAAAGGTGGTGAAGGTGCTTTGCACCTTTTCTATTTGGACCATGAAGAGTCAGTTATTGGTGTGTTTGTTCATGAGCAGGCTAGTGAGGGAGGAGAGGGAGATGCTTTTTGGGTTTGTAATATGTGCATAGAGGAAAGCAGCAGTGCCTGTGGGCTGGATGAATCTTTGAGTTGAAAGACCCATAAATCCAGCAATACTGAGGAACTCTGAATAGTGTTGGCAAAAGTCTGACTCATTCCCTATGTGAGATGCTCCTATAATTGGAAGTGGCAAGGAAAAGCAGCAGCCATCACACCTGGCAGCTGGGTTCTGTGCATGTGTGTGTGAGAGAGAGGCCTGCTCTCCAGAGAAGAAAAAGCAGTTGCAGCAATTTGTGCTGCTGGGATTATGGAGTTGATTACAGACATCAGAACTGACAAAGACAGGTGAGCTGGGAGGATTTTGCACCGCTTTTTTTTTTTTTTAACAAAGTCATACTCTTCTGTTTATTTTCTTGAGAATCAGTGTCTATAACATTAATGGGGTGTGTGTGGTGGGAAAGGCTCTTAAAATGATTGTTACCCTCCTGAGTCTACAGTTTGATATTCATTAATGACCAGCTTCTGACCCAGTGGCATGGTTCTAAAACAGATTGAGATACATAACTGTAGTATTCATTGGGTAGCTGAGTCCAGCCCACAGCCTCCTGCTGTTCCTCCCAGGTTTCTCTTGTGCACCCATAAAAAAAATCAGGGATGATACAGGTTCCCATGGTGATAGCCTTTGGAGAGGAGCCTCTGTTGCCTGGTCATTGCCTTCAAAGTCTTCAGGAGAAGAAGGGAAGTTCCTGATAAATTGGTGCCCTTCTTCTCCTGCTAGGGTTGAAACCGTTTTATGTAGAGTGGCAGTTCCTATAGTGTAGAGAGGGACTATATTAGTATGTGAATGTTAGAGCAGAAATGCAGACCCAGCAATATAGCAAGTACATAATTTCCATTATCTCGCAGATCTGAATACCTAAAATGTGTGAGTATATTACATTTCAATATAGGTAAATTTTCCTAACACATCTACATGACTACAGAGCCTAATTCTGTTTCCCATTTTCACCTATGGATTAGATCCACAAAGAAATGAAGGCAACCAGGTCTAAAATGTACATGCCACTGACATTCACAGACTTCAGTGCTTCCTTCCTCTGTATGCCCCTGGTTTTCTGCCACTGCACATACATAACTGTCTCTGGGCCAGATCAAATACAAAATTTTGCTGTAACACCTAAAAGTTAGGTCTTGGCCGCAGATTAAAATCCACAGTACATGGGGATAGTCAAGAATAGGCATAGTATGCAGGGAACTGCATGGAATTTGACAATGGAGGACCCCTGTGGCAATGTTGTGCCTGAAGTCAGGGCTGCAGGAAGGCATGTGTATCCAACTGGAATTTTCTTGATAAGAGGCACCTACAACTGTTCTTTCAAATGGCTGGAGGAGGAAACAGTTGCTATTTTTTTAATAGCCTGGAATTTTTCAATCTGTGGTCTGAAGACCCTTGTGGTCCACAAACTATGTTTAAGGGGTCCACAAAAGATTACTGTGATCAATCAAAAGTATTTGAATACCTACATTTACAATTCAAAGGCATATGCATCTCCATTCAAAATTTCCAGAGGAGTTCTCACCGCCGTTTGAAATTTTTTAGGGGTCCATAAATGAAAAAAAAGGTTGAAAACAACTGGTGTAGAACATGATGTCAGGGAATGGGAGACCTGAGTTCAATGCCATTTGTCAGCTCCAAGAGAGTGTCCTAACTACCATGCTGTGTTACATTTTGGACGGGAGCTCTCTCGACCATGTTACTGAAGCTGTTCCACTCTACCGCAAGGCACTAAGATTAATTGAGCCATGAATTTGTCACTTAGTGGTTAGGCCACTCACTTGGGTTAGACAAGCCCTGAATTCCTGTTCCTACTCCCAAAGCTACTTACACATTTTGTCCAATGACTAACGCAGTCACGTGCCTCGACTTCTGATAGCCCTGCAAGATAGATGAAATGGCTCCACTAGCCATATCATTGATCCCCATGGACCAGACTAAACAAAAAGTAGATAGCTTGGCCAGAGCAGCATGGACAAAGACAAGGACTCCTTTTTACCATAAAGTTGCCATTTTTGATGTTACGATGGTGCAAAGATATCTGAAATAGTAGATACCATAGTAACTAAAATAGTGAGGGAGTAAACATTTTACTTCTTTCCTGATTGAAATGTCTGATTCTAGGACGATATTTATGTTCTTATGTTGGGGACTGTGAAACAGAAATGAAAACAATGAAGCAGGCTTAGGACAGGCTGTAGCCTTAGCGGTTAAGCTGTTCCCCAGGGATGTAGCAGAATCCCAGTCTAAATCAGTTAGAGTTGGTCTCTTCTCTCCCAAATGAGTGCCTGACTACTGGATTATTAGATAAAAGTGAGTGCAGCATGTTCTTTGGGGTTCTTGCTTTTTCTTGTCCAAGAGAAAGGAACGACATGACTTAAGCACCAACTCAGGAATGCTGTCATGGCCAAGATCCCTGAAAGAGATTGGTGGTGCCCACTGGTAAGGAGTTAGGCATTTTCCACTCTTTGTGAGGTGAGGTTTGGCCCTGTGCCCCTCTTTTACATTACCCAAGTTTCCTCATACTCTGCGGTTGTCTTTGAATCCACTAACAGGCATCCCCTAAAATGTCTGTTCTGACATTTTAAATAAAACATTTTAATTTTGTGTTTGGGATAACTTCCTAGGTTATTTTAAATTTCCTTTAAGTTTATTTAAAAAAATTAAAACATATTTAGATAGTCAACGTGAAAACCAAATTACTGCCTGCACTCCACACCAATTTTTTTTTAATTGTTCTTGGTCCAACCCCAAATGTACTCCTTGACTTTTTGAATTGCCAGTGAATCAAAAATCTATTATTTTAGCTAGTTTTTACTTAACCTGATTGCTTTTAATTTTCCTGTTAGTCTGTGAAGAGTGCCATCTGTAAGGCCATTGGTAGTGTTTTATAGATTTGTAATTTAATATGCACAATGTGTTGGGCTGATTTACTGTGTAGTTAAAGCTACAGTGAACCTGGGATAAATGAGAAGAAATTGCACCGAATAGCAATGAATCAAAGCAAACAAGGCAACTGAAGATGTATTTGAACAGGAAACAATGTCACTCTTGGTTGTTTCTCTATAGAAAAGGAAAGCATGAATAAATTTTATACTGTAATTCTGCCTTTCACAGTAAGCTATCACCAGCTGAAAATTTTGTATGTGGGAGCAAATTCACAATTGCTGTCCTTACTTAACAAAGATGAATTCTCATAACTTTGCTAAGCACATGCACTATTTTATGCTTTGACTCAGTTTTGTATTGTAACATTGCTTCTTTTTAATGCATGCACTTGTGAACTGTATCCATTTGTCTTGTGAATGTCTTAATAGGTTGATGCACATTCAATCATCATTTCATGTATCAGTTGAAAGAAACTTAGTTTTCTTTCTGTCCTCTAAGAGACATTATTAGAAATATAAGGACAATTCATGCTCTCAAAATTAAAAACTCAAGGGACTGATGTTGAAGACAAAGTTCTCTGTTTTCTCCACATGTACCATAAAAATAAGCTGTAAAGTATAAATTCTTTTCTAGCCCTTGAAGACTAATGGAACTACAAAGCTTCTGAAAGGCCCTGAGAAAAAACATTGTTCTCTGACCAAACGCACTAAAAACACCCCTTGCTTCCCCTCTCCTTCCACCCAACACTCTTTCTCTCTCTCTTTCTCTGTTATACTCATACACTTGCCTTTTCAGCAATTCAACTATGATGGGATTTTCTCCAGCTTTTGCCTCTTCTCCCAATAGTTGTTAATGTTTATTAAGATATGTTGCTAGTCCTCATAATTGTGAAGTAAAGCTAGCAAATATGAACTGAGTAGAAACTAAAGTAGTGTTGCCTCCCTGAATCTGCAAGCACCCTGAAACAACAGCTCTCTAAGGTCTGAACTGCTCCTTTTATTTTAAATCGATGCTTGATTTTAAAACTTAAGCATGAAAACAGCACAGACTATGGGATAACAGCATATGCAAAATGCAATATAAAATGGACAGATTGTGGTCTTTATACGTTGTATCATTCCTTCTACTGAATTCAACAAACAGGTCAACAAAATCCAGGAAAACTGCTTCAGACTCTAGGCAGGCAATTATTTTGGACAGAGGGCCGCTTACTGAGTTTTGGCAAGCCATCGAGGGCAGCATAACAGGCAGCACAGGGCAGATGAATATTAATTTTCTAAATTTTTTAGGGGCCCCGTGGGCTGGATAGAATGGCTTGGTGGGCCGCATCCAGCCCCTGGGCCGCATTTTGCCCACCCCTGTCTCGGATGATCTTGCCACTAGGTGCATCAGCTTTAGTTAAAATTATCTCTTAGTTTCAACCAACAGTAGTTAGGGATCTTTTTCTCCCCTTACCTATGTATATCACTTGGGTTTACAAGTGATCTGATGCAGTAAAAGCAGAAAAGGAAGTGACATACCAGTAAACATAGAAATCTTGGCTTGCCAGTTGATGACAAGCTTTTGAATTTTAGATCGTTTCTGCATGATATCTGAAATCATATCATGATTCAGGAAGATTCTTCCTTTAAAGGAAGATTCTTTCCTTTAAAATCTTCAAAGTTTTGATCTGAGGATTTGTTTTAAATGGAAGACAGCTGGGTTAATATGAACTACCTTCACTCAGTGCCTTGTTCAAATTTCTCCCATTATGAGAAAATTTCATTTCTTTGCAGATAAATTCAACACACTTTCAGGCTGACCCATCTGTTTCCATGGCTGCAGAATGGTATCTAGAAGGGACAAAGGCTAAGGCTTTGGCTGAGTTTAGGCAGCACATGGGATAACTGGAAGCAATTTGAAGCTCCAAGTCACATCATTTCACAAGAAATAGTCCAGCTACTAAAACCTATGGGTCGTATGCTGCATAGGCAGTTTAGGAACCACTTTTTCCCCTGAAGATAAGAACATGCTGTTTTTTATACCCTGTTTGCAGAACTAAGTTTCAAGTTGGCATCTTCCCCTTGATTTGTGCTGTTACCTGGCAAAGCATGTAATGCCTCAACAGCTTGTTTTGATTAGCATCTCAGGAGAAGTATGGTACCTGCATACACAGTGTGAGAAAGCAGCCTACTCACAAAGCTGTGAATGTTACATATAGCCAAAATATATGACTAAAAGGTATACCGATAATATAATAGATAACTTTGGGTTTTTTTGAATACCTTTATAAATGCATTTCTTATTACAGTAATATCCCTACTTTGGATGAAGTTTTATTTTTTTTAAATAAAACTGCAGAGTATTCTTTATAGAAGCAATATGGGAATCAGAAATTTCAATCAGGGAGGAAGCAAAATGTTTACTCCGTCAATATTTTGGTCACTATGATAGTTGCTATTTCAGATATCATTGCACCATCATAACATCAAAAATTGCAAATATATGTTGAAGATATGTCTGTGTCTTTGTCCATGCTGCTCCGGCCAAGCTACCTACTTTTTATGTTTAGTCTGGTCCATAGGGATCAATGATACAGTTTGTGGAGCCATTTCATCTATCTGGCCAGGCTACCAGAAGTTGGAGCATGTGACAGCAGAGGGTCAATTATAGCCATGGATAGCTATGGGCAGCATCGTGGCTTTGGTGGTTCATTTATGTTGTCTTTCATTTGTTGCTTTGGTGGAATCAGAAGTTACATGCCCAACTAAAAAATGGTCTTTAACTGTAAAAAAAATAGACAAATGAGCAAACAAAAAAAAAACCCTAGACAAACCATGCTACCCTATCCTGGAAGGAAGTCCAAAAATACCCTATCATGTCATACACTTATGGTCTATTAAGCACATTATCATAAACAGTGCAAACCATTTTAACCAATTATCATGAGAACTGAATGTTTTTGCTATTTCTGCTAAAAAAAAAAAAAATGTTTCCTTCAATAATTTTGTTTCCTTAGATGTGAATAAATTCAAAATGTAGTGAGTCATTCTTTGATCCAATCAAGAAAAATGAACAAGCTTTAGTTTGTATAACTATATTTGCAGGAAAAATGCCGGTGGAACGATAACAGCTAAGAGACTAAGCAAAGTAGTGTCACATGGATTTCATATTGATCAGATGAATACCCTAAACAGATTTGGAGCACATCCAACTTTCAATCAAAAATGCCCCCACTCACTGTGCATTTAAATGACTTTCATGGTAACTGAGATTTGCCATTTTGTAAATACTATATATTTGGCATGTTATATGTAAATTATCATAAATGCTATAAACTTTATTAGATAAAATACCCAGTGAGGTTATTTAAAAATAATTATCCACGTCAGATTGCAGGCACCTAGGCCAACATTATAATAAAGATTTCAACCTTTTTCTGCAAAACTACTAGACGAACCTTGTCAGTACCACATAAGAAAAATCCTATTTCCAACAGAGAAAAAATCATCATAAGTAATGTGATATCAGGGGAGGGTATTGTTTTATAGCTATGATTTCCCAAGAACTTCAAAATGATTCCGTTTGGAAGATCATATGGAAATCTGGTAGCTTGTCCAAGTCTTAGTGAAACCTTTTGGATCTTTCCTGTATCTACTAGGCTGTATCCACTAGATGACTCAGCATAGGGGGAGGAGGGAATGAAAGGGCATGGTTTGACTGTGTGGGGGGGCACATAGCATGACTTGGTCCCAACTTAGGCCTTCAGGTTGGAAAGGGGCTTGACCCAGTCCTGATGGGGTCCCATAGGGGAAAAGGGATGTGGCTTGGCCCTGTGGCTTGTCCTTGTAGGGGAGGAAGGGTGTATGGCCCAGCCTCATGGGGAGATTGAAGGTGTGGCTCAGCCTCAACCCAGCCCCTTGTGGAGGAAGGGAACCCGGTCTGACTCTAACTTGGGGATATTGCTGTAGGGAGGTGGCTATATTAATGGCCAATGCTCCCCCGCTGCAGAGTTGCCATCTCTCATAATTTTTGGCATTGTTCTTAAAGTCTACACTTTGGGAGTATGAAAAACTCAGCTCTTTCTTTTATATGTAGTCCTTTTTAGTCCTGTTTTATTTATAGTCCTTTATTATATATAGTCCTTTTTTAAATACATAGGGGTAAAAAGAAGGCACCAGGTAATGTGAGTCTTCTGTAGGACACGCTAGGCAATCTAGTGGTTGCACCAGATGAAAAAGCTGACCTCTTTAACAAATTCTTTGCCTCCATTTTTCTGATTCCAAGACATCCCCCCCACTGGCATTCTGAATGTACTCAGGAGAGGCACCACCAGGCCAAGGGTCAGGGAGGACTTGGGTAGGGCTGGATGTGTTTAAACCAGTGGGTTCAGATGATCTCCACCCCAGGGTGCTGAGGCAGTTGGCAGGGGTCATTGCAGGGCCCCTGGAATGGCTTTACGAGCATGCATGGTGCTCTGGCCAAGTACCAGAGAACTGAAAAAAGGCCAATGTGGTCCCCATTTTCAAAAAAGGAAGGAAGGAGGACCCAGGTAACTATAGGCCTGTTAGTCTTACCTTGATCCTGGGGAAGCTCTTTGAGAGAATTATCCAGGAGCAGATCTGTGAGGGACCAGCAGGGGAGATTATGCTTAGGGGCAATTGACATGGGTTCATTAAGGACAGGTCCTGTCAGATCAACCTGGTTGACCCGGTCACAAAATCCTTTTATGACCAGGTTCTTGTAAGTTTTAATCTTTTGCGACCCGGTCACAAAATCCTTGGACACAGGTGTCGCAGTGGATGTAGTCTCTCTCAACTTTAGGAAGGCCTTTGACACTGGCTCTCATCCCATTCTTATTAAAAAAGTAGGCAACTATGGCACTGATGTCTACACACAGTTAGATGGGTTGCAAATTGGCTAGAGGGCCATACCCAGAGAGTGGTGGTGGATGGGTCATTTTTGTCCTGGAGGGATGTGGGCAGTGGAGTCCCCCAGGGCTCAGTCCTCAGGCCCATACTGTTCAACATCTTCATCGGCGACTTGGACGAGGGGATGAAAAGCACCTTGTTCAAATTTGCAGATGACACTAAGATGTGGGGAGAGGTGGGCATGGTAGAAGGGGGAGACAGGCTACAACTAGATTTGGACAGGTTACAGGGGGTGTGGATGAGAACAGGATGGGATACAATACTGACAAGAGCAGAGTACTGCACCTAGGGAGGAAGAACCAGCAGCATACCTACAGGCTGGGGAACTCCCTTCTCATCAGCACAGAGGCAGAAAAGGATCTTGGAATCAATAGTGATTCCAAGGTGAACATGGGCTGCCGATGTGAGGATACAGTCAGGAAGGCTAACCACAACTTGTCATGAATCCATAGATGCATCACAAGCAGGTCCAAGGAGACGATCCTCCCCCTCTGTGCAACACTGGTCAGGCCGCAGTTGGAGTACTGCATCCCACACTTCAGGAGGGTTGTGGACAGCATTGAGAGGGTCTGGAGAAGGGCCAATCACATGGTCAGGGGGTAGCAGGGCAGGCCCTACAAGGAGAAACTAAGGGACCTGAACCTGTTCAGCTTCCACAAGAAAAGGGTGAGAGGGGATCTGGTGGCCATCTATAAAACTTACCAGGGGGGACCAGCGGGGAATGGGAGAGGCCCTGTTCCCCCAAGCACTATCAGGAGTAACTAGGACTAATGGCCATATGTTGACAGAGAATAGGTTTAGGCTAGACATTAGGAGGCACTACTTCACAGTCAAGGAGGCTAGGATCTGAAACCAACTTCCAAGGGAAGTGGTGCTTGCTTTTACCTTGGGGGTCTTCAAAAGGAGGCTAGACATTCACTTTGCCAGGGTCATTTGATCCCAGCATTCTTTCCTGCCCAAGGCAAGGGGTCAGACTTGATCTGCTCAGGTTTTGAGAATACAGCAAAAGGACCAGAGGACTGGACGTAGTTGTAGGGGCAGAGCAGGCCATGAGCAGGGTACTTGGAAGGCACCCTCCACTGTGAAGCTGAGATCCAGAAAGCCAGGGCCCTAATTAGTACATCTGGGTTGACGGGTCTCAGCTAGAGAAAAAGGGGTTGAAGCTGAAAATGCTGAACAATGGTTGGAGCTTGAAGGGGCCAGTGATGATTTTGTGTACAAAAATAAGAAAAGTGAGAAGAGGAGGAGTCCCAAAAGTGGCAGACAGGGAACCATCAGCAAGTCATAAGCATGGCTGAGGGTTATCAGGAAGGCCACGATAGCAGCCCCAAAGTACCCTGGAGAGGAATACTGTGGTCTCAAGGGCAGCCTTCCTCCAAATACACATTAGTTACCATCAGATCGTGGCAAGTGAGAAGGCGGTGGAGTAGGCTGATTAGAACTTACAAGAAGGGGCAGGGATGAAAGCCCAGACCTATCACACTTGACTATACAGAAGGCATTGTATGTAAATTTAAAGTCAGTTTTTTAGCCTGTATCATCAGTGATGTAGAAACAATACCATTTTGTTTATTTTCAACTCACTGATGTTATACAAGTGAATTGAATTTTCATTTGGATGTGTTTGATCTACTGAATAGTGGAGATTATAAATACTTTTGTTCAGTGTTTAGAAAACTATCTAATGAGCAATTTTGGGTACAGTTTTCTTCATGCCAACACGGTTTGTACAGCAGCCAGTATAGATACAAGTTATATGTTTCTCTAATTAATTTCTATCCACGTGTTGTCCTAGATTACTTAAATGCACATTTTAATGTATTAAAATTGTGTCTATTCCAAGCTATGACAGAGAGGAATTTGCTATTAGCACCAAACATCTGCAGCAAGCTTTTGATGCACATATCCTAATTAGAATGAGCATTCAACAAGTTGGCCAAAGATGAGTCATGTTTCACAACAGCTCTTCAGGGAAGGAGACTTGAGGTTTATATTCTTTCAAAGCAACAGCCAGCTGAATAAAATACTTTCCTCTGTGTGGAATTGTGTTACTGCATACTTAAAGGTGGTTTAGTAAAGATTAAGGTGCCAAGAATGGACACACATATAACATGGCACAGGGAGGACAGCTGCAGGTAAGTGGAAAAGGGCTATTTGAAAAATCATTTGGGAAGGCTTTGTTGCTAGGCACAAAACCTACTCTACATGCAATGTTATCACTCAGGAACAAGGTACCAGCATATGCCATCCTAGTTACCATGGTTTCCTTACAGACACAGTGCCTTCTCAGAAAAGAAACAATTAAGCCTAATTTTATATTCATTATATATATCACTTTAGATGGCTTAAAAACAGACTTGCAAACTAATATATAAGGAAACATTGTCATGACTTAATTATGTGAATGAGTTTTGCATATTCATAGGTCTAGAATCTTCTTTCCTTGCCCCTCCCCCAAAAAAGGAATTTAAAATAAACACTGTCATAAAGATTCTTTTTATTAAGGAGAGCTGGGTGGTATGTGCTAAGTCTTTTGAAAATTACAGGTTATGACTCACTGCAAGCTGAGGGATTGTGCATTTCGAATTTAGCACTTGACAGTATCTTATAATCACTATCAGGTTGCAGTTGGCTTACAGAATAGAAGAGGTTGCCTGAAATATCCAGCAGCCCAACTCAAATGAGGGCAGAGCATTGCATAATGATTTGTGTGATGAAAAATAACAAAAAATGTAGAAGTGGCTTCTTCTCAAACAGAATGAGAGATATAATGCATGTGTAAAGAGATGAGGAAAGACCAATTCCTTTTGAGTATAGTCATTGTTTTGAAGATACTATAGATTTTAGATCAAATATGCTAAATGGGAGAGGGTACGTTTAAAAAAATTATTAGCCCAATTTGGCATACTCAAAGAACTTCAAAATTGTATAAGTGACCTGAATGTCTACTTGGGTTTGCTTTACAAATATTGCCCTTTACTGAGGTTCCTTGCACTGCTGAGCTGGATTAAAATTTTGTGAAAAGGTCCCTGTATTCTCTGATCCTTCTCTGGGAAAATGTACCACATGTGAAGCTGAATGGAAATTAGAAGTAGGGGGCATCCACTAAAATTAGTAAGAGACGGGTTTAAAACTAACAAGAGAATGTCCTTTTTTACACAACTCATAGTTAATTTGTGGAATTGATTGCCACAGGAATTTGTGAAGGGGGGTAGCGTAGTCAGGTTCAAAAAGAGACTAGACAAATTAATGGATGATAGATCTATTAATGGCTATTGTAAAGAACAGTTGGTGATGTTTCCTCTGGCACTTCTAATCAATAATGGTGGATGCAAGGGAGGGGAATAAATAGGGGATATATTGCTCTAGATATATCCAGTTCAATAATCTTGTTCTAAAGCATTCACCCCGCCACTGTCAGAGACAGATTACTGGCTGAGAAGAACCATTGGTTTGACCCAGTACAGTACTTATGTTCTTATGGAAAAGGGGCTTTAAAATTAATGAAATACAAAAGTGGCAGTCAGAACCTTATCCACAAGCTTTATGTACTCTGGACCATATTCTGACACTATTTATTATAGTTTCATAGTAACTAGGGTCAGAAGGGGCCTAGAGCAGGCCATCTAGTCTGACCCCCTGCCAATGGCAGGAACGAGTGCCAGGGTCACAGGACC
>JAGPOW010003642.1:72737917-72758608 GCA_030014935.1 Caiman crocodilus | reverse complement strand
GGGTCAGAAGGGGCCTAGAGCAGGCCATCTAGTCTGACCCCCTGCCAATGGCAGGAACGAGTGCCAGGGTCACAGGACCCCAGCCAAGTACCTATCCAAATAGGTACTTACTTATACATATGTAGTAGCTCTTTTCTCCACAAATAGCTGTATAGAATCCAGATGAACCACTCACAGAATATGGTGAACAATGGTGGTAGGATCTGGTTCACAGATATCAAATCATACACCTAAGGAAATCTGATGGCAGTACTGAGACTGAGATAAGTGCTGCTTCTGGATGCGTCTATTAAAACACATAATAACACTGTTGACATTTAAATTAATGATATGAGGTTTCCGAGTCAACAGACAGTTGCCACAGGTGAAACCATTCAAGTTCTAGAGGGCTATTAGTATTCCAGGCTGCTGCTTCAGTCACGAATGTAATGATGGATGGGTGAGGGAGGTGGGGACACCTCATGCTTTCATGCCCCATTCTCCTGTCCCGCACACCCTGCTCCTTCCCTGCAGTGGCTCCAGATCTGGCAGCGAGGAGGGCAGACAGCCACAGTGGTGCACAGTGCAGGAACAGTTGGAGATTTGCCACTATGGGGGTGGGGGTGGAGGGGAACTTGTCATTTTTTTGTAGCTAAAAATGCTGTTTTCTGGCTGCACAACACAAGTCAAATAAAGGATGTGGTACCTCTCCCCTCCCCCTAATCAGTAGTCTAATCTCTAGCTGCTGCCTCTGCACCCTGTGCCACTATCACCCAGGGAGCAGCACTGGCCAGTTATACCTCTGGTTTCATGGAGATAACATACTAGTGGTATACATTTTTTTCAAACTTATTAGCTTATCTCTGAAAACACAGGTTGTGAAAAGTTAGATTATGGAGCATAGTTGTGTGTATAGCATACATTTGTGCTCTTAAGGGTATACATTCGTGCATTATATAGAATCATAGAAAATTAGGATTGGGAGAGTCCTCAGGAGCTCACCTAGTTCAACCCCCTGCTAAATGCAGGACCAACCCGAACTAGATCATCCCAGCCAAGGCTTTGTCTACCTGGGTCTTATGATCCTCCAAGGATGGAGATTCTACAACCTCTCTTGGTAGCCTGTCAGTGCTTTACTACCTTCCTGGTGAGAGTTTTTTCTAATATCTAACCTAAACTTCCCTTGCTGCAACTTGAGACCATCGTTGCTTGCTTTTTTATTTGCCACCAGTGAGAACAGTCTAACTCCATCCTCTTTGTAACCTCTCTTCTAGTTGGAGGCTGCTATTAAATCCTACCTTAGTGTTCTCTTCTTCAAACTAAATAAGCCAAGTTCCCTCAGCCTTTCCTCATAAGTCCTGTTCCCCAACTCTCTATTTCTCATGCCCTCTGCTGGACTCTTTCCAATATTTTTTACATCCTTTCTGTACTGGGGGGGTCCAAAACTGGACACAGTACTCCAGATGTTACTTTGCTATTGCTGAATTGAGGGGAATGATCACTTTACACAATTCAGCAACACTCCTACTAATTCAGCCCAGTATACTGTAGCCTGCTTCAAAACAAGGGCATTTTTAGCTCATATCCAACTTATTGTCCAATGTAACATGGAAGTCCTTTTCTACGGATTTCCTGCTTAACCAGTCAGTCCCGAGTCTGTACCAGTGCATGGGACTGTTCTGTCCTAAGTAAAGGATGTTGCACTTGTCCTTATTGAACTTCATGAGGTACTTTTGGTCCAATCCTCAAATTTATCTAGGTCTCTCTGAATCCGAGCCATACCCTCCAGCATATCTACTCTACCACCTAGCTTAGTGTTATCCACAACCTTGCAAAGGGTGCGCTCCATCCCATCTTCCAAGTCATTGATGAAGATATTGAACAAAATGCCCCAGGACTGACCCCTGGTGCACTCCACTTGATATTGACTGAAACTAGACTTCAAGCAATTGATTACTACCCTTTGAATCTGACAATCCAGCTAATCTTGTATCTACCTTGCAGTCCATTTATCCAACCCATACTTCCTTAGCTTGCTTGCAAGAATGTTGTAGGAGACCATATCAAAAGCCTTGCTAAAGTCAAGGTATATCACATCCACTGATGTTCCACATCCACAGAGCCAGTCATCTCATCAGAGAAGGCAATCAGGTTAGTCAGGCATGACTTTCCCTTGGTGAATCCATGCTGACTGTTCCTAATCATCTTCTTCTCCACCAAGTGTTTTGACATGAATTCCTTGAGGACCTGCTCCATGATTTTTCAAGGGACTGAAGTGAAGCTGAGCAGTTTATAATTCTGCAGATTCTCCTCCTTCTCTTTCTTAAAGATGGGTACCATATTTGGCCTTTCCCAAACCTCTAGAACCTCTCCTACTAATTTCCATGAATTTTCAAAGTTTTCTACATACTTGTAGAAACCCTTTTTGTTACCTTGAATTTATATTTTTTTGGTTGCTAGCCAAACATACAGGGCCCTAAGATACAGACACATCAGGTCTAGGACTGTTCTATAGTTTTAAACATAATATAAAATTATGAAATTATTCACAAAGGCCAGTAGAGTTGCATGGATATTTCAGAAGCAGAATTCTTCTTATTTGTATTAGGGTATATTTTAGAATGATCATGGCATTAGGGTTTTACTAAGTTAGTTACTCAAGAATATGTAGAGAAAGACAGTTTTTGTCCTACATCCCTCACCCCAGTCTTTAAAAAAGGATATAGCTGTGATAGCTTTGTAGTAACTGTTGACAGATGTTGGCAGTTTAATTGTGCTGATAACTGTGAGGGCACAAAGATATACTTGCAGTTGTTTAGATTAGTTTTGTTAGAAATAAACCTATTGCATCCACAATCCTATTTAATTCCACAAAGAGCACATGGAGAATAAATCGACTTTTGGGTTGTAGGAGGTAAATTACAATGCAGAAGGAAAAATTATCATAGCAGAATACTTTGAGGAGAAAAAACCCCTTTCTATAATGCACAAGCACCTGGACAAGCATTATACCCCCAAACAAATATTGAGTTTCCAATAAATATCTGTTATAAACATTGAATGAAATAGCTTTGCAATTTTAAGCAGTGATCTTCAGAACACTTATATTCCATTTTAGGATGGAGGAGGACACTTGATGAACAGATTTCCGAGAAACAATGTTCTGAAATTATGTTGATGATTCAGTAGATATTCCTCTACCTTTGAAGTCAATAAATGAAGAGGTGCCTACTGTTGTTGCTTACATAGAACCCAAAGACGTGTCAGATAAATTGAAATGTAATAGATGACCAAAAGACATTTCACAGTTGGATTTGTAAGTAAGCCTCTAATCATCATGAATGGGTTTGCAAAGCTATAACACAGGATTTGAGATCTAGGACTAAGGAAACGGATCTGAGTTTTGGATAACAGATTAAAACTAAATCTGTCAATTTAAGGTTCCATTAAATATTTACAAATCTTGGACCTGTTTTAAGAATAAAATAATATTTAAAAAGATATGAATTGCTGTCCAAATGTATTTGGATAAAATTATCATTCAGGTGCAAAAAATTATTTCATGTTGCAGAACTTTATCAGACATGAAATTTTGTTTCCTTGTTCAACAAAGTATTTCATGTTCCAAGTATCCAGGAGTTGGTATGAGTGAAAGAATATTTGGCATATAAAGACGATCTTTAAAACATTACTTCCATTCTGACATCTTCTGGCCTATCCCAAGTTTGTTAAAGGTTCCTTTTTTCAATGCATGGTTAGCAGATAAGGTAGCTTAAGAGGCAGCAGGTACATCATTGCCAGGCCTACGCATTTAAAAAAAACTTCTGAGTCAAACCCTTCATAATCATGAAACTACTTAACAATTGTGAGCGCTGACAGACGTGCAGCTCCCTGCTGTAATTCATGGTGCTTTACAGGAAGTGCCATGACTTACACCATTCCCCACAACCCAACAAACATTGGCTGATCGAGCTCCAGTTTGGAGCAGCTGTGTGTCTTCAGGCACTCTCCTCTAGCCCCACCCCTCCCCCTTCCCAGTTCCAGTGCTGTCTTCAAAACAGAAGCAGGGTAGGGAAGAGAAGAGAATGGAGGGAGCTCAGTCTGGGGTCTGCCCAGCCTGCATTCAAGGGTGGGGCTGGTGAATTGGAGCTGCTGAAGCCCCATGTCCACAGATCAAATGACTTCACAGTTCATAGGCTGTAGGTTACTGACCGCTGCTATATGTAATCTGCATATCACTGTGGAATGGATATCTCTGGATAAATAATGTTCTATAGATGCATCATCAAATTTCTTAGACAGGAATGCTTATGAATTATTACAGAATAAGTTATGTTTCCAGTGGCTTTGAGACTCAAATTTCTTCTCCTATCTATAGACTCATCATAGGCAAAAAAGTTTACAAAGCCAAGAGGAACCTAAGTGATGCCATCTGACCTCTTATATAACACAGCCCTGATGGCTGCTGTATTGCCCCTTGTGTGCCACCATAGTTCTGCCTCTACTCCAGGACCTCTCTATAACCCCCATTTCTATCTCATCTGCCATGTCTCTATGTGCCTTTTATGTTGATTGGGAGGCTGCCTCTGAGTTCTGGAGTGATCCCTTGGTGTCTAGCAGACTCAGTCTCTGTCTGATAATAGGACCTTGCCTGTTTTCTGCAGACAGCTTGCATGCCCAGTAAGAACTATGTGTGTCCTGTAGGCATGATTCAAACTTGTTATTCACAACGCATGACTCCAGTGGCTCTAATTAAGCCTTAAGGTCTCTAATTGTGGCCTCTGTCCTTCTGTATGGCCACACCTATGCCTTGCAGGTGTTACTTGGTTGTCCTTCACTCTCTTGTATAGGCTGCTGACCTCTTGGCTTTGTCCTGCAAGTTATGCTGGCTGTAGGCCTCTAACCTGGGCCCCCTTGCTCTGGCCCAGCTTCCTGGCCTCTCTTTCTTGGGGCTCAGGCTCTAAAACCCTCAGCTGCAGTCTCTCTCTCTCTCTCTCTCTCTCTCTCTCTCTCTCTCTCTCTCTCTCTCTAGCACCTGCATAGTGCCTTCCTAGTACCCCTGCATGGCCTCCTAATTCTCCCTATAGTCACAATCTGGTCCTCCAGTATTTGCTATCTCTGCCACAGCAAAACAAAAGATACAACCTGTCCAGGTACTCACAAAACAAAGATCACCTCAACTCAAAATCTTCTCCTGAACAAACTTAAAAAAAAAAAGTGGGGGGTTTTCTGTTTGCATGCCAGGGCTCACCCTCAAGCTCCACTCCAAGCTCTTGTAGCAGCATTCCTGGGAGGCCCTCATGCTTCCCTGGCTAGAGTGAGTCCCATATACTGGAAAATCCCTCCTCTTCTGACCAGTTCGTTCTATCATGCAGTGTGAGCCCAGGGTCCTTTCTTTGCTTCATTCAGCCCTGCTTGGTTTCAGTACATCTGGACCAGGGCTCCTGAAAACCTGTATGTTCTTTCTGCATTGTTTTTGTCTACATCCCCCCCACCTTATAAGCCACAAAGATTCTACTCTTAAAGGGTTCTTGTAGGCTGTTGCTTGTCCCACAGCCTTCTCTTAGTTACAGGGATTCTGCCATAAACTTCAACAAGCAGTTTCAGTTTTTAATCACCATCTCTGTTATAAATGTAAGCCTTATTTTTTTCTAAATTTGCCTAGCTTCAACTTCCAGCCATTGTATCTTCACATACCTAGACCTGCTAGATTGTAAATGGCTCTTCTCTAATCCAGTAACATCACAGAAAAGAAGATTATGCTGCACTATTGATCTCTTAAAGGCTTCATGTACATCTGTTGGATTTCTATTTATTGATAAATAAATCCAAGCCATTTGTTGATATCTTCCAACTTACTAAACACCACAGAGTACCAGTTAATATCAGGTAGCATAGCTTGAGAATGTTCTTTAAAAATGTATAACTATATATGCAGTAACTTGTAGATTAATTACTGCTTTTGACCAGGAATAGAATGTTACCTATAAAATAAAACCATTTATGAATAAAAGGCCCGACACGCTTTTAACAAGATTTTCTAACAATAACATTCTTGAGATCCAGCCCATTCTTCCTCTTGAGCAGAAGAGGCTCCCTAGAGGCTAGAGAAGTTGTTTTGTTTTTGTACACTGTAAACTGCTCTGGGACTTGCTGTCTCTCTTAAGTACATTGATACGATTATGTTAAACTGTAACTGAAACACTTTCTATTAGTGTGGAATGAACTCTAGGATGTAATGGATCTTTTCTATTTTTGGCTGCTGTATCCCTTTAGGCACAGGTTTGAAACACATACACTAAAAACTTCAAACTCTGAGAAACACATAGTTATCCCACAATGGTACAGTCCTACAAAACATTATTATGATTACCTGAAAAAAGACTGAGATGACAATGGTTGCCCACTTCTGAATGGTTAGGAGAGGTCAGGTCTGAAGTGAGCTCTGTATTGATTTCCAGAAGCTTCATTCTGAAATTTTGCAGCCAAGCTTGCAAGGCGGCAATGCTCTTCAACGATGCTCATTTCAGGAGAGTGGAAAATGGTGATGAACTCAGTGAAGTTGAAGGCGATGAAGAAAAATTCCTCCAGAAGCAGCTGTTCAGCATTATCCTTTTCCTCTTCCCTTTGCTATTCCAGCTGCTGAAAGGTTGGTTGTTAGCGCTGCTCACTGTTCTGGTGGCCACCCTGGAAAATGAAGACAACTGTGGGCTGTCAAATACATCTCCACCAGCACTGTGTATATATGATAACTAGAATTGTGGCACACAACTAGCTGGCTGGTAACAGTAAGCATACTGTTGTGATCAGTTGAAAGATGGGATGGTGTGAGATCAGTTATTGAGGTTTTTGAGTTTGACCCCCAAGTTCCATAATTACTGTTGATGACATCCAGCTGTTTCTACATATCTCACAATATTCCACAGAAATAATCTCACGGTGCATAGGATCCAGGAGTAGCACAACTAACAAGTGGATACCCACCAAAATGCTGAGCACTTAATGTAGGAAGAATTTTTGTCATATGGAAACAATGATTCAGACTTCCATAGGAAGTATCTCACTGTGTAGACACAGCTATGGTGTCATGTATTTAATAAAAACAGTTAGTGCACCACAGCTCAGGGTAAACTAAACCCTACAATTAGAAAAATTCTAATAAACTGGGAGCTTGATTTTCTACCTCCTTGTCCACTCATAGATTCATAAGCTTATAGACATTAGGGGCTGTAAGGGACCTCGCAAGATCATTGAGTCCAGCCCCAATGCCATAGGCAGGAAGTCTTCTGGGCTCAGATGACCCTGGCAAGATAAGCATCCAAATACCATTTGAATGAGTCCAGAGTAGGTGCCTGCAGCACCTCTGGGGGGAGTCTGTTCCAGATCCTGGACTGAAAGAAGTTTTTCCTTATGTCCAGTGTAAATCAGCCTTCCAGAAACTTGTGGCCATTAGTTTAGAATGTCCACCAATGGACACAGAACTCCACAATAACTTGTTGCCAGACACTTGGATAGGCAGGAAGAGTCCTGTTAGGAACTTTTAAAATCTCCTAGAAGAGTAAGCAGGGAAGGAGAAAGCAAGTGGTGAGTCAGCCGCTGGCTGTCAGAAGGGGCCAGGCTCCTCCTCAAGTGCCTGGGTTGAGGCAGAAGGATCTGGTTTCCTTTGATTTTTTTGTTTGCTTATGTGTTACATAAAGACTATGTTTTACATAGGGGCACTTTTAAACACAGAATCTCTGAACATTCACTTCAGTAGATAAGTAGAGTTCCTTACTGTGTAGTACATGTAGCAAGTTCACCTTTGAGAGTTTGGGTTGAGTCCCAGGCTTGAGATCCTGCTGTTTTGATTGGTGGAGCCCATCTGCCAATCAGGAGGTAGCAGGAGAAATAGAGTCACACCTCTTTCCTGAGGGAAGGGGGTAAAGAGCTCCCCTGGACTTGATTGAAGACTGTAAACTGTCAGGTCTGGAAGACTTCAGGGGCGGAGCCCTGGAGCGTATAAAAGGAGCTGCATGCCCAGCACAAGGGCCAGATGCAGTAATGGACTCAAGAAGAGTGGAACCAAGAAAAGTTGGGGAGCTCTCCCTCAGCAGGCAGAAGGTCCAAGGCTCCTGAAGCTGCTGCCTTGGGAGTAGTGCAAGACCGCTTGAGCTGCTGATGGCGCGCAGGGACAGTGCGCAGAGACCTGGCCCTGGGAGCAGTGTGAGACTGCTCGGGCCCATCATGTTGCACAGTTCAGTGCAGGAGCCCAGGCTTTGGGAGCTGCAAGTGGCAGCTTAAGCCTGCAACCCCAGCAGGGCCTTGGGGTCCACAGTGAGGCGGCTCAGGCGTCATCTCCCAGCAAGCAGCCAGGTCCCACAGTGCACAGGGCAGCACACAGCACCAAGCCTTGGGAGCCAGGGAGTAGTGGAGGCTGCTTGGGTTAGCCACCTGGTGTGACGACACCTAGTCAGAGCCTGAAGGGCCCAGCCTGTGCTAAGAAAGCCCTCAATGCCAAACCAGGGCACAGGGAAATGGCAGCGTTGTCGTCTGAGGCCCAGCACCCAGGAGCCAGCAGCAGTTGTGCAGCAGCTGAAAGGAGCTGAGCCCTCAGTGCCCAGAGCAGGGCACAGGGTGGAGAGGAGTCCAGCAGCACAGGAGAGTGCTGGAGAGGCGCTCCAGCAGAGGAAACCCTATTGAGCTGTGCTCTGACCACTGCCACCTGAAAAAGCGTGAGTCATTGGGTCTCACAGGGGAAAGACATTTGGGTTGGGGGAAACCCAGAGAAGGGACTGGAAGAGCTGCCCTCTCCACGCCCCCACCTAGTCAAGGGTTTAAGAGGAGGGCACTTGGTGCTTCCTGGACCACCCCCTAAGGGACCCTATTGAAAGGAGAACTATCTTTTGCCATGGATCAGGGACCATATTAAGGAAATAGATGTTATTAAGATTGTTCATGTTTGCACCTTATATTTTGGATTGAAATATTGTATTGTGATGTAAATAGTGTCATTTAGGGTTTTACCTTGGTTATTGGTTAATGTTCACTGTAAATATATGTATATGACATTTAGTTTTATGTTTATGCTTATTATAACTCAGTGAATTGTATATAGTTAAGAACTTTGGGCTTGAGCTAACTCTATAGAGGAAAGAAGGATCTGCTCAAAATTCTGGCATCCTTCTCACAGCACCCCCTCCTGCCTACCCATCCCATCCTATTAAGAATAGGGCACACCCTTGGGTGTACCTGGGTTACATACAGAAGTCCATCCTGAATGTGTATTTGCTCCAGATGCAAAAGATATGCCTTAGACAAGTTCTAGGACCAGTGCCTATGCGGCTTCCATTCTTTGGGACTTCATAAATTCATAAGTAACATAAATGCATTTTAAACACATACACAGCAGCCGTGTCTACACAAGATGCTTTACTACATAGTAGACTAATCTGCTGCACAGTAAAGCATCACCACCTATACATGCAAGCTCTTACTACACAGTAAATTAGTCCACTGCATAGTAAATTTACTGCACAGTAAAACCAAATAACATTAATTCCATGTGTAGATGCACCCAACAGCACAACACTCATAATGCTAGTAGCTACAAATGGGAATAAGTGGAAATTTATTTCTAATGCTTGTTTTCTGGAGTTTATTATTGCCCTTCTCCAGTGTTACTGGCTAGAACATCAGCTAGAAATTGCCAAAATGTTTATATTAGCATATATTCAAATATGAGTGCCTTGGACATTCATTAGAATCAAGGCAATAGAAATAAAACCATCTCTCTCAAACTAAGAGGTGGGATTTGCTCCATTCCTCCCATAAACAGTAAAATCTTCTGTCCTATCTCTCCCTATTGGACTGCAATCATTTTAGCCACCCAAGGAAAAAAAACAGCCTTTTGGCATGCCCCGAAGTTCAACAATGACTGACTATGTAGGACCTATGGGTGTTTCTCAGTTGAGAACCCCAAATGGAAAATGCTATTTCATTCACTTCTTTTAGTTATAAACTTGAAAAAGGTATTTTTCACTACTTGGCAGAAACTTGTGGTGCTTTTCTATACACTAATGCAAGTCAATATCTGCTCCTCCAAACCTGTAGTCCCAACTAAAAGCTAAGACTTTCATTCAAAAAGTTAGTAGATTTGACCTGGTTTGTTTGTATCATAAAATGTTCAGTTACCTTTTTCTGGCTCTGCTCTCCAGTTGAATATAAAACAGCTTTTTTACTGTTCTCCCCCCTCAACCTCTGAACTATCTACTATCTGGTACATCTAAAATTATCTTGTGCTTGGAAGTGCTAAAAGACTTATCACTTTATTCAAAGGTGAGAATAGAATAAATTAGGGTATTAGAACACAAGATTACAGCTTGCATCAAGGAAGCATATGCTAATGATCAAGGGGCAACTGTTTTAGTAAGTGAAAGTGCTTTTTCAAATCTTATCAGATGCTCTGCTTTTCTTAGAACCAGTGCTGCATCATAGCTATACCAGAGTACAGCTACATCCACATACAGCCTGGGTGTTGCAGCCTTGGCTGTTTCAACATCTAACTTCAAAGAACCTAAGGCATAATTCATATTGGCCCCTGAAGTACCTCCAATTTAGCCTTCAGCATATCTAAAAATTGAGGACCTAATTCTAGAAGGGTGTTACAAAGAATAAATGTGTCAGCAGCCGCAGTCTCCAGTCAGTGTGCAGGGTTAGAGGTCTCTGATGGGCAATTCAGAGAGCCTAGATACTAAGCAGGGACCTTTGTAGTACTAGTTAATAAGAAATGCTTAGTACAGGGTCATATCTAAATTTCTGTACGTCTTTGAACAACCTAACTGTATGTTAGTTACTTCCACCTGTTTGGGGTTCAGTGTCTGGAGTTCTCTTGAGGGGTAGTTACCAAAAAGATATTCTCTTTCAGACACAGTTGGAAGAGAAGATGACAGCCATTCCTTCTATATACTAGCTTAGTGACTAGAGCAGTCCCATGTGAAATGAAAGACCTCTAGATCCTCCGCATATGGAAAGAATTCAAACCGATATCTTCCACTGCCCAAAAGAGTGCCATAACCACCACACTGTCAAAGACTGTATGGGGAGGCACTCTCCAGCCCTCCTGCTGAGACAGACCACTGTACAGAGAAGAGTGAAAATGTTGTTGTTTTAAAGGGAGATCAACAATAGGGAGTAAGACTATAACCTAGCTAGCACAGGGGTGTCAAACATGTATATGGGTTCCCAAAGGGGTTGTGACTTCAAAGGTGGGGTGGACAAATTCCCTTGTAGTGGCAGGTGAGTGATGGCTGTGTTAATCCCTGCTGCTACTGTTTCCTGGACACTGCTGTCAAGTCCAGATCCAGCCCAATTGGCTCCTTGTAGTCCAGATCTATCCTGCAATAACCTCAACAGTTTGGTTCTGGTTGGCATACAGGTGAATTTGACACCCCTAGTCTAGTGGTTTGGCACTTTTTTTAGGAAGGAAGAGACCTGCGTTCTGTTCCTTTGACTGTTCATGCAGTTGTATTAGACAGTCACTGCATAAAACCAAAACAATTCAGGGAGCAGAAAACAAAAACCAGGACAATGACAAGTGCAAACAAAAGAGCTAGAGAAGTCTAAGCACAGGATCAATATGCTCACAGGGCATGTTTGTAGCAATGGCTGCTTTAAAGATTCTGACAGAAAAACTCAAAGAAGTAAATTAGAGTAAGTAGTATTTTATTTTACTTACTTTGAGCAAAGCAGTTTAGTTGGTCCCCACTGCCCTCACTAATTGAGTATTGCACCAGGTAAAGGATAAACAAAGGTTTTAACAGCAGGGGCTCTTTCTACAAAGAAGAAACATAAAAAAGAATCTCTGCCCTCAGCATTGACTCTTCCCATAGTATAGGAATTAACATAAACCGGTCTTTGTTGCTAACATACCTAATAAATGATGCATCTCTGCTGCCAAGGCCTTGTGTATGCTCAAGTTGCTTTAGCAGAGATGCAGCTCCACCAGGGCTAGCAAGCCTTTGTCTGGATTTCAGTGTAACCCCAGTATTATCAAAATATCATGTGTTTTTAAAGAAACAACAGTAAACATATCTCTGTAGCCAGGTAATTAGTTATTTCTTTGAGGGAGTAATCTGAGTTCTTGCCCAGCTTCACAGATTGCTTAGGCATTTTGCCTTAAGAGTCATGGGACAGAATAAAAAAATCCCACTGGGACCAGGACAACTCATGCTGTCTGTGGTTTGTGAGTCTCTGGCCGTAGACATGTTACATTTGTTGGGCTCTAGACACACTTTCCTGCTGTTTGTTGTGCTAAGAAAATGGCACAATCCACCACAAAATGGCAGATCTTTGATAAAATAAAAAAGTTGTTGTTTCAAGCAAAAACAACTCTGTTGTGGGAAACTTTTCTGCAAAACATTTAAGGTATGTACAGGTTTCTCTAAGTCAGTGGTTCTCATAACTTTTTGAACTCAAGGCACTTCTCCACAACATTGTGGCACCCTATTTTAAAGGCTAATTTATTACAGTGCTTACCTCTCCTTGCAGAGGAGCCAGGCAGTAGGGGTAAGAGAGTGGCTGGACAGGTGGGGCCTAAGCCTGCCCTTATCTGCTTGTCTCCTCACTCTCTGTGACACCCTTCAAAGGTGTTTTAGGGTGCCCCAGCACCCTGGCTGAGAATCACTGTTCTAGGTTTTTGCAACTCCCAGTACCCCACAGTGCTACGCTCTCCCTCTCCCCTCTAATGGGGCAGGGAAGAAGGGAAAGTATTTGGCTCTCTGATAGCCCTCCCGACCAGTAAGCTGCAGAGAGCCCTTCAGGGATCACTGCTGCTGGTTAGCAGTGATGGCATAGCTGCAGCAGTGGCAGGGGCTGATGGGGTGATCTCTGCTACCTAAGCAGCCCTTGCCAAAGCAGGTAACTCGCAGGCAGTCCTATCAACTGATGTTACTGCAGGAACAGTAGTGGAGATGATGCAGCAGCAGCAGCAGCAGCAGCAGCAGCAAAGGCTGATTGGGTGGCAGAGACTACCCAAGCAGCTCTTGAGGCTGTAGGTGGCTTGAGAGCAGCCCCATTGGTTGTTACCATGTTAGGAATGGCTGACTTTGTGAGCCTGTCCTCTTTACTGACAGACTGTCCTGGGAGTGGGGAGAGCTAAGGAACACCCCTGTGTTACCCTCTAGCTGGAAAGCATGCCTTTGTAGTGACTTTGTTCCATCCAGGAGCCTGGGTATGGAGTGTAGATGTCCTCATACCAATCTATTTTTGTAGTACCATTAACCTTGAAGCACTACAAATATAGTGCATGTCTAGGGCCTTTCACACTTTGCTCTTACAAAATGGTGAAGCCACTGACCATGCACCCTAGCAAAATCTGGGCACCTAAGTACCATTGCAGGCAAAAATTTAGTTGCCCGGAGCCTCTCAGTTAGCTAAGCAGCTAAATAGAATTATTGTGGATTGCTCATTTAAGTGCCTTGTCTGTCTGAATCGTATCCCACCTACCCTGACCAGCCCTAACTCCACTATCAAGTATATAAAATAGAAATCATTTTCTTACTACCTGGAGCTATTCTGAGAGATCAGAAGGAGCATCAAAGGAGAAAGGGTTAATATTCACTGAAGTTTGCATAAAGCAGCAAAAAGTGCTTATGTTTCTTGACTAGTTCTATGGGTATGCACCACAGTAGGCCTGCTTAATCTCCTTCACTGCAGTGGTTTGATGTAGAATGAGGTTGTTCATCTTAATGATTACAGAGTCTATGATCAACATTGCTATAATAAAGACTCTTTTGGTAAAAGTTTTCTAAGTGTAAAAAACTAGTGATACATCAGTGATTGGGGAAGATCATGTGCACTTGAGAAAAGATGACTTCATTTGAAGTGCTTTGTGTTCACTAAAGAGCAGGGTGCTGCTAGCAACAACAGGTCCTACCTCTGGAGCCTTTTTTGGAAAGACAAAGAGGAAAGAGTAGTGAAGCTGATGCATAAATTCAGAGGAGGAGATAAGCCATGTATGTTTTGAATCTACCATATTATAACCCAATGTTTTCAAATGGTGTTCACTGAACCCTGGGGTTCTATAAGTCATAAGGGTTTCCATAGAGATTAGGGGTTACAGTGATCACCACTGCCATGCTGGGTCACCTAGCTCCATGTTGGCTCACATGGTGTGTGGAGCTACAGGTAGGAGGTCTGTGGCAGAATTGATATGAAAGGATTCTGTGACTTCAGGAAGTTTGACAACCACTGTTATATCCAGACGGATTGGCCTGGAAATGTCAAGCAGGATTTATGTTTCCTTTCTTTAAGAGGAAATGCTGTTACTTATCTATGCTGACCTAAACATATATTCAATTGATATTTCTATGAATTAAACTGTTTAATGCATGCATATGCAACTTGTATATATTTGTTTTACTGTCTGGCAAATACCATGGGAATGCTCATCCTTTCGCTACCTTGTAATGGTATAATTTTATGCAGTAAACAGATTGTGAATTAAATAAACTCTGATGAGTTGTTTGAAGAAAATTCAGAGAGTTAATTACCATCTTGACAGCAAACTGTTCTTCATAGATACTTTGTGCATCTATTGTTATTTCCATCTCTTATTTCACACTAAGAATATGGGAGTTCTTGGTTTTAAATTACTCAGGACAGATCTATAAGATCATTTCAGTTTCTGTTGTTGACTTTTCCACAAGATTGAGTGTACCGATAATATCTGAGGTTTTTCAAATTGAATCAATACATCATGTCTTTCCTACGCAAGTAAAAACCTTTAGAAGTTTTAGTCAGCTACAGCAAAGACATGACCAGAAAGCTCAGTGGAGTGCTTTTTCACTTTTCAGATGTTTCATTTCAGATCAGGTGGGCCTAAAATGCATCTAAGACTTAAATGAAACCTACAGCAACTGTTTATGCATTTTATTCAATGACTTTTTTAGTGTAAAATACATAAGGAGCAATAATTAGAACCCAGGACTTTCTCCTTCCCAGGGGAATGCCCATATCACTAGACTGCGAAGTCAGGGCTCCTTCTTGCTTGCTTTCACTCTGGCCACATGAACCCTTCATTCTTTTTACCATTTGTTAAGTACTCTCCTGACAATTAGATGACATATTTTGGGCACCATCAAATTGAGGAAAAGTTGAACCCAGACCTCCCACTTCCTCATCAGCAGCTCTGTCAAACTACTATCAAAGATAACTATTTTCTTTTTTACCCATTTCTTTTATTGAAAGTGGACTCTACAATCTGTACTAAAAGTAATGTCATCAGTATATGTTAGGCATGTTTGTGCCTTTTGGAATGGGCCTTTCTTGGGACTTAGGCACAGGTCAGCTAGTTTTAAAATGTTGGAAAATGTCAGGCAGGAGCTAAACATCTTCCTGACTCAGCTAAGATGGAGGTAGTTCATGTCCATAAGGTGAACTTTAGACATAAAAGCAGTTAGATAGGGATTTCTGAATGGCTAATTTGGATTTAGGTGTTTAAATTCTACCTGCAGTGGACAACTAAGGGCCCTTTTTTTTCCATCAGTTCCAGCCCTAACTCCAGGCCAATAACAAGTATGTTCAACTGCAGCTTCACTGGTGGTAAGTTTTAACATATTTAACTGTCTGTTAACACAGATACAAGAACAAGCAAATATTTAGTATTTGTTTTACCAACAGTAGCCACTACTCTGAAGACTAATTGTAGCTCCATTTTTCATTCACAGGCTTAATTAACACTATGGGATTTCAGAGTCTCCTGTGCAGATACAATTCTGTAGCTGAAGTAGTTTTCCTTATGCTTAAGTTGTTTGAGATCTCCTGAACACCACAAACTCTGCTGACAAAGCTTTCTTTTTTTGGCCGAATTGTGTCCACATGGAGGGGTTTTCTTGGTTATAAGAAAACCCTTTACACACCCTTACACACCCTTTACACACCCTTAGCAAATATATTTATGTTAACAGAAATCGAATGCAGGCAAAACTACAGATTTGCAGTTCTTTCATTTCTGTTTTGAAATATATTTGTAGCTAAAGTCATGAACAAATTTAAGAAAAGATCTAGTAGACGAAAAATAGAAACTCCTCTAATTTGCTATGTAGTCTTTTGCAAGTCACTTAGATCCAGATTTTTTAAAGCAGACATTAATACATGAATTTGCGTGCCTTTATTTTCAGATTCAAAAATTGATTTTGCATTTGACAATTCAATTTAATTTAATAGGAGTCTACTGCACAGTACCTTAAAAAAAAAAAAAACAATACTAACATCGGATACATTTCACTGACTATCATAGAGAATGTTAGGTTTAATTGCTTTATGCCACACCTGAATTAAGTTTTAAAAAATTAATCTGAGAGATAAGGAAACTTCCAGTAACCACATTTTTCCTCCTCTCTTTCATTGTCCATTAAAAACCCAACCCAAAGCTTTGATTGAGAGGCATGGACATGCCAAATACCTATTATAGTTCTTGTATAATTCAGGGTAGACTGGATGAGGAACATGGAGCTGATCTGGGGTCCAGATCATGTGCCAGATCCAGCATGGAGGGCTGGTTCAGTGCAAGCACCTGTAAGCAGTGTGCCCCACACACTACATGCAGCATGTGCTGGCCCTGGCCCCACGGGCAGCACGTGCACAACATACTGTACATAGGAACTGTGCCAATGCAGGGCATACGCTATATGTGGCACCTGCAACAGACCTGTCCTGCGCACTGAACCCAGCATGCAAGTCCAATCTGTGTACCTCATCCAGACTGACCCTGAATCCAGCATACAGGGCCAGTCTGACACAGGTACCATATACAGTGCATGTCCTGGATCAGTCCCACGTGCCACATGAAGTGTAGGTCCCAAACTGGTCCCATGTTCTATGTGTAGCACATGCCCTGGATCAGCTCTATGTAGCAAGCAGCATGCAGGGCCAGCCCAGGGTGGCCAATCATTGCATATGACACCCATGCTGGACCAACTCTGCATGCTGGAACCAGGGTGGATCTGAATTCAGCATGCAGGGCCAGTCTGGTACCAGAGCCACATGCAGTATGCACCCTAGACCTGTTGACCTGTGGGGTCAGGCCAACTCTCAGGATCTCAAAATTGTGCTGTTAGATGGGAGGGTGCGACACAATTGCATGTATACAAACACACAAATCAATTAGGTGTACGCACGCACGCACGCACGCACACTCTCTCTCTCTCTCTCTCTCTCTCTACCAACTCAGACACATACACATCCAAGATTACCAGCCTAGGCACATGCATACCTATCATCAATTCAAGCACATGTACGCTCTAATGATAATAACATAAAATCATACACACTACGCATATACATACACATATACACTCAGGTTACACACTGACTCAAGTGACAGTGTGTGTGTTGGTGCCTGGGGTAACTATGCTTGGGGTGCTTGGTAACTAAAGAGCAGGTGGCAGAGATCAGGGGAAAAAGTAGTGGGGATAAAGCAACAGCGGTGGCAGAGATCGGGGGAAAGGAAGTGGGGATAAGGCAATAGCAAAGAAACAGGGGTTTGCAGGCAGAGAGGAGCTCAGGATAGCTGGAGCCACAGGAGCATGGGACAGGTGTTGAAGAAGCAGGAGTGGGAGAAATGAGACAGAAGTTAGAGGGGCAAGGAACAGAGATTGGAGCAGGGCCGGAAACAGTAAAGCAAAAACCAAAACAGGGTTCCAAATAACAGTTTTATTAAATGAACACTGTACTGTACAGCTGGGTTCCGCACTCATACAAGCACTCCCACACACACTCATACAATGGTAGCAGGAAAAAAACTCAGTGGAAGGGTTGGAGTCCAAGTAGGGAAGAGAAACAGAGTCCAAGTCCTTAGTTGAAGAGAGGGTGAGGGTGATAGCTACCTATCCAGGCTGGAAGGGGTTCCTTGATGGCCAGTTGGGGTCTTTCTCCAGCAGATGTTGTCCAGAGGGGGTCACCAGCAGGGCCTCTGGGTTGATAGGCAGGATGATGTGGAGCAGGTCTGGTCCAGGTGAAGATGGTGTCCCAAGGAGTCAGTCTTCACTACCCCTTTTTATGGGGCAGACTACCTATAATCTCCTATGGGGAGGGCATGCCCAGGCAATGTCAGCCCTGTTCCAGATGTTCATACTGAACATGTGCAGCCTTGGCACAATGGTAGGTTGCCTCATCTTTTGTTTCTTGAATCCTGAGAGTGGTTCTAATGGCTGGGTTGTTGGTCCAGGTATTGGTTTTGATGGTGGGATGATTTAGTAGCGGGTCCTGCTATCATTGTGCTTCAGTCATCCTTTTACTCTTCTGCTTTAGGTATTCAAGGAAAACCAATTTACATGGGAGAGGTTACAGACTCAAACATGAGTCATAATTGCAACGTACTTATGTGGCAGAAAGGCCACTGTCTATGTCCCTCTCCAGAAATCTGTCTCTGCCAGCGTGAGAGGCTGGTGTTGAATTCCCCAAAGAGGGGGATCTGCCTCCCTGCCTACATGACAAGAGCCTGGTGCCTCGAAGGGGGATGCTCTGGTCACCTGCGGAGGAGGAGGGAAAAGCCCCGCTCACTGGCCCAGGTAGCCAGTGATGCGTTTTTAGATTGGTTGGCTAGTGGTCAGCACTGGCAGCTTCGATTGGACTGGGCTGCTGAGGTCAGAGAGGTTATAAAAAGGCCTGGGCCAGGAAGAAGGGTAGCCATTAGCCATGCAGTCATCCAGGTGAATCTGAAACTGGCTCTCTTCTCATAACTGCATGCTCAGAGTGACCTGTCTCCAGAGGAAAACTCCAACCACCTCTGGATGATGCGTGTGAGTAAGCTACTCGAGATCAGACTAGATATTTAGCTTACAGTAACTCAGATGCGTGTTTAAACGGCTACCTCATCCATTCTAGTTTGCTGTATAGGATTCCTCTGATATTCCTCTGATATTGCTCTACCTTTTACCCTGTTTTCACCCTACCCCCTGTAATCAATAAACTTCTCCTTTGTGACCGGTGTGGAAGACTTATTAAGGGGTGTGTCTAAATTATGCTGAGGAGGCCCCTTAGGTCTGTGGACTAAGGGAGACTTTCCTAATAAGCCCCTGACTTGGGGGAAGTGCCCCAAAAATCTGTATTGGGTCTAAGACCCATTGGATGATCAGGCCTGTGTTTTCCAAGGTGTGCAGAGCTAGAATTGAGTCCAGAGCCTTGGATGGTGGCAGTGGGAACCCCAGGCTAGCAGGTGTGCTCCAGGGAAGGGGTCAGCTGGATGTGAGGCACCCCAGGGAGGGCACTCAGAGCCTGGAAGGTGGTTGGGTGCAGTGAGGTGGGTGGCTCAATGCAGGAGCACCCCCTACTGGCCTGCCAGAACTTACACAACATGGTATAGGGACAAGATGGGAACAAGATGGGAACCTGACACACAGAATGGGTACTTGACATCATTCATGGCAACCCACATTATAATACTAGCATGCAAGAACTTAGCTTAGCTTACCTATTACTACTTGTAATCACATAAGGGATAGAGATGGCAGAGAGAAAGTCAGAAATGGTTAGGGGAAGGGGAGGGAATGTATTTTTAAATAAAAAAAAAAAAGAAAAACTGGGAGTTTTGCTACAGACCAGCCCCATGTGCCACTTGTGCAGTGCATGCTCCAGTTTCAGCTCCAGCCCCAGATGCAGCTCATGGCAGACAAAATCTATGTGCTGCATTCAGCATGGAGGGCAGTCCAAACCCCACAGGCAGCACTGTAGGCTGGATGATAGGAGCCTGCAGGCCATCCCCATCCCATGGGCTATATTTTTGACACCTCTGGTATAATTTAAAGTGAAGTGTGACCATGTAAAATGGCATTCTAGAGCAGTGGGGTCATCATTTTTGGCTGGTGTGCTATAAATTAGCTTGGCACTCTTCCCAGTAGCAACTCTGAGCCCCTTTCCCTGCTGGATCTGCTGCTCTGTTTTCTCCTTCCTGTCTTATGAGCCACTGTGCTGCCAGTCCCCTCTCCAACCTGCTATTTAGCACATGGAAGTTGCCTGTGCCATTTGTGGCACCTGTGCTGCAGTTTCATAGAATCATAGAAGTAGTGTCAGAAGGGGCCTTGTAGATCTTCAAGTCTGACCCCCTGCCCGGGCAGGAGGGAAACTGGGCTCATGTGACCCCAACCAAGTAGGCATCGAGCCGCTTCTTAAAGACCTCCAGGGTAGGAGCCAGCACCACTTCCTTTGGAAGCTGGTTCCAGATCCTAGCTGCTCTAACTGTGAAGTAGTTCCTACGGGTGTCTAATCTAAACCTACTCTCCAATAACTTGTGGCCGTTATTCCTTGTTATCCTGGGGGAAGCTAGGGGAAACAAGGTTTCCCCCAAATCATTCTGGTCCCCCACAGTGAGTTTATAGACAGCCACAAGGTCCCCCCTAAACCTTCTCTTATGAAGGCTGAACAGGTTCAGGTCCTGTAGCCTCTCATTGTAGGGTATGCCCTGCTGTTCCCGGATCATGCCGGTGGCCCTCCTCCAGACCCTCTCAGTGTTGTCCACATCCCTCTTGAAGTGGGATGCCCAGAACTGGACACACTACTCCAGCTGTGGCCTGACCAGTGTCGTGTAGAGGGGGAGGATCACCTCCTTGGCCCTACCTGAGATGCACCTGTGGATGTACGATAGGGTCCGGTTAGCCCTGCTGACCGTGACCTCGCATTGTCGGCCCATGTTCATCTTGGAGTCAGTGATGACTCCAAGATCCCTTTCTGCCTCCA
>JAGPOW010003642.1:72673451-72734388 GCA_030014935.1 Caiman crocodilus | reverse complement strand
CATAATTTGTCCTGCTGGGCTCTTGCAAATGTGAGCCTTGATAATTTTTTCAAAGATTTTGCCAAGGATGGAGGTGAGACTGACTGGCCTATAGTTGCCCCAGTTCTCCTTCCTCCCCTTCTTGAAGATGGGGACCACACTGGCCCTTTTCCAGTCCTCTGGGACTTGGCCCGTGCACAACGAGCATTCAAATATTCCTGCTAGTGGCTCTGCAATGATGTCAGCCAGTGCCTTCAGCACCCTTGGATGGAGCTCATCTGGGCCTGCCAACTTAAAGGCATCCAGTTCTTCCAAGTGACTCTGCACCATCTCAGGGTCTACGTATGGTAGTCTGGCTCCCTGCTGCTGCCTCTCTACAACCCCAGTGAGAGACTTGCCATGCCCCTCGCTTAGGAACACTGAGGCAAAGAACTCACTGAGGAGTTCAGCCTTGTCCCCCCTGTCTGTCACCAATTGTTTCTGCACATTTAGCAGGGTTCCTATTCCTCCCTGGGCCTTCCTTTTACTCCCTATACATCTAAAAAATAATTTCTTGTTGTCCTTTACTAGGGATGCCATCCTCAGCTCCATGGTAGCTTTGGCCCGTCTAACTGCCTCCCTACAAGCGCGAGCAGAGGAGGTATATTCATCTTTGGTGATCTCTTCCTGTTTCCACTTTTAATGTGCTCCCCTTTTGGACCTTAGGCTGCCTTGGATTTCTCTGGTCAGCCAAGGAAGCCTCCTGGCCCCTTTCCCTCTTTTTCCTTGCGTCAGGATTGTCTCGCTTTATGCCTGAAGGATCGTTTCCTTAAGGCACAGCCAGCCTTCTTGGGCTCCCATCACTTCAAAACTCCTACTCTGCAGTGCGTCCTTGACTAATCGGCTGAGTTCATTGAAATCAGCTTTCCTAAAGTCTAGCACTTTCACCCTACTAGTTACCTTACCCACTTGACTTCTTATGGTGAATTCTATTATTAGGTGATCACTGTCCCCCAGATGGCTACCGATCTGTAAGTCCCCTACCATGTCATCCCCCGTTGCCAATACCAGATCCAGTACAGCATTCCCCAATACCAGATCCAGTACAGCATTCCCCCTAGTGGGACCGTGTACTTCCTGTGTCTGGTGGAGGTCCTGTACACAGGTTAGAAACCTGTGTGAATGGTGGGACTTTGCCATCTGCGTCTCGCAGTAGATGTCTGGGTAGTTTAGGTCCCCCGTAACTACCGCCTCTTTAGCTTTTATGGTCTCCGAGAGCTGCCTCAGGAGTCCCACGTCTATTTCTTCCCCTTGGTGTGGGGGTCTGTAGCAGACCCCTACCACCAAATCCCTTTCTCCCTGCCCCCCATGTAGCCTAACCCACAATCCTTCTACTTCCTCATCCTTTGATTCTGTCTTGATGAGGGTCGATGTATATTGCTCATTGGTATAGAGCGCAACCTCTCCCCTTTTTTTCTCCAGCCTGTCTTTTCTGTACAGTCTATAACCCTCAATATGTACTGCCCAGTCGTGGGATGAATCCCACCAGGTCTCTGTTAGCCCTACTAAGTCATAGGTGTTTTGTGCAAGCAGGAGCACTAGTTCATCCTGCTTGTTCCCCATGCTCCATCGCTTCTCGGCCTCTTGAAGGCTCAGATCAAGTGTTATATCTTATTTACTTTATATTGCTCTCTATAACTCACCAATGAGTGAGTGAGAATTGGGTCATCAAAGTTGAAGCTTTTCTTTTTTTCAAGGCTAGGAGTCATAAGAAAGTGCTGAGAGCAAACCCCAAAGTTGGTTAAGATTCTCTGAGATTGACTTGGGTTTTCCATAAGTTGCATCAGTGAAGTGCCTCAAAAAATATCCATGTTGCAGGGTTGTTGGTTGTAGCCATGTTGGTCAAAGGACATAGGCAGGCAAGGTTCTCTGGGTAGATGCAGTCTTTTTTATTGGACCAACTAGATAGTTGGAAAAAAGTTCTTTGCAAGCTTTTGGGCACAAACACCCTTCCTCAGGCACTGGGAGATACAACAGCAGAGTCTCCCAATGCCTGATGAAGGATGTTTGTGCCCAAAAGCTTGCAAAGAACTTTTTTCCAATTATCTAGTTCAGGGGTTGTCAACTGGGGGTATGCATAACCTGGCGGTACTTGAGATTGGCCCCTGACTCAGCACTGCTCAGGATGGGGCAGCTTTATTGCCGTGTGGGTGGATGGCATGTTGGAGGGAGGAAGGGACACTAAGCCGTGGCACAGAAGTATAGGAGTGGGTTTGGGGCTTTTGACCTGCCCACAAGTTGTGTGCTCCCAGACTCAGGATGCACCAGTCATCCCTGCTGCTTTGGGTACACTGATCCAAAAAGGTTGAAAACCCCTGATCTAGTTCAGCAGTTCCCCAACTCTGACAGATTGCACCCCAACAATTAAAAACAACACAACTTTAAGTACCACCAGCACACTTTTGTCAACCAAGACCAGTGACATGCACAAGGAGTACCTAAGTAAGTAACAGGCATCTGGATAGTCCTGGGAATTGGGGGGTGGCACACGCACCAATTCATGGCCTTAAATGCCTCTACACCAATGCTCATACTATGGGAATAAGCAGGCGGAACTCACCCTCCGGATAGCTAGTTCAAACCAGGACATAGTAGGGCTCACGGAAACCTGGTGGGATTCATCCCATGACTGGGCAGTTAACATTAGGGGCTGTAGATTATACAGGCGGGGTAGAGCAGGGAGGAAAGGCAGAGGTGTGGCTCTCTACATCAAAGAGCAATACACATCCTCAACTAGTGGGATGGGGTCAGAGGAGGGGAAGCTGAAGTGCTCTGGGTCCAGAATACAAGGAGGTTGTGGGGAAAGGGACTTAATGGTGGGAGTCTATTACAGACCTCCCAACCAAGGGGAAGAGCTGGACCGTGAATTCTCGGGTCAGTTTATGGAGGAACTTAAGGCAAGGGATGTCGTTGTCATGGGTGAGCTAAATTACCCGGGAGGAGCAGTCAGTGAGGTCGGAATGCTCATGAAATTTCCTTGTCAAGATACAGGACCTCCACTTAACCCAGGAGATGCACAGTCCCTCCAGGGGAAATGCCCTGCTGGACCTGGTCCTGGCCACAGGCAATGACCTGGTGATGGGACTGCAGGTTCTTAACCACTTGGGTGACAGTGATCATTGCCTGCTGGAATTCCCTATCCAACACAGGGTGTGAAGGGCCTGCAACAAGGCAGTAGCCGTTGACTTCAAGAGGGTCAACTTCAATGAGTTGAGGAGATTGGTAGAAGAGGCACTGGGATCCTGGAGAGTAGGGGAACTGGGTGCCCAAGATGGGTAGTCATTTCTTAAGGAGATGATGTTCAGAGCCCAAGGTGTGACAATCCCAACAAGAATCAAAGTGGGCAAGAGTGCTCAAAAGCCCCCTGGCTCACCAAGGGCATTCGGGAATGCCTGATTGCCAAAAAGGAGGAGTACATCCAGTGGGAGAGAGAGGCTATCACCACAGAGGAGTATACCTCCATTGCTCGGATCTGTAGGGGGGCTGTTAGGAAGGCTAAGGCACATACAGAACTAGGGCTAGCATCAATGACCAAGGGCAACAAAAAGTCCTTTTTTAAGTACACAGGGAGTATGAAGAAGGCACTGGGTGATGTGGGGTGCCTGCAGGATACACTAGGCAATCTGGTGGTTGCACCAGAGAAAAAAGCAGACCTTTTTAACAATTTCTTTGCCTTCATTTTCTTGTGCAGGGGCCGGGACTCTCCCACTGAGATTTGGATCGGACTCAGGAGGGACTCCATCAGGCCTAGGGTCAGGGAGGACCAAGTTAAGGAACTTTTGGAGGGGCTGGACATGTTCAGATCAACAGGTCCAGATGCTCTCCACCCCAGGGTGCTGAGGGAATTGGCAGTGGTTATTGAGGGCCCCCTGGCACGGCTTTATGAGCACTCGTGGTGCCAGATGACTGGAAGGGGGTCAATGTGGTCCTCATCTTCATAAAAGGGAGGAAGGAGGACCCAGGCAACTATAGGCCTGCTAATCTTACTTTGATCCCAGGGAAGCTCTTTGAGAAGATTATCAAGGAGCACATCTGTGAAGGGCCAGCAGCAGGGATGATGCTCAGGGGCAACCAGCATGGTTTCATTAAGGGCAGGTCCTGTCAGACCAACCTGATTGCCTTCTATGATCAGGTCACAAAATCATTGGGTGCAGGTGTCATGGTGGATATAGTCTTTCTGGACTTCAGGCAGGCCTTTGCCACTGTCTCCCACCCCATTCTCATTTAAAAGCTAGCAACCGTGGCATTGATGCCTACATAGTCAGATGGATTGCAAATTGGCTTAAGGGCCGCACCCAGAGGGTGGTGGTGGACAGGTCATAATTGATTTGAAGGGATGTGGGCAGTAGAGTCCCCCAGGTCTCGGTCCTTGTTTAATCTCTTTATTAGTGACTTGGACAAGGGGGTGAAAAGAACCATTTTTAAATTCACAGATGACACCAAGATTTGGGGTGAGGTGGGCACACTAGAAGGGAGAGACAGGATACAGCTGGACCTGGACAGGTTACAGGGGTGGGCAAATGAGAATAGGATGGGATTCAATACTGACAAGTGCAGGGTACTACACTTGCGCAGTAAGAACCAGCAGCATACCTACAGGCTGGGGAACTCTCTTCTCAAGAGCACAGTGGCAGAAAGATATCTTGGAGTCATTAATGATTCCAAAATGAACATGGGCTGCCAATGCGAGGACACAATCAATAGGCCCAACCACACTTGTCGTGCATCCACAGATGCATCTCAAGCAGGTCCAAGGAGGTGATTCTCCCCCTCTATGCGACACTGGTCAGGCTGCAGTTGGAGTTGGCCTGTTCTGGGCGCTGCACTTCAGGAGGGATGTGGACAGCATGGAGAGGGTCCAGAGGAGGGCAAATCACATGATCTGGGGACAGCAGGGCAGACCCTACAAGGAGAGGCTATGAGACTTGAACCTGTTTCATCCTCACAAGAGAAGGCTGAGAGGGGATATGGTCACTGTTTATAAACTTACTGGGGGGGGACCAGCAGGGAACAAGAGAGACCTTATTCACTCAAGCACCTCCCGGAGTAACAAGGAATAACGGTCATAAGTTGTTTGAGAGTAGGTTCAGACTAGACATCAGAAAGCACTACTTCATAGGGTGGGTAGGAACTGGAACCAACTTCCAACGGAAGTGGTGCTGGCTCCTACCTTGGAGGTCTATAAGAGGAGGCTTGATGATCACCTGGCTGGGGTCATTTGAGCCCAGTTTTCTCTCCTACCCAGGGCAGAGGGTCAGACTAGAAGATCTACAAGGTCCCTTCCGATCCTACATCTATGAATCTATATAAAGTAATTATAATAAATCTGTTAATGTGGACCACTGACAGGTTGTCTACCTGTCACTGGTGGTACCCATACCACAGATTGGGAACAGATGAATAAAAGCTATCACATCCACCCAAACACTGGTGATGCAGAGGGGGTGCATGCGGGTGCATGTGCAGCCCCTGAGCATGGTGGTGCACCCCTTGAGAAAAGGCGCTACTGACAGTGTGGGCCATCGCTGCTCACCACCTCCCCAACCGCTGCCAACAACATCCGTGGTGCCTGAGGGCAGTCCATGATCGCTGCTGGCGGTGGTCCCCGTCCCCGACATTGCTGCGGCTGCCTGTGGGAGGTCCCCGCTCGCCACCCACCAGCACCTGCAGGGACTGATCATGCCCTCCAGCCTCCGGGGCCATGCAGTGTTCACGCACCCAAAGAAGAAAAAAAATATGTGCTAGAAATAATCATACAGTTGCCAGTCAACAATTACAGTGCCTTGTGACAGTCACGTTTCTTTGGGTCCACCTGGTATCTTTTGTTAGACCAGCTGAGTAGTTGGGGGTGGGGCAGAAACGTTCTTTGGGAGCTGTCGGGGCCAGGCGTCCTTCCTCGGGCACCGGGCGCCTCCGAGACCCCCAGGGCATGAAAGCAGCGAAAAGTGTGCCGGGAGAATGCAAACAGGTGGTAATTCGGGTCGCACTTTCACTAGTGCAAGGGGTGACATTACCGCAACAACGCCCTCGTTACCTGGACACTCGGCAACCCTGGCGCGGGCTGCCCTGAGGGGGAGCAGCCCAGTCCAGCCGCCGAGCGCGAGCAGCCAGATCTCCGCTCCCGCGGCCGTGCGGGCGCCTGCGCCGGCGTGCAGCGCCCAGTCCCCGCCCCAGCCAGCGGCGGCGGCGGCGCATCGCCGGGCGGGGCGGGGCGGCGGGAGGTGCTCGGCGCTGCCCCGCAGGGCTGCTGCGCGCGGCGGGGAGCGGAGCGGTGGCCGCGGCCCCCGCGAGCGAGCGAGCGATGCCGCCCGCGCCCGCCCGCCTCGCAGCCCTTTGTTGTGGGCGGGCTGCGTGCGCCGCCGCGATGCCGGGGCGGGCTGCGGGCTGCCGGCCGCCAGGTGAGTGCCCCGCGCTGGGCTCGCAGGCTTTGTCTCCGCTTCCCTTCCCGCCTGCCGCGCGCTTCTCGTCCCTGCCCCGCTGCCGCCGCGCCCTGGGGACAGAGCGGGGGCGACTAGCGCTGTGGAGGAGGGAACCCAGGTGGAGATCAAAGTGTGGGGAGGAAAATCCTCTCCAACTTCAGGGGAGCCCCAATTGCTGGGCTGGGGTGAGGCTCTGCAGTGCTCCTGCTGCCTGGCAGGGCGGGGGTCCAGCCAGCAGAGACGTTGTCCCCCCTTGGGATGCTGAAACAGGAAGGTGCTAAGGGCTAAGGAGAGGAGAGACTTCAGCTGCCTGCCACGGCCAGTGCCTTGCCCTCCCCCCAACCCTCACTTAAGGCCTTTCAGTCTTGTTTTTCTTTGAAGGCTTTCCTTTACCTGGCCCTTTGAATTCTGGCAGGCTTTTACAGCTGCTGGAGCTAGCTGGAGAAACCTCCTTTTACAGTGGTCCTCCGCCAAGTGCCCAGAGCCTACACCCTGCCTTCACTGCTTCTTGCCCCACACGTGGGGTTGTTCTTGACCCCATTGCTAGTTCGAGGCAGTAGTTCAGTGGGGGTCTGGATGCAAAAGCTCCTCGCTATCCTGTGGGAGATGCGGCAGAGACTGAAGAGGTCTGATCTCGCCCATTTATCTTTCCTTACTCTTCCTTTCTAATCTTTCTAGTCTGACTTTTGTGCTCTGTACAGTGCTCTCTCCTCTTTTTTATTTCTTCTTTCCATTTCTTTCTCTCCACTGATCATTTTTATTACCACTGCATAATCGTTTGTAGAAGTGATAATACAAGTGGGTGGCTGAGGACTCAGTCTTTTTTACTTCAAGTCCAAATACATTGTAACTAGGGGATGTATGATGATACTCATTGCATAATGAGAGAGCATTGGTTTGTGAATTCTTGTAATGTGTATTTAGGGATCTTAGCTTTTAATGTTGTTCCTAATCCAGTGTTCGGTATCTACAATGCTGACTGACTGTGTAAAGCTCTTGATTATGCAAAATGTACTGTTTTATGTACACACTGCTTTTACGTTACACAGGAAATGCATTGCTCTTGATGCTAGAGTGATGTTTGCCTTAGAAAGTGCCATACTTAACGAGATGAGAGATGCTTATTTTCCCAACATTAACTGTTGTTCATGCTATTTGTGCATACAGAGTAATTTTCATATATGGCCTCTTTCATCAAGTCAGATAATAGGAGACAAATAGTGAACTGTTATGTGAAGCAGAATTGTAAAGATGCTTTTCTGGCAAACAATTTGAAATATTTTGTTTTTATTTTTTCTCCAAAGAGAACCGAGTAAAACTGGTGAATGAATACATGTGCTAAAAGATACAGGTCACAAATACATTCATGTAAAATGGCTGGGAGACTTAGCAAACAAGTTGCATGTGTCTCTGAGAGGATTGTTGAATAGAATTTTAAACATCCAGAAATAAATGTTGGCTGATGCATTCTGTACTATTATGAGAGACATATTGTACATTGCTTACGTTAGAAAGAATAAGAGGAACAGTTTCCTGGCAGAGAGCACCATACTGGTTATTTGTAACAAGCTATATAGAGGCTTCAAATGGTATTAGTTACATGGAAAAGCCAGCAATTGGCAACTCTCAAATGTAGTTTTTCTTTGGCCTTTACTTGTCATTCCACTTTTTGTTGCAAATGATATTGAGCGCTAATCTATTTAAGTTCCCAGGGTCATATGCTTTACAATGAAATTTTTAGTTTACAGAAGCACATTTGATACTGACCACTGGGTAGAGGATTCATTTTAGAATTAGAGTAATCGCTGAATAACTGTAACTGTTTTTGAAATTCTATTTTAGTTCCGGTAAAGCATGTACCGAATGTATTGCTCCTTTTATAAATTGAGAGAACTAAACTAATCATTCAAATATTAGTGAATCACATTTAAAAAAGACAAATGATTTTACCTAGATGGAAAAAACCTGACATGTATACCCTCATTTTTTATTTTCTCCTAATTTTGTGTATTCAGAATTGTTTAGGTTTAGATTGTAAGATAATGCCTGATCCAAAAAAGTATGTGTAAATTTCATTTTTCGGGCCACACTTAAAACCTCCTTTTGAAATAAGAGTAGATGAAGACTAGGAAGTAAGTAATGGACTAAGTGGAGAGGTTTGGCATCCTGAAATTGCAAAACCATTTGTGTAAATGTAACTTTCCTTGTTGTAAAAGGAAGATTCTGTTGTCATCTTGTGTTTCTTACCACCAGCATAATTTATCTGTGAACTGAAATGCACAAAGGAATTTAACATTTGCTTCTTTGTTCTTTATTCTGCTGGTGGAAATTTTGCATGTTCTGGGATGTATCTTGTATTCCAATGTCTTGAATAACCAAAAGATCTTACTGGCTATGAAATATTTTGGAAGGTTGACATGCTTAATCCTTGTTCATTTCAGGACAGGGTCTGATGCTTATTGTTGTCTTACTTGAAAATGCATTGCTCTTGATGCTAGTCCTTGCCTCTAAAGGTGCCCTAGTTGAAAAGATGTTCATTGCCCTGTGATGTTAGCTGTTTTTCTTTTCAGTTTTGTGTGCAGTAGATTTTTTGTGTGTGTGTGCATGGGTCCCATTGGACCCAATGAGGGAGGTCAGCCAGAAGTAGCCAATTTTTGCCTGTAGAGATCAAGGGGAGAATTTGGCACCCTTTACTGTCTTATGGTGGTTGCCTGCATGGCCAGTTTCTGCAGAGAAGGTGGAGTGGGAGTGGTGAACAGCTGTTTTTGGGCTGCTGTTTTCCCTAGTTGTGTAGGTAGGCAGGAGCGTGGGGAGATTCTGATGCCCTTTCGCCCACCCCCATAGTTAGGGCAGCAAAGGGAGAAATTGGCTATGCCAGGCAAGGGGTGGCAGAATTGATTTCCTCTACTCTCACCTCAGATATGTTGCTTGGGCAGCATATCTCCATAAGGAGATTTGGTGCACTGGCAAAGTGCTGCTCAAGGAGACAAAAGAGATCAACCTTCTACTCATACTTTGCCAGTATTCTTACACTCTGAGGTCTTACATTTCATTGCAAGGAGAACCTTGGAATAAAACAAGTAACTTTTTATTTTAAGGCTGGTGATTTATGCTGGAGCAGTGATCAACATGGCACAGTACTTGGACATGATGGTTCTAAATTAATCTTTAAAGCACTGATTTTGAAACAGGGTATCGCAAGATCCTTCTGAAGGGTGCCAGCAGTTGCCACACGATATTGGCACTCTTAGGTGTCCAAACACCTATGCCTAATTCACATGATAAACCCACCAATTTCAAATAGGAATCCCTAGTGTCAAAAACATTTTAATCTGTTGTGTTTTTTCTGAGTTCTTTGCAACATAGGAATTGTTCTGTTATTTTCTTCATAGTTAAAAAAAGAGTGAGAGCTAAGAGTTGTCTTTTTTTTCTTGGGTTACCTCGAGTCTTAGCAAGGTTGAGAACTGCTGCTCTAAAGAAATCTCAGAAGATTTTTTTGATGCACAAGTCCTTTCCCCTTTAAAATTATGAACAAATTTTGGCCCCAGGGTACCATTCTGGAATTCTGTAAATGTGCAACTTGCTGCCGGGTATATTTATTTATAGTGTTTTTCACATTATCCTTTGTTGGAACATACATGCATATATTCTTTTTGGCCTGGGTCAGATAGAAGAGAAGGAGCTATTAATATCTCTAGGGAATAACATCAATACCTGACTTTTCCATAACACTTATAATCAATAAGCCTCAAGGCAGTTTGAGGAGGATTTCATATGTTGGTTTACAAATGGGAAAGCTGAGGCATGGGGAGAAAATTGAAGATCACTGAGAAAACCAGTAAAGAGCCAGAAGTAGTGTGACCTGTTAAAAGAATGTTAAAGTTCAGAAGCCAAACACTTAAAAGCTTAGGAGATACCAGAATTAATTTTGCCTATGCAGCCTTAATTTGACTTCCTTTTGTGCATACCTTTCAGTCTAGTCTCTGATTACCCAGTTGTATGTTACTTTTTCCACAGGATGCCTGCCTTGTGAGGTGCATAGAGTGGCTTAGATGATGGCTTTGGAAGTAGATCTTCTGTCTTTTGTTTTTGCCTTGCTGTTCAGTGTGTTTCTCTGAACCTTATTTTCTGCACGGTATTTAAACCCTAACAATTAGTGACAGAATTATTAGTTCTCCTATGGCCTTTTTATAATATTTGACACTGTAGTTGTTGAATAATTGATGCCTGTTAACCAGCATATCTTCATTTTATCCCCGTAAATTGTCAGGATAGTATTAGCTCCTTTGTGTACTAGGGAAGTTGAGGTATAGAGAGATTATAGTGAAAAGCGTCCACTAATTTAGAATGTCCAACTTAAATTGTTTTGAAGTCTTGAGGCAGGGTTAGTTAGCAAATGTAAAAGAAATAGTTTCTCTTGTACAAAATAATTAAGAAATATCTTTCTAATTCCATTATAATTAGAATATCAAAAGCCTTTAGAACTAAGTTTATGGCTTTAGATTTTCTGCATCATTAGTGTATGCTAAAAACCGATTTTTTTAAGGATCCTACAATGTTTCTCTGTATGGATGGGGAAGAGCATATGCTTTCTCAAAAAAAGTAGAGCTTTGTAAGTTGCTTCTCAGAGTGCTATTAATTCACTGAGCCTCTTAAAATGGATTGCCTCTAGTTTCTTTACTTTTTCAATTTTTTTCAGAAATCATTTAATTTTTTTTATGCTGTTTGGCAAAGTGAGAGGTGGGGGTGTTGGAAGGGTATTATATATGCAAATACAAACTATCTGCTAGGTGCATGCATGTAAACTCTTTCAAACACAAAGTTGTTTCAAGCTATTATATATGTGTAAAACAAACTAGCTAAAATGTCTCCTTGAAGCATGTAGTGCCCATGTTTGAGTGCTTGTATGTTCTTTTTCCCTCTCTAAGCCTCCCCTATATGACTTAGCTCTGATTTGAAGAGTGCACCACTAGGAATGAGAAATTAATTTAGCTTCTATGAGCACTAAACCTTTGGAGTAGCTGCTGAAGCTCCAAGCATGCCATTTATAATAAGGAGGCTGGTGACATCTGAAAGAGAGTTGGCAGCGCTCAATACTGGCTCACAAAGACATGTTCAGAGTGTTTATAACAGCAGGAAAAGATTGCTATGTGCCTTATTTGTAATAGGGCAGGAAAATTCTTCTATATATACTGCTAGAAGATTTTGCTGCCATTTTTATGGGAACAACTGTCCCCATAAAAACACCCAGGGACTGGATTGACTACTGTGTTTTGGTGGTTCTCAACCGTTTCAGACTCAAGTCACCCTGTCATATTTTTTCTGAATTTAATGGCACCCCATTTCAAAACATTACAAAAACAATTTTCTGAAAGTCCTTTATCTTAGATCTAAAAGGTTTTTTTTCTGAAGAGATTTCAAAAAAAATAATAACATGGAAATAAAGCAGAAACAGCACTTTGCAGGCAGTGTTACAATTGAGAAGTTCTGGGAACACAAGAGGTTAGAAAATAAATTTAGGGTCACAGCCCCATTATTATATGGGTGCAGTGGTCTGACTATAGGGTTAGGGACCAAGATTTGCAGCACAAATTTGAGAAAGTGAAACTTCCTTTCCTTGTCAACAAAGCACCTGTGTGCCAAACTGAGAGGGTTTGGCAGCAGGCAAATAATTTGGAAATGGAGACATGTGTTGCAAAATTCCAAACAATCCCCTTATCCTGCAGGGCAGATGTAGAGTGTCTACTGGAGACTGCTTGGGAAAGGGGAGGCAGTGGGTATATACTTGGCCTGAGTGGGAGAAGCAGAGAACAGATTATGGGAGCAGCCCAGTGCTCCAGCAAGGATGCAGCCCAAGCACCAGCTCCATCCTGTTCCTGGCCTGGCCTTCCAGACCTGGGTCTCAGTGTCTGCCACCTGCTCACTCTGCAGCTCCTGCTTCTCCCTGCACTTTCCTTGCATACGACTGCAGCTTGTTTTTCACCAGCTCATTCTTCCCTTCATGGGAGCTGGAGTGCTGCTAAAACTGTTTGGATCAGACTGGGCTGGTTGAGACACACCACGGTCTTGAGACTAAGGCAGGACAGGTCATACTGGGAGATTCTGGGAGGATACATGTACTTTGTGAAACCCTTAACAGCATTTTATAGGAAGCCATGTGAGAATCACTGATATATTCATTTCACAAGGCTGATAAACAGTCTGGGATCTTTTTAGAACACTTGGTAAATCATAGACCCAGGCAGTATGAGAAGTCGGGTGGCGCTGTATTTGTCTTGTCATTCATTTCAACAAAGGTATCTGAGGTACCTTCATTCAGATTTGTGTGATAGTATAAAAGTGAATCAAAGCTAGCATAGACCACTATAGATAAGGCCGCATCACCTTGCTAGTGATGGTGGTAAATTACTTCAATTATCTCAGGAGATTTTAACACACTTCAACAAGACAGCAGATTTAAAATTTAACTCGTCCCCTCCTTTGTTAGGGTTTCAAGTCCATCTCTGCACCCACACACATAGCAGTTCAAGCATTAGACCTAATCTTCAGCCTAAGTATCTTTATTGATGGCATTGCAAACTAGATGAGGTCTGTGATGGGACTTTCTTCTCATTAGGGCCATAATCATCTGGCTCCATTAGACCAGCTGCATGCTGCTTCCTAAATAGTCACTTCCTTCCTTCTACCCACATACCTTCATGGCTTATACAGTGCCATAATGATGTTTTGCATTTTGTTTTCTATTTCTTTCATAGTGAATGCCCAACAATTTATTGGCTTTTTTGATTGCTACTGTGCAATGAACCAACATTTTAGAGGATTTATCTACAATGACTCTAAGTTGTATTTCTTGAGTTGTAATGGCTAGTTCAGAGCCCTATAACTGAGGTTATTTTTCCCTCTGTGTTACTTCGCTTTTGTCAGGGTGGAAGTTTATCTGCCATGTTTTTTGCTTACTCACTTAGTTGTCAAAGAGATTCCATCCTATCCTTACAGAGGATGACCTATATTAGTTATTTATGCTTTCATCATTAGTCTGTTGTCTGCAGCAGTCCCTGGACATGCCAGTGAACACCAACTAGTACAAGCACTGAAATGCATCTCCTGAGCAATCCATGCATATCATACCTTCCTCCAGTCTCTCCTCTGGTTTCTTACCAAATTTGTACTGAAGTTCAGTGATTCAAACCTTGTATTCAGAGCACACTGTGTCCTGAGCAACTGATGTCTAAAAGGCCACCTAGAGGTTCAGGGTAAATGTCATGCTAGATGACATTGTTCCTCTGGCCTATTGAAACATTACATTAGACTTTCCAGAAACTAAAGGCCATTGCAGACTTGAGGACCACTTTCTACTCCAAATGAAAGTTGGCCTTTTTAACAGAGATGCATAGCAACATATATATTGGAAATTAAACTCAACTTCCACCCCAAAAATATTCCATAACCATGTGGCTTTGAGCTCACTACTGAAAGACCTCATTATCACTATAGTTCTGAGGATCTATTGTGATGACTACCGTCTTAGAACCCATGTAAAATAAGTAGTTCATAAAAATGTTTAGGCCTTACTGACTTGAGCTTGATATATTTCTTTACATGTACTTCAGTCTCTAGGGACCTATAAAAGTATCTTTTTAAGAAAAGAAAAATATCCTTACTACAGAGGACTTAGGCCATATCCTACGCCCCTTAATAGCATGATGATCTTGCACTTAGGTTAGCTTATCCTAACTGTCATCATACCCCAAATCCTTCAGATCTTCCTACCTGACAGGCCCAAGAGAACAAATGAACATTGCCATGTGTCCAAAGCCCTTAAATCTAGGATGTATATGAGAAAGAAGAGGCAAATGGGTTCCAGAAAGGAAAACCTTCACTAGAAAATGACCTGCAAGCATTTTTCCTTCTTTAAACTTCATGTCAGTTATCAGTCTGACTAATCACAATAGGGAAGGAGGAAGAGAGAGATCTTTTATTCTATTATATTTGAAGCAGCCTAGATGTAAAAAAATTCTGTGTGCTATTATCAGTCCCTTGAGGCGTTCAGTCAATCAAGCCAGAGTGTGAGGAGGATTTATTTGTGCCTTTTTAAAGAACATAAATAACTCTTGGTTTCATTAGCATGCTCATTTATGATGATGACTCTGCATGCCTTAAAATATAAATGTCTTTCTAGCCTATTTCTGGTAAAGATGAGATAGTTTAAGAATTTAGTCCTCTGCAGTCAGATGGATCCTAGTGTTGCTAAGGAAACAGACTATAAATGAAGTGGCAGCTGAGTGTCCCTACAATATCAGACTGTTTGAAGACAGGATTGTTAACTCATTTAGGTAGGTAAATATAATAGATTATGATATGAAATGTTAATTTCCTGTTTTTACATGTCATTACATTTTATTGCCTATTTACTAAAGATACTTTAGTTCCCATTACACCCTCTACCACTTGGGGCATTGGTTGAAAATGTGCAGCATAAAACAGAAATATAAAAACTAAGAAAAAATGCATAGCCCTCAAAACTACTCTTTGGTTAATGGGCAAAGTTATTAAAATCCAGTAGTGATGTGGCCCAAAAAGAAAATCTGTGGGCGGTAGGGTAAATTAAGGTGATTAGAAAGTGTGGAATGATAGAGTGTGTCACATTGGATATGTGTATCAAATTTTAAGCTCAATTTTGTATTGTGTACTGAAAACATGTCTAAAGTTGCCCAAGGCTAGTCTGTTGAACTGAATTTCAGATAACTGCCCTGCCTTGGGAGAAACTTTGACATCTTGTTGGAAGGCTATCTCTGAGAAGTCATCAGATCTTCTGTTTTGGACCATTATTAGCTCTGAATGCCTACCCCAGTACAACAGTGTATTTTCTACACAAGTAGGGTTAGCAGGACTGAGAAAGATAAGAATGCAGTTTTCCAATACAGACAAAGGGAGAGAAGTTTTATGCTTAAGAGGGATAACTGCTCATGGAAGGGACAGTGGTTGTTTCCAGGTTTTAGAAGGACTGACAGGAGAAGCATTGGTTACCTTCAAACAGTGAGAAAAGCCTTGGACACCCACGCTAAGTGTAGACATTTGAAAAACCTGATCCTGAATTGATTCAGTCTTTGCAGGTTAGTCTAACCTATGTATATTGAACCGATTTGCAAGTGGATAGACATTCACTTTTGATTCCCGAAATGCCTGCAGTGGCTCAGGCTAGAAGTTGTGGGGCAGGGGCGCTATAGCGAACCCTCACTTCCCTTTGGTAGCAGCTGCAAGGCTGGAGGGAAGCTGATGGGGGAGGGGAGGGGCAGGGGAAGGGACAGGGACAGGGGTGCTTGGCCAGGCTCCAAGTAGGATGCTAAGTATGATTGGGGTGGAGTTTAAAAGCCCACCCTGGCCTGCAGGGACCCCAGCCGGAGTGTGCCTGGAGGGAGAAGAGGGAAGCAGCCATTGCCAGGTTTGTCCCTGAGGAGGGAGGTATGCCCAGACAGCAGCCAGGGCAGCGCCTCAGGTGAAGGGTGGGCAGGGAGGGGGGGATTAAATTCCCCTGTCTTTCATGGCGACCCCAGCTGGGCAGTGGGGTGTGTGGCCAGAGCCTCCCTGTTTGAGGCTGGGGCTGAGGGGTACAGAGGGGCTGGCCTGGGCTGGGCCATGGGGGCAGGGCCCTTCCCAGCTGGCTGCTGCTCAGGTTGGGGCTGTAGGACCTGCGTGCCTAGGTTGTTCCCGGCTCCCTGTACCCAGGCTGGGCCAGGCTCTCGTGGACCTGCAGCCCGGCTGGGAATGACTCTGACCTTGCCCCTGCCCCTGTGGCCTGGCCTGGCCTGACCCCTCCATGTCCACACTCAGCAGCGCCTGCAGCTTGTGTGGCTCAGCCCCAGCTGAGGTGGGCAGACAGCACAGCCGTCCTGGGTCAGGATGTGGGGGCAGGGTCTTACCAGCTGGCTGCAGCTCCATGACAACCCAGTCTGGCACTTGGTGTTGGCTGGTCAGTGGTGTGGAGACTATGCCATTGCAGCTGTAGGTGGATGCCTTGGCTGTGCAGGATGAGTCCGTTCTGCCCACAGCTGCCTGGGTTGGCTCAGAGGTGCCAATGGGCCCAGACCATGTTGGCTGCCTGCCATGGGGGCTCATGTGCCTGCAGCTGCTGCTGCTATACCCCCTGCACAGTGCTTGCTCATCTGTCTCTAGCTGCCACATGAGACAGATGAGCAGGCACTGTGCAGGGGGTGTGACGGTGGCTGCTGGCACATGAGTGCACATGGTGGGTGGCTGCCAGTCTCCAGGGCAGCTGGCGCCTCTGAGCTAGCCTGGACAGCTGCGGGCATGATAGACTCATCCTGCACAGCCAGTCCATCTGCCAAGGCACCTGCTCACAGCTGCAGTGACATTGCTTCTGTGCCGCTGCTTGGCCAGCTGGCTTCTGTGTGTGGTGGGCCAGGCTGTCGAGGAGCTGCAGCCAGGTGGTAAGGGCCCTGCCCCTGTGGCCTGGTCTGGGCTGGCCCTGCAATCTGCCCAGCTCAGCCAGGGCTAAGCTGGGCTGGCTGTGGGTGCTGCTGAGGGCAGGCATGGAGGGGACAGCTCAGGCTGTGCCTCTGGGGCAGGGTCCTTCCCAGCTGATTGTGGCTTCATGACAGCCTGGCCTGGCCTGGGTGCGGGGAGCCAGGAGCAATCTAGTTGCACAGCTCATGGGCCCCAGCCAGAGTCTTAGCTTGAAAGAGAAAAACTAGAAGCCCCAGAGCACCCTTGGATTAGATGGAGTTCTGCAGGAACATGTGCGAACAGCTGCTGTAGGTTCTCCTGCATAGTTTATGTCCCACGGCATGGTGTGACATGAGAAATCTGAGCCTATGATTCTGTCTTTCAGACCCAGAGCTAAAAACAGGGAGGACTAGGCTGTACCCAGACTCGAATGGCTTAGAAATGTGTAAGAATCTGAGTTGGGTCCACTTGCAAAAGACTTATAAAAGATAACAGGCCAGGTTGTAACAGGCCATCTAAAGGTGGAGATTGTCATCTATATTCTTGTCAAATTTGGGTTGGGTTTTTGATTTTTGGAAACCTCACCTTCTTTTAGGGGAGGCCTAATTCAAAATACCTTCTATTCTGGAAATATCTGTGCTTAACTTGAAGCATTTGAGCTGCCTGTTTTGATTTCTTTGGGATGAAAGGCATGTGCTTCAAGTTAAATGCATGTATGTTTCCAAGATGGCAATCTAATTCTGAGGATAAATATACCAAAGATGGGAAAGAATAGGGAGAAAATAGTTTAGCAAGTTATATGCATTTGGAAGAAACAACTGGGCCTTTTCTCTCATTAGATATTAGTTATTGCGTTGCTTGGGGCTGCAATGGTGGGTGGAGGGCCGCTTACAGAATTTTGGGAAGCCATTGAGGGCTACATGACAGGCAGCTAGGGGCAGATAAATATTAATTTTCTAAACTTTTTAGGGACCCCCTGGGCTGGATAGAATAGCCTGGTGGGTCCCATGTGGCCCACAGGCCCCATTATGTCCACTCCTGAGTCTAGGAGTAGGAAATACATACTGAAGGATTTCAGGTAACATCCCATGAATAAATTGATTTTTCTACTCCTATTTCTTTCCTATTCCATGGAAAACTCTAGCAGTTTGAAATTTGTTTTCTGACCTGGAATGACATTTCTAGTGAAATGACAATTTATAAATGCAATTTAGATCACTGAAACCTTTGAATTAACCTTATGGAAATAAATCTGAAATTAAAGTTTTAAATATAGTGTCTACTATATAAAATATGTGAAAATAAGAGCTAAAAGACAAAGTACTTTCAACATATTAAAACATGATTTTGGCATAAAACAATAATTAATTTTTTTTGAAAAATGGAATAAGAAGGTTGAAATGTTTCAACTTTCTTTTATAAACACTAATGAAATAAGCATGTTCTAGGAAAATAGATGGAAGTTCTTTTTCAATAAAACTCCATTGTTTTTAAGAAACAGCTATTCTGTTCAAAAAAAGTTGACCAACTCCAGAAATATAGAATTGATACTTAACAGGCAGGCTACTATTATGGCTAGAATTGTAAAGTGTAGACCAGAAACAAAGAAACAATTTTTAGAAGAAGATAAATAGGTGAGGAAAAAAATAGATAATTAAGACTGGTCGTAATTGTAGAGGGAGGCCGAAAAGCACATTTTTACTTGGCTTTAAAGCATCTTTGACACCATGTTTAATTCTGAAATTATTCTTAAAGGTGACTTCAAGCAATTTTAAATAGCTTTTTACATTTTAAAGCTATTTAAAATTGCATTTGTTTCTTGTTTTAGTTTTAGAAATATCAGATCCCTACTGTCACCTCTGCTTAGTTTTCAAGACTGTTTTTTTGTGAGTCTTTGGGTGTTGTTAAATCTAACTTTTAAATTTAATATGTAAGCAGATAGAATCTTGAGAGGTTCCTTTCTCTAAATAGTTATTAAAATTAAAAATAAAGGGTTAATTGACAGTTTTAAACAGATGTATAGCTCCTTCCCCTTCAGTTGCATAAAAGCTGATGTTTTCAATTGTTTGGGACAGTAGGGGCCAAGCTTTCTGGCAGCTGTCACAAAATAAGCCCCACACCTACTCTGATCCCCTTTCTCTGCCTCATCTGCTCCTCTGCTTTCTGTTCCCAGATCTGTGTTCCTGCCTGCTCTGCTGCTCTGCTTTTTGTTTCATTCCCTGTTCTCCCTGTCTGATTTACTGCTTTGCTTTCTGCTTCATGCCCTATCTGCTGCTGTACTGCCTGTCCCCTTGCCGGATCTGATACATGCCGTACACAGTATGCCCCTGCCATTTGTTGTATGTTGGCTACCCTTGATTTAGGACATTGTATTTTTCACTTGTTCAACACTTTTGCTTTGCCATAACATAAGTAGACATTGCATATTTGGTGTTGCAGTATTCGAGAGTTCAACTTGATTCTTTTTGACTCCGAGTACTTGCAGTTTAATTTGGTATAGTGTTTATATTAAGTACTGAACTGATACAAAAAGATGATAATTCTACAAATTTATTTTTCTAGAATCAGATTAGTGGTAAACTGAAAACCAAATACACTTCTTAGCTGAAAACTCATTTTAACATTATTTCCCAGATCAGTTAATTGAGTATAATGAAACAGTGCTAAGCTTATAGAAGAAAACATGATTACTGAAGCATAAGATGCACACTAGTGTATATATGGTCCACGTTCTGCAGATTTTAAAATAATATTCTGGAAAGGAGTTTGAAAAGTCTTTAGGTTCAAGTGGGGGAGCAGTGACCAGGTAGTAGCCTGGAAGCTGCAGTTTAACCTGTTCCTGGGCTGCCAGTTTGACAGCCCTGGCCTAGCCCTGTGCTACACAGTGAGTTCACACTTGAAGCCCCTCTGTGGCAGACTCTGCCAGTGGAGTTTCTCTATCTCTTCCAAGTGGAGTAAGACTTATCTTGCTACCAGCATGTGAAGTCACTCCTGATTCTTCAGGTGGCTGCCATCATCCATTCAGTAGCTGGTATCTTCCTATCAGTTGAGTGCTATGCAGTCCTGCCACGAGCATGCTGATGTGTATGCACCCTGGCATCTTGGTGACAACAGCTGCTGTCTGCTGCCATGACTGGGCAGCCATTGCAGCTTCCAATTATGGAAGAACTGTTGTTAAAAAAAATATTCTGTCAACTTTTGTAATCAGTCTGAGAACTGGAAAACTTTCTCTACCTATTCAAAATGCTACTGTCATGCCACTCTGTTTGATGTGTAGAATGAATGATTGAAGGTAGTGTTTTCATTACAGTGGTCTGTAAAGATACCATCCATGTTTTGTGCCCCCATATGCTAGGCACTGTTTGCGCATGTGTGAAGGGACAGTACCTGTTTGGCGGTGAAGTGTTGTATGTTTGGATGCAAACTTTGGGGATGATCCAGAGAGGTGTGGTATAGTCAGACCTCCCTTCACCTGAGCTCTCCAGAAGACATGTTGGTAGCTTCAGCTCCCTGCGGTTGATGATTGGGTCCCCTACAGAGTGGAGCCGAAAGTGGGCCAACAGCTTCAGGGAGGGGGAGGAGAAGGGTGGGGAGGAGGCATGATTGAAGCCTCTGGGCCAGCAGGGGACACTTGAAGGAGCCATGCAGGGGACTTGGTCAGAAAGTAGGGATCCACCTGTTAGTCCCTGGCTGACCTGGGGACAGGACAGAGTTCCAGGGGCACTATTGCCCACTCCAGCCAGAGGTCCCTATTTTGTGGTCCCTGCCTTTTGCTGAACTGCCCTGCCCTGTCCCATGGTACACTGGCTGGGTTGAAGATCAGGCTGATGGGAGGAAAAGAAGAACAACAACAGGAGGTAATGGGAGACAGAGTGGATTGGAGAATGCAAGTTTTGGTCATCTGGGCAAAGGGTTTCCAACTGCAGCCTAAGCAGCTCCATCTTGAGGCAGCTACAGCGTGAATCATGGGGAAGGGGTGCCAGGAGCGGGTGGGGGTGGGTAGGGGAATGGTTTGACAACTACCCCCTGAGGTACAGCTGCGTCTGCCACACCACCCCTTTTCAAAATGCTAGATCTACCGTTGTGCAAACTTTATCCTCGATCAGTAGTAACTGAAAATATTACTGATGGTGCAGTTCACATTGGTTGTGAAATGACCTTTGGATTTTGCCTTCAGAGTGAAATGATGTGGGTATTCTTCTTATAACTTCCTTGGTTGTCACCATTAATACTCGGTAGCTGAATTTAGGCCACGTTCCTGCAAGGTGCTGTATGTGAGCAGCTCATCATGCAGCACAGAGTCCACTGATATATGTAGATACAGAGATCCATCCGGCATAGTATTATTGCAGGTACGAAGACATAGACTGTTTTTTTTAATCCATAGCAATAGAATCTCATAGTTTGAAAGAGTTTATTTATATATATTAGATAGTACTTACTGGAAGTCGTAGGAACAATAACAACAGTCAGCTCCCCAGCACCCCCCAAACCAGCTTCTTAACTGCATTCATTTTATGGATCAATTGTAAAATGGTACAGATTAATTTTCATTTCTTCTTAAACTTCTTTTATCTACCTGCTTGACTGTTATGGTTTTTTTTCAGGTTTAAATTATTCCTAAATTGCAATGATGTTCTAGATTTTTTTTAATTGACTAAACATACTACCAGTCTCACACAGTATCTTTTAGCACAAAAGGTGTGAGAAGGAATAAAAGTTATTTTGGAAAATATGCTTGCCTCATGGGAAGCTCTGACACTTAAAATTTGTATTCAATCCTTCCCAGCTCCTGGTAGACTCTTGTGCCTGCTGGCAAACCTGTTCACCTAGTTGACACTGAAAGGAAAAATCAAGAGTTTGATACTTATTAAACAGGATACAGATTTAGTAGCCAAAGCTTATAATAATCTTATTTCTGCATTTTATCTCTGTCTTTTTTGTGTTTTATGTTTCCCTTTTACCTGTTCTTTGTAATATCAAGTTTTTCAATTTTATGCTGTTAGCAAAATAATTTGCATTATTAATGACTTCTGGCTGCTTGTTCTAAAAACTGTGAAGGAGTTCTTGTGAAATGTGTCAAACCTTTCCTAGCCTTTTACAAACTGTAGAGATGTGTGTGTGTGTGTGTGTGTGTATATATATATATATATATTCCAAAGCAATTCACTTGTCTTTTTCACAAAGTTTTTCTTGTGGCTTGATTTTGTACATAAAAATAATATTTATAAATAACCATCATCTCTGGGATTTGCTAGAGGTTATTTAAATAGCTAAACTGTATCAAACCCTGCAATCCCAGGAACTGGCACAAGGAGCTGGCGAGGGAAGTTCAAACTTTTGTGTAGGGGATGCTGAGGATTAGGGTCAAAACCTATGAGCTAAGGGGAGGGGGACAGACACAGGTAAATAAAAAGTAACATTAAGGTATATACACTTAGGATCAGGGTAGCAAAAGGTGAACAGTGACACTGGTTAAATCCTCCAAGAACAAGTAATTGGTAGAAAATGCTAACACCATAAGAGTATACACTTGAGAGCCTTAAACCCTCCCATAATGCTAGAGGGCTCCAAACCAGTCACTGGTCCCTTAACACAGGGTTTGTCCACCAGGGCTACATGAGAAGGTCTCAGGGTATGTGGCAGCGGTGTGGAGAAGCAGGGGCACTTACCGTTTTGCTGCTGTGCACAGGACACCTCTTGCCCCCTCCCCCCGCTCCTTGATTGGCTGCCAGGAGACCCCTTCCCCCACTCATTGATCTGCCAGGGACTTCCTGCTTCTTGACCAACCACTGGGGGTACACCAGCCAAAAAAGGTTGGAAACCACTGCCTTAACACACTTAATTGCAATCAATGTTCTGAATTCACCATTCACAGTCAGGCCTCACAGTGGGTTAATATTTCATTGATTATTGGTCTGTGGTGGTAACTACAGCATAGCAAGATATGAAATGGGCATGATTATATCTGTAGTTTCCATGCCTTTTCCTGTCAATTTTCAGTTACGTTTAGCAAGGTTTTTGATATGGTCTCCAACAGCATCCTTGTAAGCAAGCTAAGGAAATATAGGTTGGATGACTGGACTGTAGATTGAAACTGGTTGGATAGTTGAGCTCAAAGGGTAGCGATCAATGACACCATGTCTAGCTGGCAACTGGTATTAAGTGGTGTGCCCAACGAGTTGGTCCTAGAGCTGTTTTTGTTCAGTATGTTCATTAACAACACAGGAAGTTGGGATGGAGTGCACCTTAAGCAAATTCACATTTGACACCAAGCTGGGGGGAATACTAGATATGCTGGAGACTAGGGCTAGGATTCAGAGTAGACAAATTAGAGGATTGGACCAAAAAAAAAATCTTATGTGGTTCAAAAAGGACAAATACAAATTCCTGTACTTGGGACAGAAGAATCCCATGCACCAGTACAGCCTTAGGACCAACTGGCTAAGCAGCAGCTCTGCATAAAAGGACCTGGGGGTTACAGTGGACAATAAGATGGATATGACTCAGCAGTACACCCTTGTTACCAAGAAGGCTAACAGCATGCTAAGCTATATTAGTGTGAGCTTTGCCAGAAGATCAAGGGAAGTAATTACAGGCAGTCTGTGTCTTAAGACGTTTTGAGTTACAAAGAAAGGCACTTACAGCATTTATAAATTGACACCCTGTTTCAACTTTCTGATGTCAGTTTCGACTTTACAACAGTTGATCCGAATCCAGGCCAGTGAACGAGTTTGCTGCGTTGCCCATCTCCTTGAAGAACATCTGAACAAACTTTCTTGGACACTTTCTTTAAGAAAGCATACAAGACTCCAGAAAAACCTGCAGCCAAGACTCCTGAGATGACTTCAAGGAAGAGCCCTTCAAAAAGTCCAGAAAAGTCACCTCTAAGAAGTCCTTCCAAATCAATATGATTGCCATTTACAATAAACATATATTAGTGTAGCTATATTAATCATCTATAATTGAGTACAAAAAATTAAACGGTTATTAAATACCTGAAGGGGGTTCCAGAGAGGATGTAGCTAGACTATTCTCAGTGGTGGTAGATGATAGAACAAGGAGGAGTGGTCTTAAGTTGTAACAAGGGAAGTTTAGGTTCAATGTTAGGAAAGAAACTTTCTCTGTAGGAGAATAGTGAAGCACTAGAACAGGTTACCTAGAGAGGTGGTGGAATCTCCATCCTTGGAGATTAAGGGCTAGCTCAACAAAGCCCTGTCTGGAATGATCTAGTTGGGGGTGGTCCTGCTTTGAGCAGATGGTTGGACTAGATGGCCTCCTGAAATTCCTTCCAACCCCAGTTTTCTATGCCCAGTTCCCATGCCTCTGACTTACTCCCAACAATAAATACTTTTGATATATGTCATTTACCTGTTCCTGTGAGTTGCCATGGCAGGTTGTGTGTTTAGTTGTTTATTTCCATTGTTCTCAGAAGGCTTTGGATTATGCTCTTTAAAATTAGAACATGCCAAAAAATCTCTTTGTATTAAATGCAGTTAAATTGGGTGTTGCAGCTCTGAGGTACCTGAACAATCAAGTATAACTGAGACTCTGCGTGAGACTCCAAAATTCATGTATGGTTTTTTCCAAGTTAAACATTGGACTGAGCTACTCAGGATGGCTGTGAAATCTCCACCCTTATAACTTTTAAGAGCAGTTACAACAAACTCTCAACTTGGATTCATGGAGCGGTGTTTAGTTAGCCACATGCTTTTTCCTCTCGCTCTAATGTCTATTTGGATGTGTTATTGATTTATGTATTTATTTGTTAACAGGCTGCTTGGAAAGGACACCCTTTGCTGATCATCACGTCATGCAACCTCAGAGTACCACAAGGTGACTTTTTCAGGCTATTCCTAATTCTGTTCATGGGACCCTGACTGGATAGGTGAGTTTGGGATTTCTGCCAGGAAAGGGTGTATGTTCATGGCACTTAAAGATTGAATTTATATGCATAATATTAATGTAATGGAACTCTGAGAACAATATTGTAAATGGAGCTTCCACAGGAATGGAAATCATATAGCGTAGAACTGACAGCACAGATATTAAAAAAACCCAAACCTTTGCACTTCTATAGAACCTTCTATTTCATCAGTGTGAGTATTTCAAGTACTAGTCCTTGTAACAGCTTTGAGGAGCAGGTGAATACTGATGGGAGAATTGAGGTGGTACTGGGAATAAATTCAGACCTCCCTTTGCTTTTTCCCAGATTCTGAAGACTTAACTAGAATATGCCTTTTCCCAACATTGAAGTAAATACTATTTTTGTTTACACTTTGTCTCTATTCATGATTTATAACAGAAATAATTGCTTCCATGCATTTTGGGCAGCTAATGACAAACTTAATTAAAGTAAAAAAGCAAGCTCCTTACTTTCATTAATACCACTGATTGCTACATCAAAAGATGGCTATTGCTTTTGTATTTTTCACTTAACTGCAACAAAATATACTTTTAAAGAAGAAGAAAGGAAAATCTCTCATTTTAAAGTGGTGCTTTCAATGAATAACTTTGATGGTGATCTTATGTACACAGTCTAGGTGATTATTTACAGATGGAAATGATGCAGCTTCCTGGGGAGAGTCATTTAGGTGAGCATGTAAATTGTCCCTGCTCATTCCGTTTGCCTCACTCTTTTCTTTTGTTGGATCAGACTGCATTTCATTCCCTGTACCGCCTAAGGCACCAAAGAAAACCCTTTCCCTTTTATATAGGAGAAGACTGCCGGGTTCCCGCATATAAGGGTGTAGCTGAAGAAAGAGCATATTGTGTGTAATGTTTTGTAATATTTTGCCATTTTATTTATTAATTAGGTTTATTTCCTACCCTGTCTAAAAAAACTCAGAGCAGCTTACAATGAGCAAATGACCCACAGACAAGATTCTTCAAATAACATCCCCAAACCCAGGCAGACAAGGATTTTTTGGGTAGGTGTGATATACTTTATTAGATCAATTGAATTGTTGGAAAAATTGTTCTTTGCAAGCTTTCGGGCACAAGCACCCTTCTTCAGCCTCTCTCTGCCTGAAAAAGGGTGTTTGTGCTGTAAAACTTGCAAAGAACAATTTTTTCACTATATAGTTGGTCCTATAAAAGATATCACATCTACCCAAAGAACCCTGTCTGCCTGTGTCCTTAGACAGACACAGCTACAACCAGTGATCCTATCCCAGAACCCAAGAATTCCAACTCCTTCCCTTTTCCCCTCCCCTCAACCACTGCTGCCTTGTCCAGTTCCTGTGGAAGCAAACCTTTCCACCAGTCCCAACCGTGCCCCCCAACTGCCACTTGCATCATGTTACATGAAACCCTTCCCTAAACCCCTACCCACTTGTTCCCACCACCCCACCCCAACCCCAGGGGACATCACCCATCTTCCTTTTAATGTCCTCTCTAAGCCCTCACCCCCTCTTTTACAGAGGAGCTGTGACTGTCACCTCTCCTCTGCACACAGCACAACTAACTGCTTCCCCCTCACCTCAACCAAACACAACACAAATGCCAGAGAACCCTTAACACACAAGTAAAAGGAAAAGGCAGACACTCTTGTCATAGCCAAGAGCAATGCCAGTGGGTACCTTTAAGCACCAACCTCTGGTGTTACCCACATAGGGAGGCCTATTGGCTTGTAGGCTTACTTGTTGGCTGAATACTTTATTTACACAAAATGTTTTTGTTACTTCAATTATTTATGTAAGCCAGTATGTACATTTACTTAGTAACTGTTCAGCCAAATGTTTATAGATTATCTTTAATAAATCCAAAAGTAAATTGAAATAAGATGTTCACAATAACTTTAAAATATCCCAGTGCTTCACAATTTTGAACTCCTTAAAGGTCTTCATTAAAGGTCTTATTTATTAAAGGACTTCGATAAGCATTAAAGGTCTTTATGTTTTTCTGTGTTCAAGACACCTGTCATCTTTTAGCTTTTGAAGAAAATGACAGTTGGATGGCTAAAACCTGGTGCAGGGATCTTGGTAAAATTGGATAGGAGAAAATTAAAACAGTAGTTAAATGCAATGACTCACTGAAGTAGCAGCCAAATATACACTAGTTTTGCATAAAACATATGGTATCTCTAATTCTGCATCTATAAGAAAAATGAAAAAGCCCTCCCCAATTTGACTGTGTGGGAGGTCCTGGTTTTGTTGTTGGCTTTCTGCTTGAGACATAATCTTTGTCTTTCCTTCTGGTTGGTCATGGTTTCTGAATTCTAATGGAAATATTATCTTCCAAAGCTGCTAAATATAGACATCAGAAATGTAGCAATAATTATATTTGGTGCATGAAATTTGTGTGATATTTAGCTGTAAGTTTATACTGCATCAAAACAATTGGGTCTATTATGTTCTATAGGGAAAAAAGGTTGCTTTTGAAGGCTAGAACTGTTTGAGAGGAAGTGTACATATCCAGTATTTTTTTTTTTCCTTTTCAGTATAGAAAGTAATTTGAATGGTTGCTTTTTTGCATGTGAAAAAAATAGGAGTACATATTCCAAAAGTGGGTTTACCATGACAAAAATGCATCAGCATCATATTTATCCACTTTGGCTAGGAAAGAACTTGCCTACTTGAATTATTATTAATATATGGGTTTTTTAAGTGCAACATAATTACTGTTCTCCACTGACCCTGTTCTAATCTGAAATTGTAGTATTTCTCCTTACCTGCTAGCAACTGCAGATTGAAACAAAACTGTTCTGAACACCTTTTTAGCCCCTTTTGATTCACATTTTTGGCAGGGAGGGTGAAAGCGGGGAGGAGGCGTGGAGTGAGTGATTATTATGTATTTGGTAGTTGGAGGTTAGGACAGGCTGAACACATTTTTGATGCAGTGTGGCTCCTATTTAAAAAAAAAAATCCTGATAACTCGGGCTTTGTGAAAAGAAATTAATGGAGTTAGATATGGTACACTTAACTGCTTTCTTTACTTGTAATCAGAGCAAAGGAATAGATTTGATGAACTTGAGTGCCTACAGCATTTGGTGCTACTACTGGTGCCTAGTCCCAGAGCAGAATGCAGAAGAGCCTCAGTTCTCTCTACCAGGATTGGCAACCTTGGAAGCTGCAAGCTTTCAACCCAGCTGGTGCAGTGCCATGGGTTGCCATTTCCTGCCAGCCACTCTAGGAATGCTGAGCAGAAGCTGCTGAGAGGGAAAGCAGCCCTCCATACCAGTGTGGGGAGCTGTTTGTATTATTGCACTATTAGCAAAACCTGGACTGGATCAAATGGCTGTGGATTGGCATTCCCTTAGTAAAATGCAGACTGGACCCAATCCTTTTGTGCACTGGATCTGGCCCTTAGGTCATAGGTTGCCTAACCTGCTCTATGCAGAGCGCATGGGGTAAGACATCTTAGATAGGTAATCCAAAACACCCACCTGATGACTGGGGAGCCAGCCAATAGAAATGCCTAGTCTAAGGATGTCTCTAAACCTCCATCTTCCTCAGGAACTTGGGTGTCTGGTGTAGCTATCTTTATCAATTTGGGATTCAGTCCACAGTCCTCTCCTGTTTTCTAAAAGAACTAAGCAAGTCTCACTTTTTGCAACATGCACATTTTTATATTAAGTAATAATGCTTACAGTGGTGGAGACGTGAGACTTTGGACTGTCCTTAGCTAGAGGGGTTCACAAACAAACCCTTGATCCCTAGGAGAGTCCCCTAGCTATGAGACTGTATACTTTGCTGGATGGGGGCACTTTTTCCCTAGCCTACAGAAGTTGTACCACAGGGCCAAGAAGAACAAAAGCTTATGGGACAAGGGAAGTGAGCACAAAACGAAGCATCATTCTGTAGCCTAGTGAATAGTATAATCAGCTTGAAAATGGGAGTCCTAGGTTCTGGTCCCTAGTCCAGCAACTGTCTGGGTATTCTGTATTTAAACAGTCATTGGATTAAAGAATTCTGGGAACAGAGAGCAGTCAGTTTTTTGGGATCAGGTCCAAACGTGAGAAGCTCAACTCCTCTTTGTTTCCTGCTTTTCCTCAGTGGCCTGAAAAATCATCTGTAGCCTATCTGCATGCTTACATGATTTATTCCTGTCTATGGATCTGGTATCTTTATCATTTTGAACTGCTAGATCTCTATATGGGAACTACCATAAAAAGGCTTATTTTGAGCTTAGCTGGAGAGACTGTCCTCTGCAACAGAAAGGGTTGAGGAGATCATGACATTTTCAAATGGATTAAATGTTATAATTAATTATACCAATTAATATTATGCTCTCTGAATATGCAGGAAAAAACAGGGGGTGTGGGCTTTCAGAGTTGGTAGAATGTATGCAAAATATAAACGTTCTAGCCTTTACTTCCTCCCTGCGTTTGTTTTATATATAAATATATATTTAAAACGGAATTCCTTATTTCCAAATAAGAATACCTAAGAGTGATTTTTCTCCTTAGGATTTTATGAAATATCTGTCACCCCATAGTTTCTGGGCATCTAAATGTGAGGTTGCACATTCCAATTAGCACATGCTAAGAAGGATTTTGAGGCCCATGCATGCAAAATCCTTTTTTATCTTTCCTGTATATACTGGAACTAATTCCTTTGTGCAGTTGGTTACAGAGAGTCTTCTGCAAAAGTGTTTACTTTCAATTCCTAAATGGGAATTTTATTTCAGCAAGCTCTGAAGCATGCTGTCATCGTGGGTCTGCGGTTTGTGCCTTAGCTTGTTATTAACATCAGTTCTTCTTGCAAAGGTGCTAACATAAAATAAAAATCAAGAATGAAGTAACTAAGTCAGTCTGTCATTTTTACAGGAATATTAGTATATGTAGCCTATACTGGCTTAGTCTGCTCTCACTAAGCTAAAAGCAAGAATCTGAAATAGAAAGGCCCCAGAGGATTAATGATTAATCCTCTCTCTTCAAGTAGTATGACATAAAACATTGCATTATTAAATCAATAGATTGTTACATTTCTAGGAATGGATTTCTGCAGCAGAGGTAGGGTGTACAAGCACTGTAATTGACCAGGTCAGGAAGAGGTACTAGTCTATTTATTGTCTCTCTTAGACACAAAGGGTAACAATTGTCTTTTCTTACGTTATCTGACATTAGTGTCATTTTTAGAGAGGAGGACATTCCTGGCCTGGGACATCTGAAATGGAGGAAGAAATCTTTAAGATGAGAATGTTCTACTTAAGTGGAGCTCAACCTTTTAGAGTGACCAGCTGGGTGCTTTCAACTCAGCCACACCACAGACCATTGCTCCCCTCTCTTTGTGGGGGAAGAGCAGGAGAGAAGGTGAATGCCAATGTCAGAGTGGGAGGGAAGGGATTGATAAAGAGAAAGAGCAAGGCAAGGAGGATGGCAAAGGGGATCAGTGGACAGCTGCAGGACAAGGAAGGGAATACATAAGGCCAAGCTGCTTGCCCTGATGCCTCTGTGCCTACTGAATGGTTTGTGGCTCTGCAGCATAGAGGTCCTAGGTAGGATTCAGAGCAGACTTGAGTTTGGAACACTGGGAGAAGCCGTCTCTTTTTTTTTTTTATGAGAAAGTCTAGTCCTGGAAAGTATTCAGTCTAGAGGCCATGAGCTTTGAGTCCCAGAAAAGGAGTTCTTGACCATACTCTGGCCTCATAGTGTATGTTTTAAGGCAGGTAAGATAATCTGCTACTTTCACTTCCTCAGTGCATCCTGATCCCGAAATAGACCTAAAGCAGACACTTCTGTCGCTGGGCATGGTAATCCATCCTCATTCAGATGTGAAATGCCATTCATCTGCATCTCACGTGGATGCCAAAATACATCAAATGTTCAAGTTAATAACCTCAGATTGGCGGTAGGGGCTAAAAATACAGATGTTTCAGAGAATTAATATAATAATATTGGGATGTTTTAATAAAACTGAAAGATAATATACTTAAATTTAAAAGAAAAGAAATACTCAACATAATACCAATAATACAAGAGCTCATTAGAATTGTTATGGGCAATGGGTATGTTATATTGGATCCAGAAGCATTTTACAAGGGTCTGATGCTATGTACTTCTAGGTATAAGGCAATAACTAACTAACATAAATTCAGAAGAGTTGTCATGTACGATTCTTAACACCATAGCAGGGTTTCATGCATCATCTTATATGAGATGTTTGATGCTCTCTATTGTTGAGGTCAGAACACAGAATTTGATGACCTCTGCATATAATTTCCTCAGAAAGCTAGGGAAATTTTTAAAGAGCGCATCTGGTTTCAATTCAAGTCGCTTGGAAATATTGTAACAACAATCTTCAGCACTTAATCATTAAAAACATGATAGTTGTTTAAAAACCATGAGACTATAACACTGTTTTGCATTCTCCTGTGCCTTTATATATCCTTTATATATCTGAGCTTTTAGGTTTTATGTTTTCAAGTTCTGTTTTTTTCTCTGCGAACATGATGGCTAGAAATTAATTTTTATTCAAATGAAAATTCAGGTTCTTGCACAAGATCATAACTGCAGGATCTGGAGCTTTTGAAAGAAGATAGAATGCTATCAGACACCTTGAAAACTATAGGGCTCTTCAACTTTTTAATATGCTTTAGCTAGGCTAAAAACAAAGAAACAGGTTAACCTCATGATTAAACCACCCCCTGTGTGACAAGGAGGAACATTTATTAAAAGAGGTTATAATGTTATAATGAAGTTAGTTAATTTGCGGCATCACAGTAATAACAAAATGGCTCCTTCTGTTTGAATTGTTAAAAAAGGGGTTTGTTATGATGAGGTTGTACTTTTACACTGACATCAAAGATGAGCCAAGAAGCAGAAAAGAGACTTTAGTGTGGTCAAAACTTGAGAGTATTCTTTATCAGCACACAACTTAGTAATGTATCTTAAGTTCTGTTCTGTGACTTTTCTTCTTTATTTTTTGTTTTGTTTTCCAGACATGAAAGTTGGAGCTCTGCTGTTAATGGGTATCTGATCCCAATTTGGTCAATGGCCAGGGACATGATACTGCCCTTACAGGTTGAAATGCCTTGAAGACTTTTGGCTCTGCATATACTCATCCTGAAGCAATGGTTTTCTCTGTATTGTTGACATCTGCCCATTCTGGGACATCAAATGCTACTTTTATTGTCTATGAAAATGTCTATACGAATTTTACTACTCCCCAATTTCAGATTCGTAGTGGCATAACACAGCCATTGAAATACAGTCCAGGTGCCATGGTCACCCCTGAGTTAAGTACTTTCCTAGTGAACACTACAGCTATCCTGCCATCGCAAGAAGTTTTCAAGCGCTTGAGTCTGCCACTCCAGATCATTCTTTCTGCTGCTATGATATTTATACTATTGGTTTCTTTTTTAGGAAACTTTGTCGTCTGCCTCATGGTTTACCAGAAGGCTGCCATGCGATCTGCAATTAACATTCTCTTAGCAAGCCTGGCTTTTGCAGATATGTTGCTTGCAGTGCTGAACATGCCTTTTGCTCTGATAACCATCATTACTACTCGGTGGATTTTTGGGGATATCTTCTGTAGAGTGTCTGCTATGTTTTTCTGGCTGTTTGTTATAGAAGGGGTAGCCATCCTCCTTATTATAAGCATTGATAGATTCCTCATTATTGTCCAGAGGCAAGATAAACTGAACCCTTACCGTGCTAAATTCCTTATAGTTATATCATGGGCTACATCCTTTATTGTGGCTTTTCCACTATCTGTTGGGACCCCTAATCTGCAGATACCCTCTAGAGCCCCTCAGTGTGTTTTTGGCTATTCCACAAGCCCTGGCTACCGGGCTTATGTGGTTATAATCTTGCTTATTTCTTTCTTTATTCCATTCATGGTGATGCTGTACTCTTTTATGGGCATACTCAACACTGTACGCCACAATGCAGTTCGTATCCATAGCCATCCTGACAGCATATGTCTCAGCCAGGCCAGCAAACTTGGTCTCATGAGTCTTCAGAGACCTTTTCAAATGAACATTGATATGAGCTTTAAAACTCGTGCCTTCACAACCATATTGATCTTGTTCATTGTCTTCATAATCTGTTGGGCACCGTTCACCACCTACAGCCTTATTGCAACATTCAATGGCCACTTTTACCACAAGCACAACTTTTTTGAGATAAGCACTTGGCTCCTTTGGCTCTGCTACCTCAAGTCTGCACTGAATCCGCTGATTTACTACTGGAGGATTAAGAAATTCCACGATGCATGCTTAGACTTAGTGCCCAAGTACTTCAAGTTTTTGCCACAGCTACCTGGTCATACAAGGAGACGCATTCGGCCTAGTGCCGTCTATGTGTGTGGGGAGCACCGGTCAGCTGTGTAATACTGCAGCTAATAGACATGATGCTTATTTTCTGGGATTATTTGAATATACGTGGTGTTTGTTTATAAAATATGGCTCTTTCAACTGCCATATCACTGACTTAAGTTTTTCATTACTTTGTATAATTTGGAGGAAAAAAGTGATTGATTATAGTTGGTATACTACCAGAATATAATGTAAACAGAATTACAAATGTTACCTCTAGGATTCAGTTGAAATCCACTCTTTTTAAAAAAAAAAAATTACATTTGTAATACTTGTCAGGTTTATGCTTACTAAGCCTGCAATTGCATTTAATTGTAGGGTTTTTTTATGCTGCTAAGGTACAGTATATTAAGATGGTGTAATTTTTCTGAATATGTTGCTGCTTTCTGTCAAACTATTAGAGCCAAAAAGTTTCATTTAATTTTAACAAGTTAAGAGTTTTGGTGATGGCATTGGAAGCCTTTTTGCCCTTTTATTAATATTTCAGTTAATATTTTGTGCACTTTACAAACTTGATACAAAAGTCTACTTTGACTATTTTGTTGCCAGTTGAGAGAACTTTTCGGATCTGGATTATTTGACATGTTATAGTGGTGCTTTAATGAAAGACCTGCTTAGCCCTAAGGAGGGCAATTACTGTTGGTGCACTTATAATTAAAACAACTGATTTGCTGGGTGGGGTTTCCTGAAAATTGACCACATTATGAAATTACTCCTCATAAATTTTAGATAACTGTGGGTAGAGCATGCACACACAATTAAAAGGTAGATTATCATGCCCCAAAGCTTATGCAACTTCTGGAAAAGGTGGGTCTGCACAAAAATGGGCATTTTATATTACTGTATACATTTAAATATTTTTTCTGCTTACAAACCATCCAAAACTTAAGTGATCTGTCCAAAAGTTAGTTGGAAATTATGGCTCTCATTCTGCCATTTACAATGTGTGGGCAGACAGCTTTTCTTGGGTAGAGGCCTAATGATGTTGGTATGGCTACGTATAGGTGAAATAGATAAAACTTTGTACCTAAGGTGAAACCTTGTGTTCTGAATGGTAGAATTGGGGCCCAGTAAGATGTGTTGAAAAATTGGAACACCTGTGTTTTGTTTGTTGTAAAGACCCCCTGAACCATGCTTGGATGAGGCACTAATAAACCCCTTTATCTAAAGATTGGCCATAGACTTCCAAATCTTTAACAAATAAAATCAAATCTTTCAGTTAGAATTTGATTTTGTTTCTTGTCATATTATTAATTCCCAATTTATTATTAGGCAAGAGTTAGGCCATGGAACTTGAGAGGGGTTGAGTAAGTTAAATTTCTGACCTTTATCTGTTTGTGGTGTTGTTGTTGCTTTTCTTTACCCTCTTCCACCACAGTGCCTGTTGTCTCACTGACTTGCTCTGGCATATTACTTGTAAGATAAAATAGCTCACAGAGCTGAGACTTCTCTCCTGAGAATGCCAATTAGCACCAGGCACTAACATAGCCTTTCTTGAAAGGCTTGAAAACATTCGTTCTTATTTGAGAATAAGAAAAATGTTAGGTAGATTTCAGGCCATGACAGTAATCCCATATATAAATTGAATAAGCTTCTGCATGAGTGGACTGTACAAGTATTAGGACTGTTAGCCACATGTAACCCCTTTGTGAGGCATCAAGGCATAGCAAAGCATAGGGGGGAGCACAGGGCAGGGGCCTGTGCCCCCCTGACAGGGTCCTCCCAGTGGCAGTGGCAGTGCATGTGGGAACTCACCAGCTTCTCTCCCACTGGCAATGGTGATGGTGGTGGCACCTGCAGGTGACTCGGGAGGCACCAGTAACCCGTGTATCTGGGTGGTGCAGAGGGGAAACCTAGGAAAACTTGTCTCTTCTAAGCATGGTCTATTTGGGGTTGTATTTGAGCATGGGAAGTATTCATCTTCCTTTATCCATGAAGTTCCGAATCATGGCCACTCTTTTCTTTATCCCTTCTTGATGTCTGGCTTTTCAGGTGGGGGCAGGAATGAGCAGTTTCTGTACTCCTGAGATGGTAGAGGCTTTTCTGGGAGTTTCTGCATAAGGATTTGGGTTTAAGAGTGTAATGGATATGTCTTGTTTTGTGTTACTTCTTGTTATCTGAGCCCAGGTAAGCAGTATGTATTTAAGGTCTAGAGTGGCTTTTATGAAGCTAATTATTCAAGGGCTAAGATTACTCTAAATCTTATCTTGAAAACATTCATTCTTATTTGAGAATAAGAAAAATGTTAGGTAGATTTCAGGCACTGACAGAAATCCATATATAAATTGAATAAGCATATATATGAGCGGTGGATAAAGTAAAGTATTAGGACTGTTAGTCACCTGTAACCCCTTTGTGAGGCATCAGGGCATAGGGGGAGCACGGGGGGGCACTCTTATAACCCAAAATATTAAAAAATATATTTTCTTATACTTTGGACATGTGAAAGTAAGAATTGTTGCCTTGATTTTTTTCATACCATTTTTCCTTTTTGAGTTATTTACTCTTTCCTTCTTTGAAAACTACATAATTATATGTAATGGGAGTATGTATACACTTTCTACCACTAGCAGAATAGAGGTCCCCCCGTATCCCCACCCCCCCATCGCCCGAGATGTAAAACTGGTTTGAATGGCTATAGGAATTCAAGGTGAAAGGAGGTGGAGGAGCAATCCAGTGAGGTTTATGAAAGTATCCTTTGAGGAAGATGAGGAACATGATGTTTTGGGGATTTCCTAATCTCTGATCTGTGCTAACTGTGAAGTAAAAATTGTATCTGTCAAAATATCTTAGGCTCAAATTGGAATGTGCTTTTAATTCCAATATTCAATCTATTAATACACATGAAGAGAAGACTCTACTGCGCAAAATTCAGAGGTGACTTACTTGTGGTATAATGTACACATTTAATAATTTGAGGGTTGGGAGGTTGGCAGAAATAGTATCTGTCTAACAGGAGGAGGGAGAATATGGCATGTGTGGTTTGCTTGGTATTTAAATTACACCATTTGGCCTATTGTGTCTAATTTTGTTGTTTTAGAGCAGTGCCTTGTTAGTGGCGGTTTAATTCCTAGGGTCAAGTTGAAGATTAGTCACCTGTTTAATCTCACTGGCCATAAATTTGTAAACACAAGCATGACCTTACTTACTTTTGTTAAACTGTCCAACAGGGCCGTTTTGCAAAACACTTCAAGTAGAGTGGACCAATTAGGGATTTTTACAATTGATGTTTTATTTTTTTTTATTTGACTAGGGAATTCAAGTAGTCTTCTTGCTTTCCAAATGTAATGCACATTACTGAAATGTGTGCTCCCTTTTTTTTTTATATTAAAAAAATCATTGGTATGGAAGATCGAAATGAATGTATTTTCAACTATTTTGCAGTTGTAGTGATGTTCAGTCAAAGCATGCTGCTTTCATAACTTTCATTTGTACAAATCTGTAGCTAAAATGGTTTTTGTACTTAATGGATATTGCATAGTCTTTGACAGTTTTTTTTCCCCCTACTTTTATGTAAAGATATTTATCCATATAGAGAAGAAAAATGTTGTCTCATCTCTTTCTACTGATTTTTTTTCACTTGCATACTTTTTAATTTCATTTACTTGGGCTTATGCTTAAATAACTGCCAGATCTTAATGTTCTTTTAGGCTCTTTTGGGAGATAGATACGTTTTTTTTAATTCTCAAGTCATGCAACATTGCCCTCCTTGAAAGACATTGGTTTATTTTTATGGGAAAGAAAACTTTAGAGCACACAATTGTTGCAGCTGGAATGGTAAAGAATTTCTAACAAGTCCATTTTTCCAGGAGCCACTATTTTGCCATTTAATAACTTGTTTATTTAATTTTTTTGAACAGTAGTAATTTAACTATGTGGAGAAACCTTGAACTTATTGTTTTCAAAACAAACTGTTAAATAGAACTGTGTATTTACTGTACATATCCTACCCAGGAAAATAAATGAAAAACGAAAAAGGAAAATAAACACGAATATTTTCCAAATATAGAAGAAGTCTTTCATTAATATATGATTTTGAACACATGTACATGAAGGCCCTTGAAAATATCTGTTGCTTTAAATATCTGAATTGTTTTTATATTCAAGCACTTTAAAACGTTCTTTATAATTCATATAACAAATACTGATATCTTTTTTCAGAAATGTAAATGAAAATATTGTATAGTATTCTTGTATGGTTTCTTGTATGGTAATTTTATAGCAAAATGATGGTCTGCCAAAACTGATAGAGATTGTGGGGGCCGAGAAACGTTGGCGGAATGGGACTGCTGATGGAGCAGAATTGAGGTGCTGGAGACGCAGCGGTTGCAACAAAAAAACCCTTTACTTACAGTCTGTATACACTGTAGGCACGTTCCTTGAAGTTACAAAACTTAAACGGGAAACAGGCACACTGATGCTCACACTCACGCAGGGTAGGGGGCGTCAGATGATTCCGGCAGGGAGTCGTTGTCGGTTGATCAGGCCTCCGTCGTGGTTTGTAAACGCACGTGGGGATCTCTCCTCACGTGCATCCAAGCATTCCTCCAGTTTGGGTGGGCACCACCCAAGCCTTTTATGCGGTCTGCGACCCAATTGCCAACGGACACGTGTACATAATTTACAGTGAGCCAATCGTAAGCATGCACTTGGTGGTGCAGCTGCAAGGTTTTGGCAGGCTCTGATCTTGCACCGAGACTTTTTTCCTGCGTTACAAGGGAAATCCCTGCACCTATGTTTGCAATGTGCTTAACACAGCTGTGCCGAGGCATCTCTTAACTGTTCTGTACTGAGATGCTGTTAGTGTATCAGAAAAAATGTCAGTGTTTCCACTGAAGAGAAGGCTGAAAGCCTTAAGAATACGAAACTTCCTTTTTATTCCAGGTAAAGTAGGTATGTTGCCTTTTAGCTATGATAAGTAATTAAAATCATATTATTGTGGAATAAATGGAACATATGCCACAGGCAGGGGTACAGTGTGGCATGAATAATTTCCACACAAGATAATGACCTTTATGATTCAGTTACTGCCTGTTTTTTTTTAAGTGATGGATTATTCCCTTCAGTAGTAGAAATAAAATCAGCACTGAATTGGATGATGAGCATCCTGGGATGTTACAGGAACTTTCAGTAAGTTCACAGTTCAAATGAACTTCTGCCACTAATTTTAGAAAATGACAGAGAATCAAGGTAGAAGTGCTGCTGAAAAGTAGCTGTCTGCTTGCTGGAGTGCTGCCTTGCCTGCACACACAGCCGACCCTACGGGGATGTGGGGACTGGATCAAATCAGCCTGTTCGGGGCCCTCTTAACACTGTCCGGGGCTGTGGTATCCCTGCAAAGGGATGGGAGTGGGTGTCTCCACGTTTCTTCTGTGGCGTGGGGCTGAGCTGCCAGCTCCAGGTGTGTCCCATAGGAGGGGCTGCGGCTGCTCCACCTGGCTCCACAGGAACCTCCCCCCCCCCCCACATCTCCTCAGCATGGGGCCTGGGGCAGTTGCCTCGATTCACCATACCCTAGGGATGGCTCTGCCTACACACTTAAACACTGCAAATGGTTCTATTGTTCTTGAGATGCACCTCAATAACTTTAGCCACATGAGGAGTGAAATCTGAATCTGAGAGACTTAGCCATTAAATTTAGTGAAACTAAGTTTCTTAAAATGTTCCACCAGATTTTGGTTTATTTTGGGTACTAATGATTGTGTGAGTGCTAGTTTGAACAGGGATTAACAGCCATTTTAAGGAGGAGGTTTGAACCAGTGTGAGAGCCATTAGGCGCATCTTGGTTTATGTGGCTATATATGATGTATGTGGATTGTAGATTATGTTTACACTGGTACACTGTAAATTAACATAAGCTTATTTAAAATAAGCTTAACTGCCTTTGACTTCTACTGAACTACAGCATATACTTAAGGGCTTCTCCAGATCTGGTTCATACACTATACATTGTGCAGTATTGGTCCCCTTTATAAATTTGCTGGGTAGAAAATATGTTGAAATAAAATATATTTAAAGAGAGCTGATAAAATTTTTGACATGATAACTTGATCATAGAACTAACTTCAGCTAGCTGTATAAAATGTTATACAAAAAATCTAGTAATGAAAAAACTGAAAAAATCTAGTAATCTTATTCATTTCAAAATTAAAACAAGTTGGAATGCCCCTTCTTTTTTAACTTGATGTTATTGTTAGAAACAAAGCAAGATGTTATCGGTAGAATCAAAATTGTGACAGCGTGGGGCCAGGGTTTCCAAGGAGATCCACCCCAACAGCGCTGGCAGGGCTTGTGGCTGAGGAGGGAGGGGCAGCTGGAGCTGGGATCTTGCGGTGGTGACAGCATGGTCCAGAGCCAGGAAAGTGTTGCAGTCTGCTGCCTGCACACCCATTTCCGGGGCAGTGTGCAGGCAGCTGAGCCCCAGCTCTGGCCCATGCTATCACCACTACAAGATCCCAGCCCTGGAGCAGCTCCCCGCCCAGCTGCATGCCCTGCCAGCACTACTGGGGCTGGTCTCCGTGGAAACCCTGGGCCCTTCCACTGTTGGGAAAAGTCACAGCCCTTCCACTGTTGGGGTCTCTATGGAAGCTGGCTGTAGCAACACAGGTGCTGCTGGGAAATGGACCTGATCTGATCTGGCCCACAGGCCAGACTTCGTCCATCCCTGAGCTAGACTGTTCTCAGCAGTGGCAGATGACAGTACAAGAATCAATGATCTCAAGTTGCCGTAAGGGAAGTTTAGGTTAGACGTGAGGAAAAAACTTTCTCATTAGGAGGGTTGTAAAGTACTAGAACAGTTCATGGAGCAAGGCTGTGGAATTTCTATCCTTGGAGGTTTTTAAGACCCAGGTAGATAAATCCTTGGTTGGGATAGTCTAGCTGGGGATGGTCCTGCTCTGAGCAGGGGATGACCTCCTGAACTCCTTCCCAGTGCTAATTTCTTATGATTTTATTGAGATCCTTTACCTTCCTAGTAGTTTCTGTGTGTAGACAAACCTTTTCTGAGAGATTTTTGGTTTCCCAGTTTCTGTGGATTGCTACCAGAAAGATGCCAGAACTTGGATTTGTTTAAAAATCTCAGTACTTAATATTATTCATAAAATGCTGCTATACTTATTAGTAAAAGTTGTAATAGTTGAACCAGATAGTTATATAGAAACAATAGTCTTCAGAAGTGGCAAATACTGCAGATAAGTGAGACAATATATATAAATTCTGAGCAGAATGTGTTTGCCAGTTTCTAGATAAGTATCTTATTAGTGTGTAGGTGAGGAACATAGCAACAAAGAGATACTCATACTTCTAGCTCTAATTGGCATTGTGCCTCAAGCACATCACAGCTTTGAATACCTGCACTGGAGACTTGGAATAAAATTAGTTCAGCAACACCACAAGATGGACTTTTCTTCTTCCACCTTGACTTCTTCCCCCTTCCCCTTGTTTCTAAAAAAAAAAAGTTCTATCAAAACCTAAAGATTTTCTCTAGTTACTTAAAACTAGATCCACAAGGCTGACTTGAAAGTTGTGATTTTTTTTTTTTTTTTTTAGTGTTTTAGTATATGACTTTTGGGAATGACAACATCAAAGTTAGGTACTTATTTTATCTATAGAATGCATTGAGAAATTGTGTTCCTAAGAAAAAGGTTCCCATCAGGCAGCAAACTGCTGATTTATCTCAACTAGCCAACTGGAGATGCTGATGCTGTCATAATTTCTTCTATGCTCTGAGACTTGGACATTATACCTCCTCCTGCCTATGATTCACAACCCCCTCTCCTGGAGTTATGCCAGTCCTTCAGAAGCTGGAAGACAGAACTGATCCTCTCTTTGAAGCAGGTGTAGTGGTGGTGATCCTTCCTCTCTAGCGCAATTGTTCAGTGGTTAGAAGATTTACTTGGGATGTGGGAAATGCATCTATTTCAGTTCTCTGTGTGCATTTTGATTTGCATCTCTCACCCTTCAGGTGCACTCTTCTAATTGCCAGGCCATAGGATATTTATAGAAAGTGGTTGAGGCATGCATTTGGTCTCTCTTGTGGAAGATTTTCCATTTTGTATTGTCAAATTAAATTGGACATAAGAGTGAGTGTACAAGACTGAAATTCTTTTAACTTAGTGGTTAGAGCAGTCACTAGGTGGGGAGAAGTTGGGTTCACTTGTCTGCTCCTCTAATAATAAATTGCTATTTAATATAATAAAACAATTGTTACACTATGTAAGATAGTGAAATATGCAGTGGAACAGATGCTTATACTTGGCTTCTAACCCTCCAGGTGACTGCTTTAATTACTAAATTATAGAACCAGGCTAATACTTGTGTGTTCTCTCTGAGTATTTAAACATACTGATTTTTCTGAATATTTGACTATTCTATGCAAAGTGGAATGGCTTTAGTAGGAGGGATTGACTGATTCTATTTCAAATTATTAGTCTGATCTTGTTTTAGAGCTCAGGTCTGGTGTGGACCCCCGGTTGTCCATTGTGCTCTAGCAGTTGCTGCAGATCATTCACTTGGTCAGGGGATCTTTATTACTTGAGTTGTTCGTTGTTGTTGAAAATAAGGTGGTTCTTGGCCCATCAAGATTTTTCATGTTGGAAACTTGGGACCAACAGAATAAGGCGGTTAGCTAAATAAGGTTTTAAGCATCTTCAGTTGACATTTCCAGATCTAAAGTGACAGTAGTGTGAGAAAATTGTCTGAGTCCCTTTGTGAATCTCAGCCTTAGAGGTTTAGAGCAGCTGTAGATTACCCACAGACTCTCATGAGGTAGCTTAAGGTGTGATGTCAAATGACTTTAATTCACGTTGTCTTAATTCAGGCAAATTAAAGTCATTTTTCTTTTGAATCAGTACGTCAATGCTTTAATGAACTGTAACTTCACAGCTTTAATTAATTTGTTTGAATTTTTCTGCTTGTCCCTGTGTAGATGACACTCTTGTTGAAATTAAGTAATTTTAGAATCTCATTTCATGTATAATAGCGAAATTCTTGCTAGATTTTTGTGTATGACAGTTCTTTTGTTATAAATCAGCCTCAATTACTCTTAATGCAATTAAGTATTAAATGCATAATATTGAGCAAAGTTGAATTACAAAAAAAAAATTAAATGCTATTTCTTTTTTACCTGACAATGGCGTTAAGAAAGTTTTTAGTTTTAATGTGTGGGGAATTGAGGAACTGTCCCTCTAGATTAGAAGGCCAGAAGGGACTGTTGCAATACTTGCCCTGACCTTACATAGAATATAATCATTTCTCAAATTAATTCTTCTGTGAACTAGGGCATATATTTTACGTGCATGGTTGTCCAGGTAAGATTGGATACTGGTAGAAATAATTTAAAAAAATAAAAAATAGCTTTTTCAAGACATTATTGACTTTTATAATTCAATTTTGGTCAATATTGCTGGTATTCATTCTGGAAGATTGGCTTTTCAAATTGACTTTCTCAAAGGAGTTCATTATCTTGAAACCTGTGTCTAATAAGATGTTGTGTACTTTTGAAATTCAAGGTAATTTCCAGGAAGGTTACCAATACTAAGCAACGGATTCTGTGGAGTGTCTCCTGAGGGGCAAAAGCTACAGCATGAACAAAGAAGTAAAACAAAATCCAACACAAGAAAAGATGAAGGGTGAGAGGGTGATTTAAATGATATCTTTCTAGGAAAAGATCACTCATGGCTAAAAGAATATACAGCTAGTCTGTCCAGAAGCCAGCTTTCCTGAGACTGGTTCTCAACTGTAGAAGAACTAACCCAGGAACTAACTTCACTGCCTTTTGCTCCAAGTGCAAGGCATATTTCTTGGATCTTGCCTTCCCTAACATAAATCCATAGATGCATACAAGTCTAAAAATCAAACTCAATATGCTGCTAAAAAGTACTATAACTTTCACACAGTTTTTCTGAAGAGTGTAAATTTATAACAAAAGTTAATTACATTGCTTGATGAATTACTGAGATGGGCTCAAACAGCAAACTAAGATCTGCATAGAAAAAAAAATACAAAATGCTTGTTACTTGAATGATAACGTCACTTTTCAATATTGGTTTGTTACCTTTAGTAAGTTGAGACAATGGAGCCGTAATGGAAGTTGAGACTAGTACTGACCTTTTGATATTTGGGTACCTCTTTTGCCTTTGTTCCAGTGATCACTCCAAATACTACACCTTGATGAGAGAGCCAAAAAAAGTTTTAAAAAAATCATTTGGATTTTTTTGCATGATTTATTTGGACCTTGTCCGTGTCCTTTTTGTGTTTAATTTGAGCAAATGTTCAGATGATCCAGTATACTGGCATACATTTCCTTGAAGTGAGTTTCAGTATTCATAGCAAAAATATTTTCTCATCCTGTCAAGTGAGAATATGGGCAGAGGAACAATTTACCACTAAAAAGAGGGGTATGGTTCCAGCACCTGACCATCTCCACATTAGCTATTGTGCGTGCTCTTATCCTGCAGCAAATTTACTTGGAGGAGTGCGTTACCATGATTTAGCTTCAATTTACTGTAGATAGAAATGTGCACACACAAAGCTACCACAGAACAGCTTACACATGGTAAAGCCCTTTCCTACTTTTACCTGGCAGTAAGTTATTTATATGTCCATAATCTAAGGAAAGCAATACCCCATAATTCAGAATGCATTTCAAATAATTAAGATCAAGCAAGAAAGTAGAATATTTATAATCATTTAATCAATTTTAACAATGAACATACCCAAAGAAATGGAATATTCATGATTGGATTGTGAGAGGAAGAAACTGCAGTATATTTGTCACATTACTTCCCTTAGTCTTATTAGAAGTAGACTTCCAGGGTTAAGGACACTGACCAGAAGGCTCATGTAACAGATTACATGTTTGTGTTTTTGTTTTTTAGTATTTCTGGTTGAAATGCCTTCATGTTGCAGACCTTGGTTTCCCTGAGTTCACAGTATTCAAAAATTGCTAAATAAGGAAAGAAGCATTAACAGAGTCTTCACCAGGACATTAGAGTTGCCTGTGTGTGGGATGAGACCAGATATACCTCCAAGCACAAAGGAATTAAAGAGCTGTGTTGATGCTTTAGGTAGGCATGTTACACAAGCTGTGGAAGAGACTCCTGAGAGGCTGAGAAAGCAGACTCAGGTAAGCATCACAATGGATGGACCAGCCATAAAATCAGTGTATTGACTAGGGATCTTGGGGCATCTGAAGAAAAGCAACAGCCTGGCTGACTTGGGGGTACTCGGAGGCTATGGTCTGGAGAGAGAACAGATGAGCTAATTCCAGGGGTACTCAAGGCTGTGCATTTGGACTGGGGACAGAAGAACTGGTTAACCCTTGGGAGGGGAGAGGGTCATCTTGCTGTATGGCTTCTTCCCCAGTATTGAAGAGGAGCTGTCTATTTTGCTGCTTGGAACTCGAGGTGTGCTCCTTTCCCCTTTGAAGGGTAAAGTCCCTCTCACTTGAACTGGAAGGTGGCTCACTGAAGAATGTTGGTGGAGAAGCAGGGAGGGACATGGCTCCCTCCCTACCCTAGAAGCCATATCTGTCTGGCTTCAGGGAGTACTTGAAGAGACCAGACATGGCTGAATGTACCAAAGAAATGTTCCTAAGGGGAATCCATAACAACTTATTCCTAATATAGAATGTGGAGATTTTTCTGGGAAAAGCATTTGTTTTAGATTATTTGGCACCATCCTATCAGTTTTTATTTTTAATGAGCTTTTATAGAGCTCATAATTTCTTAATTAATTCTTTCTCCCTTTAATACCTTGTATGAGAAGGAATTTTTACTACCCTAACTTTTACAGGTTGGGAAGCATGGCTTAAGAGAAATTTAATGGCTAGATCCACAACAGGGTTGAGGTGCAAAAGTATAAAATTAAAATGCATACAATTTTTATTCAGTTGCTGTCTAAGTCTGAAATTGCCTAAAACCCATAAATGCCTAAGTTTTGTGAGTAAATTTCCAAGACACACACGTCTGCTTTTTGGGGTATGGGCAAAAACATACTTTGATGTAGTTTTACACCAGTTTGAATTCATAAAGCAGCTGTACAGTTGTTTCAGTGTGCTTTCTCAGTCTGCTGTCTAAAATGGAGCCATGGTGACTGACTCTGTAAGAACATGGATTTTGGGACTGTTTGTCCTATTCTTAGCAGGTGACTGAGAGCTGTCAGAGAAGGAAGACATCTTTGACAGCAATGAGTATTTGCCTGTTTCAGGACCATCTGCTGCTGTTTCTGAGCAGGGCAGCTGAGCATGGAAGACTTGGAAAAGGGTATTGCTGCAGACATGAGATGATCTGCAGTGATGTAAGATTTATGATATGCAAAGCCATATTCCTTGATCTGCATGTAGCTGGCACTGGAGCTTAAGTGGTTGAGGCATGCATTTGGGGGGAGCTTAAGGCAGACCCCCCATCTGAGTTCCTTTGACAGTGGACAATTGGCTGATGGTAGCTATTAGGACACTGGCAAACTCCAACTGTTACCCCTCTGTAGCCAACTTGGTTGAAGTGGGCAAACTACTACTGAAACAGTTGTTCAATTATGCACAGCTTGCATGCTGGTGCTCATCTTGAGTTTCCTTATGCCAACCAATACCTGGGAAATCACAGATGAATTTCCAAGCTTTCCACTATTACTGATATGACCTGACTATATGCATACCCTGGTCCTTTGCTCTCCCTGCAATAATAAGAAGGGTTATTTCTCTATTAAGATGCAGAGCACCATAGGTACCCATGGTGGTTTCACTCGTATCTCTCTTGAATGGTCCAGGAAGGTGCACGAGGCAAAGGACTTTCACAACTCCAGTCTGTCTCCTTTATGAGGTAAGGACTTTTGTATACTACCAAAGTAAATAAGATTTACTGTTTCCTACTGAATCTGGGCATCCCTACCTGATGATGCCTGATGGGTGATATCTGTATGCCACAAAGGAATATTTCATTTATCACTGCAGGAGTTACCTTTGGTACATTTGGCTTCCTAAAAAGAAGGTGGAAACCACTCAGGGTTAGGCTGGACTCTTTCAACTCACTAGCACAGTGATGGCAAGCTCAATGACAAAAATAAGTCTGGTAGTTCAGTAGGGGACATCAGTAGTTGGAAGTTAGAGGCTGAATGGTTGTCACAAATGTGTGAGACACCAGAGCTAGCATCCACTGAGAACCACAACTGGCAGGGAAACCTTATGAGGAAAAGCCTCAGTTGGCAACTTAAACTCTTTCTCACACCCTCCTATACTATCTTTAGTCAAGGTAATTATGGTTAAAGAAATTGATAGGAAAATAAAAATTCTTGAATTTTACAAATAATCAAATTAGCTATGCTAACATAGGGGAATAGAATCCCTTTAAAAAGTAGAGGGAAGAGAAAAATAAACTGGATGGCATGGCTAAATCTGTTTCCTCCTTACAAAACTTTGCCATTTGTGGCATGGAAGGGAATAACTTCTGCAGTGTCCAAGGGTTTTAAGAGTGGAATGATGTGGAATGTGGGTAGCATGCATGTTGTAGGGTCACAGGAGGAGGGCTCACAGGGCTGGGATCTGTGTAGAGATGTGTAGCCCTATTCATTTATGACTAATGGTGCAGCTTCCAGAAACTGGGTTTAGCAGCTGCTAGATGAGAATTGGACCATCTTAACCCACCAAGAAAAGAGGTAGTGGGTAGCTGGGGAAAAACACTTGGAGCTGGTCGTGATGCAAAGTGGGGCTGCTCCTGATAACTTGGGGGTTGTGCTGAAAAGCTGAGCTATGGTGATGGATTTCTACCTCCAGGCACTGGCAGTTTAAGATTATTTAGCAGCGATGACTATATTTCTCTCTCTTGTCCAAGACTCACCAGCAGTTTCACTGATTCTGTTGCCCTGGCAACAGCTTGCTTTATTATCTCCTCTGTCCACTTTGCCTGTACGCTGCCAACAGGTAAGTATTTTCCTAACCTGCTTCTAAAAACTTTTGAGAATGAAGATTGCACAGTCTCTCTGGGCAGCCTGCCCTAATGTTTAACCATCTTCATAGTGAGAAAATTCTTTATAATATCCAACCTGAATTTCCCATGTCATAATAATCTGTCTCCTCCTTATAACCACCTGCCAAGTAGTTGGAGATTGTTAGCAAATCACCTGTCAGTCTTTTCAGCTACAAACTAAATGATCCCCATTCTTTCAGCCTTTCACATTTCTCAGGCTACTAATTATTTTTGTTGCTTTCTACTGGATTCTTGTACACTTTTTTTAAAGCAAACTGCCCAAAGTAGGACACAGTACTTCAGGTGAGGCCTCATTTGTGCTGAATAGAGTGGAAGAAACACATTCCTTGATCTGCAAATAATACTTCTATTAATACACCAGTATTCTACTAGCTCTTTTTGCAACAAGAGTGCACATATTCCGTTTATGAGCCACTATAAGGACCAGGTCCTTTTCTGCTGTACTGCTACTAGTCCTTCCCTAGTCTGTCATGTGTCCCTCTACCTAATATCTCTTGAGTATATACTGAAAACATTTTAAGGAAGTGGGACTTTGACTGCCCTGGTTCCCTTGTTTTACCTGTGGTAGGTTAGGGTGGTAGGTCTGTGTGTCAGGATTGACAGTAGTTTTATGTAGAATTTAAGACTACAGAATGGTTTGTATAGAGATGATTCTGCCTCAGGCAGGGGGTTGGGCTAGATGATTTCCACCCCTACTTCTTTATGATTCTATGCATACACAGGGCTTTGATAAGTTCATATGTGATGATATTAAACCACTACCCAGTACTCAACATGGTATAAACATTACTGTCTTATGATGGAAAGACATGTTGCCTTTTTTACTCTTCAGATTTTCACACTTGTCTTTCAAACAGGTCAAACAATGTGTGTATATCTGCAGAATTAGACTTGATTCTGAGCCAAAGACTAGAATTTGTGAAAGTCTGGATCAGGCTGAATTCATAATTTTTTTTGGCTTTAGTCTGGAATCAAGGTTTTCAACCTTTTTTGGTCAGTGTACCCCTGGCAGCCAGTTAAGAAGGCAGGAGTCCCCTGGCAGCCAGACGAGTGTGGAGGGGAGGCCCCCAGCAGCCAATCAGCAACTGGGGGGGGCCATCCCTCGTGGCTGATCGCCAACTGTGTCAAGTACCTCCTGAGGTCATCCCAAATACCTCCAGGGGTATGCATATCCTCAGTTGAAAAACCCTGGTATAGAATAAGTAAAATCTTAACATAAATTTCCCTGATAATCTAAAGGACCTGCCTTGTAGCGATCCCTCCATTTTTTACTTTCTAAAATTTCATAAAAAACATTAGTTATGTGAAAACATAGGCTTTTGAGTCTGAATCCCTGCTAACTTTGGTGAAGTTCAGATCCATGGTTGTACAGAGCAGCCCTGGGGTTCATCTCTGTTTAAAGGTCGTATCCTCTGTCTGATGTATCTGCTGACATCAGGTGTCAGGTATCTACCACATTTTTCAAAAATATCTAGTTATTTAAAGAGTATGAGCTATTTCCTAGGAAGCACTACCATTTTGTTACAGGCTATGTATTCTCGTAGGCATAAAACTGAAACAATAAGATACATTGCTCTTATATCTTCGTTTACACTAGCACAATATATTATTTCTAATCCTGAAATATTTTAAAATGCTGCTATAGATTATTTAAATATCTGCTTCTGATGCTCTTATAGAGAAGTTTGGGTCACACCTAGCTAGGAGATTGGTATTTTTTTTTATTAATATGTGGTGGACTTACCGATACAGGCTGGAGAAATCTCCAGTGTGACTGGTGGAGCCTGTCCACTAATCGGGCAATGGCAGGGAGGGGCTTACCTCACCCCCTATGCTGGGGGAGGGGAGGGAGCAGTGAAGAGCCCCAGACCTGAATGAAGCCTGCATTTTGCAGGTCCAGCAGCACTCTGGGGTTGGAGCCTCCAGAGCAAATAAAAGGAGCGGTGTGCCTAGCATATGGCAGATGCATCGAGGGATGGAGACGAAAGAGAGGGCTAAGAAGAGCTGGGGAATTGCTGCCTAGCAGGTGGATACTGCTGCCCTGAAGAGCTCCTGTAAACACCTCTCGCTGGACAGGAGCGGCCGATGACTTCAGCTTTAGTCCATGAGCAGTGTGGTGCGTGGAGCAGGACTCTGGGAGCTGTGTGAGACAACTTGAGTCTTCAGCCATTTGGTGCATGGAGCCCAGACCCTAGGAGTTGCACGAGGCAGCTCAGGTATGCAACCCCCAGCATGTGGGGGGGACCTTGGGGCATGTAGCAGTGCTTGAAGCTGGAGACCCTGGGAGCAGCTTGAGGCAGCGATCCCCAGCAATCAGCTAGAGAGCTGAAGGCAGAGCCCTCGGTATACACAATGGTGCACAGAGCCACCTGCGGGCAGCAGCTCAAGGGAAGCCAGTGGCCTGGGAGGCCACACATGTGAGGAGCAACTCAGCCAAGGGGATGAGGCCCACCCTTCCAGGCCCTGGAGCCATGAGTTGTTGGGAAAGGGATTCCCATGGGAGGGGAGCTACCTTGGCTGTGAGGCAGTTTATCCTCAGGGAAGCTTGAGCTAATCGGTTGTTGAGACGCCTTGTATTTTGTGGGAGAGTGCCTCTTTTTCTTGACATTGTGCCTTATATTTTGTGGACATTTGTATATGAGTAGTTTAATAAAATGTTAAGTATAAACTTCTTAAGGAACACTGCTGTGACCCCTTCCCTGATAGTTATATATACTTACCTATACACACCTGTGCATATTTGTTTGAATGCTGTTTAACTGAATTTATTTGTGTCTACCTATATTTACTTATTAGTTATCCATTTTAGATTCACTGTTTATCAACCCCTTGCTTGGGGTTACCTGAAGGGGTGTAATCTTTCAGCCTTTATCTGCAGGACAGCAAAATTCAATAATTGTACATGTGTATATATGTAATTAATATTAATTTTATTTAGAGTGTGTATATTAATAAATATGTACATAATTAAGCTTCCCTTGTCCTGGCCTGACTGTAGGTAGTAGAGGGATCTGGCCTGAACTTTGCAGATCCCTCTCACAGCACTCCTGCCTTGCCACCCATCCCTTCTATCTGGAGAGGGGAACACATTACTTGGTTGCACCTGGGTTACAATATACTACTTTATTGTACTATTTTTAGTACTTACTCTACTTAATTTCATGGCTCTGTCTGTTGACTTCACGGGAACAATTATCAGTAGTCTCTTCTTTTATATGTAGCCCAGGTAACTTGGGTATATACTCTCCTTCTCCAATTGAAGGGGATTGTTAGCTGGCAGGTGTGCTGTGGAGTGGGAACTGCAGACTGCTTAGTTTCCCTCCGTCCCTGTAGGACCAGGCCAGGACAGTCAGGGGACTTAAGTTAATGTAAACAAATGTGTATATAGTTATCACAAGGGAAAGGAACATAGATATACATATTGTACATATGTTTATATAAGATATCTAAACCAGTAACATAAACAATACCCTCTGGTTAAATGACAAACCTGTATCTGGAACACTGGTATAAGGTTAAGTCACAGGGGAATCCTTTTTTCCCTGCAACTCATGGCTCCCGGGCCTGGAGGGTGGTCCTTGTCCTCTGCACCAAGCTGCTCTCTTGCCTGCAGTGGGCTTTGGGGGTTGCTGTCTCCTGAAGCAGGGCTCTGCTATCCAGGACTTCTGGGACCTCTGGCTTGGCCCTGTCTGCTGGCTCGGTAGCCTGATCACTGTCTAGCTCTCTGGACTCAACCTTTTGCTATGGGTTGAAGGCCTGGGCTGCCTCGTTTAGCACCAGCCTTGGTCCACTCCTGGACCCTCTGTGCAGCGCCTCCTGCACCAAGCTCCCAGCCTCGTTCCAGGGGTTGAGGACCTGAGCCACCGAAATGCTCCAAAGGTCCTACTCTATGCACTGTCCTGTGCACCTTGTCTCTGGCCACACACCAGAAGTTGCAGACCTGAGCCATCTCGCGCAGCTCCCAGGTTCTGGACACCATGCGCCATGCTACACACTGAGAGTCTAGCTGCTGGAGCCATCCACCATTCCCTACTGATGGACGTCTTCAGGGGCACTTCTGGGCTACTGCTTTGCCCTGCTGAGCAGCTCTTCTCAGCTCTTCTAAGCCTCTCTCTTCTTGCTCCTGGATGTGCTCCCCTCATGCTGGGCATGCGGCTCCTTTTATACTGCCCAGGGCTCCGCCTCTGAAGTCTTCTGGACCTGTGTTGCAGTCTTCAGTCAGGTCTACCGGGGGGGAGGGAGGGGGGCTTCTCAGGAAAGGGGCATGACTGCATTCCTCTTGCTTCCTCCTGATTGGGGGATGGGCTCCATCAATCAAAACAGCAAGACTTCAAGCCTGGGACTCAACCCAAGCTCCAAAAGGCAAGCCTGCTACATATAATTTGTTTGATTTAATTAGAAAGCAGTTACCATTTTATACAGGCACACTTTCATCACACTAAATAGGCCAGATGTGGCTTGTCGTTTTCATTACTCCAGATATAAATTTTCTACCTCCTATAGCCCCACAGAGCAGCACGGAGTCCAATCCTGGCATGTGGGAGCTAAGTGGAGGTACAGTAGGTCCCCAGAGCCTGATCCCAGCTGAGTGAGGGTGATTGAGGGCCCTGGAGCCCAATCCCTGCCAGGCAGAGGCAGTGTAGGGCCCCCAGAGGGTTTCCTGGCTAGGCAAGGGTGGTTTAAGGCCTGATTCAGCCTGAGGGTCACCCCCATGTCATTCATTTGGCCCATGTGGGCAAAACAGTGAGTACTGCTGCTATAGATTAACTTAATGAGAGAGGCATAAGATCTTGTGAGCAATAGCTCACGTCATCAGAAGCTATGAAAGGACAGTGATTTATTATTTAGTGATTTATTGGGTTTGGCAGTGAGAGAGACTATTTTCTGTGCTGGTAGGGGACAGGACAGGAAGTAATGATCTTTAATGGCAACAAAAGAAATTAGGTTGGATATATACTGGAGATTGCCTACCGCCAAACTTTATAACCACCCTTCATGTATTTGAACACTGTTATCAAACCTGTCATCACAAACCTAAGAACATTCCATCTTTAAACAGACAAGACTACAGCCTGTCTACGATCACACAGAATTAAGGTATAGTTACCATTCAGTTAATGATTATGCTTTTTGTATAACAAATAAGATACAATTACACTTCCCTGTGATCCTTCATTCTCTCAGCAGATAAAGTATCACTGCCACCCAAGTCAGATAAAAGACAAGATTTGGTCTAGGGACAGTTTTTTATTGTTTACACTCAAAGTATAAGAAATAAACACTTGTCTCAATGTCTATCCAACTACCTACAATAACACATTGCAGATTCTCACCTGTACCAGTTGGGGAGACTCAGAAGAAAATAAATTTACTTTAAGACAGAGAGCAAAATAAGCACACTTGTAGTAGGAATCTGACAAAATTGCATAGACTAGATAATAGTACTCTGATCACTTCCATGTCTTTTTATTGTAATATATTTTTAGCTCATGTATCATTTTTCTTCTGAAGAATTCTGGAATAATGCTTAGTGACAAGCCTGAGAAGTGAAAGCTTAACACTTTTTTCTTCTAAGTGAGTATGTCATCCTAGTCATGTTACAATTTAATTTCTTTTTGTATGTTCCCAGCCAAGTATATTTTATGCAAGTATTCCTAGTCTTATATAAAATGTACATCTTGAACACTAGGGTGTCCTACTGAGCTCATTGCACAGCAGAAAACTGTAGGTTACTTAATATAGCTCATGTTTTATTTTGCATGTAAGAAAATACATTATGGTGTAGCATATGAAATCAGTTCAATCTAAAAAAATTATATATTCAATATTGATGGCATTGTCATGGTTAATGCAGATAGGGAAGCTATTATGGGTTCAGGAGTAAATACTTTATTACTGAGTTAGAACCTGACCTAAAAAGAAACATTTGTTAGCACATTTTACCTAAAGTGTTTAGTTAACATTTAGATAACTGCCTTTCCTCTCCCCTGCACCCCACTATTCCCCACTCATGCTGGATAACAGATTTTACTGTACACTAACTGCTGGGCTATTGGGTTAAAGCATATGACAGCAAACCTCTTCCTCCCCTCTTCTGCCATTTTGCTGTGTGATGGGCAATTCTCTTTTGCAAGAGGGCAAAATAGAATCCTAGACTGTGCTTGAGTGCCGAAGACTGAGCTCTACACATGCTATTTAGGTGCATAAAGTGAAAAAAAGATTGTGCTCTTAATGTCTATCTTGTGGATAGGCTTAGACTGCATGTGTTTTCTTGAATTCCTTAACACTAAGTGTACATTTGCTTTTACAGGCTTGTATCTATAACGTAGTAATAGGGCCATTATAGATAGTTTCCTGAACATAACTACATATTTAACACCACTTCTTGTCTACTTCACAGTTATGTGAGAAACAAAACTAACTGTAAAAAAGGTAGTTTGTTTTTGCACTTACCTGCTCTGTAATGTCTTGCAACTGGCAGCTGTTTTGTTAACTGCCAAGAACAAGCTTTAACTGCTGTCATCTCTTTAGAGGCACTGCCAGGATGGCAAAGTAAGCTGAGTTCAGTTTTTCTTTATCATGCATATTCTGTGGCAATCTTATTCCAGATTCTTTGAGGCTACTGAAAATGTAGGAAGTTACTGACCAGAAACACAGCATGGATTTCAGATATCAAGCTGGAGCTGCAGTATGGTGCTTCTTTTTAAGAATATCCTTCATTCTTAAACTATTCTTATGGTGTCTCATGATATAACTAGCTCAGCTGTCTAGTTCAGTGATTTTTAACAAGGGTACTGCAGTTCACAAGGCAAACTCAGAGATTTCAAATAAGAATCCATAGTGATAAGAACATTTTGACCTGTTTTGATCTGAGTTTTTTGCAACAGAAACATTGCTATGTTTTTTTTTTATAGTAAAAAAGCTAAGAGCTTCAGTTTTCTGAGAGGTTCTTGGAGTCTGATCTGTGTCTTGAATCTAAAAAGACTGAAAACCACTGATCTAGTTAAGTGTAAACCCAGTTTACTTTGTAAGAGTAAACATACTTTGTAAGCTGATACCTACACTGACTCTGACCCACAGTTTGTAAGAATGCAGATTTCTATGAAAGCATCCTGTTTCTTTCATTTATTTCTTGGCCACTGTTTCCTTTCTATAACACTGTATTAAGTGATATTATACATATATTCAAATTATATAAATGAGTCCTATATCTTTTGTATGCACCTAATTTTTTCTTTAATCTCTTTGCTGCCTGCATGCTACAATACAACTTTATCAAACTTATTGAATACTCTTTGCTTTACAAGGCATGCATACCCATACATTGTACTTGGGACCTGATCATGTGAGCTATGGAGCACTCTTAAGTCTATGAGACTTCTCATGTTAGTAAGGTGATTTGTGATTGGGTTGCTACCTTGAAACAATATGGCAATGTTGTAGATACAGGATTTATGTAATTAAGCAGGTTATTTGACACTATACTTGGAAATACTAAGTAATTACTATTTAACTTATTTATTGTACAGAACATATCATGGTAATGATTTTAATTTTAAAAAGACAGAACCACATAATTATCCAATGGTTAACATAGTACTTGGGATCAAAAGGGACCTAAACAGATCATCAGGTCTGACCCCCTGCCCTTGGCAGCAATGGGTGCCGGGGTCATATCATCCCAGCCAAATATCTGTCCAGCCTCCTCTTGAAGACCCCCAAGGTAGAAGAGAGTACCACCTCCCTTGGGAGCCCATTCCAAAGCCTAGCAGCCCTAACTGTAAAGTAATGTCTCCTGATATCCAGCTTGAACCTTCTCTCTAACAATTTGTGACTGTTATTCCTAGTAACCATGGATGGTGCCCAGGGGAACAGAGCCTCCCTCAGTTCTTGCTGGTCTCACCTGGTGGGTTTGTAAATGGTCACCAAATCCCCTCTCAGCCTTCTCTTGTGGAGGCTGAAAAGGTTTAGACCCTTTATCCTGTCTTTGTAGGGCCTCTCTTGCTGCCCCTTGACCATACGAGTGGCCCTCCTCTGCACCCTCTCAATGCTAGCCACATCCCTCTTGAACTGAGGTGCCCAGAACTGGATGTAGTACTCCAGCTGTGGACTGACCAATGCGGCATAGAGGGGGGAAGGACCACCTCCCTGAACCTGCTTGTGATGTATTTGTAGATGCACAACAAGATGTGGTTAGTCTTACTGACCACTTTTTCGCATTGGCGGCTCATGTTCATCCTGGGGTCAACAATGACTCCAAGTCCCTTTTCTGCCACTGTGTTGACAAGAAGGGTGTTCCCCAGCCTGTAGGTGTGTTACTGGTTGCTTCTCCCTAGATGAAGTACCTTACAGTTGTCTGCGTTGAATTCCATCCTATTCTCATCCGCCCACCTCTGTAGTTTGTCTAGATCTAGCTGGATTATGCCATTTACCAGGTAACTTTAATGAGTTGATATCCTGTGTGACCATGGCTCATTTATGGGACCTAGGAATTTTGAACCGCTTTCAGTCTAATGTGCAATAAAGCAGCACTAAGATACAAAGTCTAAGAAGGTCACTTTGATTTGAGTGAGGCTGGTCAGCGTGTTGTTTCATGTTGCTTTGTATTTCGGTCTGGTTACGTGTGTTGGTGATGTAGACGCACCTTTTTTTTCCATGTCACACATTAATTCAAGAGCAAAAATAACCTCTGACATTCTTTTCGCTCTTTAAATTAAACTAAGATGCTTAGTTCTTACAGAAACTGAAGGGAGAATCTGTAAGGTTTTCCTGAACTGCAATACTTAAGTTACTTACAATAGCTTGCAGTTTCTAATTCCTTCTTTGTTTTACTCCTTATCACAGGACATTTAACTTTTAAATTCTTAAAATAAGAGAACAATAATTAACCTTTTTCCAAAATAGAGTCTGGAGTCACTATCATCATTACTATTATTATTACTACTGCTGCTATATCTAGTACTTTAATTGTTTATGTGGTTAAGTGAATAATATGTTATTTGTACAATTCTCTTTTATGGTACTTGCACGGAAAATACTTGTATTGATGATACTTCTGTATTATTATTGTATAATGAATACTAGACAGTAGTATACACAGAAAGCAATAGCTTTTCCTTTCAAGATCCAAACTGTGACAAAAGCATTTTTGTCTCTTACCTGACTTTTCCAAGGGTACTTTTAACATACTCCAGTGTGAAGAGGCTTCCCTCAGCTCTTCAGAGAAAAAGGAAACAGAACACAAAAATATACCAGACGGATAGGAAGCCAGATGGATGGACAGAGGAACATAGACACTGGAACACCGTTTCAGGAGTTTCTGGTCCTCCCAGTTCAGCATCTCTGGCATTGGATGCCCTTGTATGAAGGCAAACCCTGGGGAGAGAAGAGAGACAGTAAATAAGGGAGTGGTCCAACAAGCAGTGGAGGCAGAAATTATGGCAACTCTGGAGGTGCGGAAAAGAGATTCAGTCCCTGGGCTCAGAGGAGTTTTAGCTGCAGAAGGCGTGCATGTAGATAGAATCTATGGCGTGTAGATAGAAGCTGAACTCAGTTCAACTGAAGAAAGGGGGGGTTTTTTCCATTTATTTTTTTTTTTGGTTTAGAATACTACCAAATAATTTGGTGGGAGAAGGCTGAGTGAAGTCAAACCCTCTAGAGGAAGCGAAGCCCTGAGCAGAATAAGAATTGTGGGCAGCTTTGAGTAAATACACTGCCTAACTGGGATATGTATATTTTCTCTTGGTTTTACTTTCACTTTTGTTGGAACATCAGTTTTTTATGCCATGGGACTGATTTCACTGAGGAGCATTTTCAGGGTTTGTGAAAGAACTGGCTTTAAAAAAAATAAAAGAAACAAAAAGATTATAAAGTGCCTAGTGTCCTGAGGCCTTGAATCTGTTCAATATTTACCTAACCTATGATGTCTGCTGGCAGTTACCATTCTCTGTCAGTAATAGCCATGAGTGGATCTGCTTCCAGGTTCACCAGGAGGTCTTACAGCTGAAAAATATCACTGAAGGAGATCCTGAGTTAAGGAAAAGAAAAGACCAATAAAAAAATAGAACGTGTTGGCAGCCAATACGTAATGTGATATTATAACATCTGGTTGGGGTTTGGTTGGGATGTAAGGGAGATTGAGCCCCAGAAAAGATGACTCTCATATATCCTTGAAGTGAATTATCAGAGAAGGAAACACCTCCCAAAACCTATACGTATGCCACAAGATGTGGCAGGAGAGGACGGGGTGTTAGATTCTGCAAGGATAACATGAGATTTTCCTCTGGACACAGACTGACTGGGTGCAAGATCTATGGAGACTTTGATCGTTTTCAGCAGACACTGAAACTTAGCACTTTTCAGTTGTTTCTATAAAGAATTGTCCTCACAATCTATACAATTAAAAAAAGAGCCCTCAGCTATTGGGCACTGTGCTTGAGACCTGCATATAGGCTGGGATAGGGAACAAAGCTGGTTGTAAAAACCCTTCAAAGTTAGAACTAATCTAACCTAATGCTGTGCTAAATAAAAGAGAAGAAATACTATCAAATGTCTTTCCATGTGACATTATTCTCATCCAGCCTATTCTTGTAATGGGCCTTTCTAGATGAATATCTAAAAGCCCTTAACATGCCATCACAATTTGTACTGATTCATGTGCATGACTATACTCTCATCACTGCCTCGGGTACTGAATTATTCTTTCATCTCTTGATTACAGGTCAAAATAAAGTTGCCTCATGCCAGATTTTCAATACTGCTCAGTACCCAGCAGAATCAGTCAAGAACTTTGGGAGCTATCAGAGGACACTGACGTGTTAGGGTGCCTATCTCTGTTGAAAATCATACCCTTCATTTTTGGCTCTGACAATAAAATAAAATAAAATGAAGCAAGAGGTGAAAGTAGAAAAATGAGTCTTACATTGTTTTGTTAGATCATAGCTGAAAAGAATCTAGTTATTTCCTATAGATCTTGTTATATTCAGAATTGTAATGCTGTGAAGGGCCAGTTGTATCAACTTTAAGGCGGAAAGGAAACAAATAAACTGCCTGTGTTTAGATTTTGCTACATAATTTTCATTGAAGACAAAGGAGTCACACAGCCAAATCTCCATTTTCTAATTTTAATAATGTAGAGGTAGAGTTTTGCTAAATTCCAGAAAATTATTAATCTGAATAAAATCCTTGCTAACCAAGGCACCTCTAACAGCTCAGTTGCTTTATTTAATTTTTAGTACTAAATCTGCCTTGGCAAATGATGCTTATTCTTTTTTAATGTTTACATAGTGACAATAGCTTGTTAATTGTTCTCAAAAGCTATTTTCTTTCTTTGGCTATGTAAATAGTGTCAGAAACCTAAGAATTTCAGACAAATCTTTAACCTATTCAGATACTTTGCTTCCAGGTAAGGATAAGCTGGAAGAGCAAAACTCCTTATTAGATAGCAATAGTTGAGGTAGATCTGGTTAGATTAAATTTAGCTGCCTGGGTTATATGTTAAATTCATTCCACCATAAGAAAAACATTATCAGCTAGTGTTGCTAGTGTTCGTTTCTTCAAAATTTAATTATGGCAGAAAGCAAGATAATTAGTTTTAGAAATAATCACCTATAAGCATAGCTTCTTATTTCAGTCAGAAATTTCAGAGTGCTGTAATGAACTGCAAAGGCAACTTGCATATAATATTTTTTAAATTTTTCATCAGTTTGTGAATGGAGAAAGTTGTTAATGGCATTTACACATTAAAATATGTTTTTTGATCATGACAGCTAAGCCACAGCTAACTCAGATAGCGGTTCACTCAAACACATCATACTGCTGTATGTTATGTACATGCTGTACCCCCCAAGATGGATGTGGTATAGCCCTGTCCATGGCGTGCTACGTGTACACTAAGTAGCATATGTAACAGTCCAGTTACCCTGATAATGGTGCTGCTCAGATGTGGATCAGTACTTCAGTTGACAGGTAGCACACTCAGAACAATGTGACATACTTGAAGGCACTTCCTGGGTAAGCTAAGTTAAAGATATATAACATTCCCAGATAATGTATGCTAAAGTCTAAGCCCTTCCTCTTTGGAAATATCCAGTATAAATGGATTGTGTATGGGAGATCAGCATCCTCTTATAGCATGTATCCCAGGACTGGTTATATAGCAAATAGATCACAGGCTTTGATTGGTAGGTGCCAGTGGTTCCAGAGGCTCTGGCAACACTATCAAAGTCTCTCAGTGGTTCTGCATTTGGAGCTCCACAGGGTATAAAAGATTCTGAACTTTTTATGTAGGATTTGTACAACCCGCTGCCTGAGCACTAGAGTATTATCAAAGCCATGCCTTTTGACCTCTGTTTGTGGTACGGCTGAGGACGAAAAAAGAGCTTGGACCTACAATATTATTTTATGAGGAACTATATTGAAATCCATTTTGTTTAACTTTATTCCTTTTAATTTAAAGTGCCAAATTTTCCATCTTTCAGCATAAAAAACTCCCTCATCCCCCACCAAATAAAGACATGTTTATTAGGTTACAATATTTATGGTACTTATAAGACCCTTTAATTTTTCTAAAATTTTTTTGTTCAGACTTAAGATGCAAGTCTCTTTAGAAGAATTTGGTTTTTAAACAGTGCATCTTGTATTTGAAAGAATACAGTATATAGCACTTAACACCAAAGCAGCATGATTTACATTAATACTACTGCATTTTGCTATTACATTGAGTATGAAAGTGGAATGGATATAACAGATATCAACTGGTATGTTACCTTCAGGAAGATGGGAGGGAATATTTTCAGGTGTAAGCTACATTTGCATTGTGTTTTTGATACTATGTTCTGGACTAGTAAAATGTTCAGACCAAAAGAATGCTTTGCGTTCCCTCATGAGCTCATTCATCAGTTGCTTTGGGATGAAGGGTAAAGCATGTGTGACCCTTCCCAAAATACAAAACACGCAAAAGCATCGTGCTCCCATTCTGTACCAGAATGCCCTCCTTGATGCTTCAGCAAATGCAGTACTAAACAGAAAATCAAATAAGCTACTAAATGGAGCTCAGTTTCTCAACACTGGTCTCTCAGTTGGCAGCACAAGGAGGTTGCTACCTCTTACCCCTTTGCAGGAAGTCACATGTGCAAGAGGCACTTCAGAAGAATCACCTATATAGTAATGTTCCAAAGAATTGCAATGAAGATGGCTCAATGCGTACAGTTATGACACCAACAAGCGCCATCAGAAAACCAAGGATCTGAAGACTGGATACAAGTAGGTACTGGTTTCTGACAATGTTTTGGGTGTAAAAAGGATCATGCCTATTATGTGGTGCTGGGAGGATTCTTCTATGGCACGAGCCGCATTTAATTGCTGACTCCAGCCATTTTTTTGGGAATGATAATGAAAGTGGCCTCATGTGAAAATGCAGGAACAGGAGTTGGTCTCAAAGAGAGTAGAGAGCAGGAAATGACAGTTTCAGAGACCCAGCACAGTGCATCACAGGCAACCAATTCTCTCAACCTTTGTCACACAGATGTTATCCTAAGTGTCCCATCTGTCTGATATTCAAAGTGGTTGTAAATCATCATTCTCTCCTTTGTCTGATGTGTGTAGCATCCTTTTCCCCCAAAGAAATGTTTGGGGTCTGGCTGTAACCTTTTCCTGCTGTTCCAAATCCCCACCCACACCAAACCTGTGCTAGCAAAACTAGCTTCGCCGGGGGACGGGCCAGCTGAAAGAGGAGAGGATGCTCGGCCGCTAAGTGAGGTAAGTCGGGCGGGTAAAGGTGGTGGCAGCTTGGGG
>JAGPOW010003642.1:72595326-72673351 GCA_030014935.1 Caiman crocodilus | reverse complement strand
TCCTGTGACCCCAGCACTTGTTTCCTGCCATTGGCAGGGGGTCAGACTAGATGGCCTGCTCTAGGCCCCTTCTGACCCTAGTTACTATGAAACTATGTCAGGAGTGCACGCATTCCTCAGTGAGACACGGTTTGTAATGGTGCATGCTGTGTATATGGACTCAAATCATACCAGCTACATTGGTTTTACAGATATCTTTGTCCTCCCCAAGGATCTACCTACCTGCAGTAAGCAAGCCTGACATCTGCAGCACGTGTCTTCTCTGAGATTCTATCATTGCCTCTCTCAGCCAGAGGAAACTACCTTGCCATGGCAGGCTGAGCATGCAAATGATGTGGCTCCAATATTGACACAGATAGTTCAGCTGCATCTTAAACATTGAAAAGACAATCCTAGTGTTCAATATAACAGTGCATGGAGAATATTGACCTATTTGTTTCTCAATGTTATGGCTTCATGATGTGTGATATGGCCTGAGAACCTTTGCTGTTGTTTTATGTCTGGAAACTGACTTGTAAAAGGAGACCTTGAGCTATCATATGACTTAATGTCCAATAACTAGTCATGTACTGCTGCACCTATCCCAGAAAACACCAGAGAGGCTAAGCTGCAAGTCAGGTTGAGGTGAGTGTCCAGACAACACCTATTGGCAGGGCACCGTAATAGTGACACTGGAGTATAGCTCTTACAATATGGAGCTAACTAACAACTGGCCATGCTTCAGCTCCAACATCAGTGTAATTTTAAGCAGAGTAAACTCCCATGTACATGATATCAGTGTAAGTGTATTATATATCCACATCCCATATCCTCATTTTGCTACAGCTGTAGAAATGAGTGCCAAATGCTACTATAAGTGAGAATGAAAAAGAAATACAGTGTGCTGAGAATTAGGTGAGAATAAATCTATTTCAAGATTTTTCTCCTTGAATTTTTGCTATGCAGTGCACTTGTTTTGCAATTTAGTTTACTTCTAAATCTAGTCAAGATGCCAAATGAGTCCAAAGTACTTCACACTTAAATACTGGCTTGTGCAGATAGACATGGCATTTATTGGCTCCATATAGTTCAGAAATAGACTTAGATACTGAACCCTATTCTCTTTAGAGGGAATATTAGATAGAACTGTTTGTGCTACACCTCTGTCCTTATAAAAACTGATAGTTAGAGACCATATACTGCTTTAGAGTAGGTCTGGAATGACTTTGTCAATGGACTTATTCTGGATTCTGTATCAGTGTAACTGTAAGCAGAATTTCACTTCTGAATTTTAGTTTTTCATTTTTGAATGGTTTTATGCCTTCACATAATCAGGTTAATGTAGTTCAACAGGTTTGTATTTGATCTAGAATTACTTCTCTTTACCCCATGGTTTTAATGTCCACTACTGGGCTTGAAGGCAAGAAATTGTTCTAGCTTAGCCTGCACCTATTTCTCAGATTTGGGAAAGGGCATTTTATACCCAAAAGCTTGTCTAGTATTTTCTCTAACTATACAGTTCATCTAATAAAGGACATCATCAAGCAAGTCATTCATTTTAGGACATTATATTAGGACATTTTATTTGCATAAATAAAATATCCTAATATTAAATAAATATCTAGCCTGGGCCCTTTTCCTACATCTTTTATTTATTAATATTATTCTGTTTTTCAAATATTTCTGTTTCCACTGTTAGTATTTGTTTACATTTTAACTAGTTCAGATGACTGCACCAATATTGTTCAAGTACATCTTGATAGAAACAAAAATGATTAAGCCACTGCACATTTATTTCTAACTGGAAAGTACTTAAGGTTTTTTGGCTATTTTTTTGCAGTGCGAGCTGAACTTTGCTACTTTACATGCAAGTCAGGATGCCATTATTACTACTGCCACTACCCAGTTTAAACTTGAGAAACACTAAGTATTCCTTGCTTGAAGCTAGAAGAAGCTTTTACCACTCTGCTTGAGTGATTTATTTTTTTCTCAAGGCAAATTTGCGTTCTTGAGTGAAGACAATAGTGATCAGTCAGTAGAATCAAGTCTGAATTAATCTTGCATGATCTTGAATGTTTCTATTATGAATGGTAAAAGCAAAAATGTTTCCTATACTGGAAATGAGACAAGAATCTATTGATTTCTTGAGAAGCATTAGGTATCATTTATAGTAAGGCAGAGTAACTTTGGAAGTGGAGACTGTTGTTCTGCTATAGACTTTTTGTGCTTATTTATTTTAACAACAATAATGGATAGTGTAAAGTTAGAACAACCAGAATTTCTATTCTGTATAGAATATGAACTGCATATTTGCAGTTTGCTTGCTTTTCTTGTAGAATTAGATTTGGAGATTAAGATCTGCCAATTGCAGTGTGAAGCTTTATAACAACCTTTTATTTATGTACAAACACTGTACTGGCAGACAAAGAAATTTGCCTCTTGATTTTATTTGTGAGGCAACCTTCATGAAGAATTCTATTAAAATGTGATGGTGTTGTTTTTAAAGGAAAACTCCTTCTAACAACTGTAAGAACAAACCTTTGTGGTAATGTGTGTTAGTCCACTTTATTAAAGGAAAATTAATTTATTTATGGTACAGACGTAGTTTGCCACAGGATGAAATGGGCAATGACTTCGCTGTGACTTAGTTGCTGTAAATACCCATGTATACATTCTTGGCCATGGTAAATAGAAGTGGTGCAATGGTAAAACACCTAATTGGAGTGTAACCTAAAAATTTCAAATGAATAATATTACTTAAAAATTCAACTTATAAACAGCTTCATCCTTCATCAAGCAGGAATAGCATCCGTCATAAAGCCTCCATTATTAGCATGGATTATAATAACCAAGTTGTACTTGCTCTAAGGTCATGTTTAGATTTGTAGAAGTAAAAATTATATCATTAACAAAAAAGACTAAGAACTTAAAGACTGTGTAGGTGGGAAGATATAAAAGAGAATATTTTAAATTCTGATTTCCTGTTGAAGAAGCAACATTTAAAAGTACTAAGACTATATTATGTGAGTTAACAATAAATATCCTTTCTTTATAGAAGAGATCTGCTGGAAAGATGACTTGCTGGAATCTTATTTAATTAGAGTTTACATTTTCTCCCACTGGAATCAAAGGTAAAATTCCCATGAATTTACCTCTCAACTCTGGGGTGTTTGTTATAGCCACTTCAGCCTAAGGACGTAGGCAGACAAGGTCCTTTGGGTAAATGTGATATTTTTTTACTAGACCAACTAAATAGATGGATGGCAGGCAGGTTATAATGTGCCATAAATCCAATGTCTATATTTAGTCCACAATTTTTTCCTACCAGCTCAACACATTTCTTTAAAAATTTCTTTCCATCTGAAATTCAAGTAGACAGTTATGAACCTTACCTACAGAAAAAGTTGTGGGGTTTTTTTTTGTTTTTTTTTTGGTAGAGGGGAAGCTTTTAGGATACCTTGAGAGAGGCTAATCTGCAGATGTGGAATGATAAGAAAAATCAAATACTACATTATTTCAAAAAGGTTTGTGACGTTTCATGTAAAATCTTAACAACAGCCTAACCTAGATATGTCAGTATTTTGGAGATATTTGCACTTGTGAATTTTGGGCAGTTAGTGCTGTGAAGGCACCACAGCAAACTCTATCCACTTTGCCAAAAGTCCTGTGGAGAACATAAATATCTAGCCTGTGTCCTTGTCAAGAGCCTTCAAAAAATAAACCAGTGACTGAGACTGTTTGCCATAGTGATAGTTCTTCAGAAATTATAAGCAACATCCTACTTCTGTCTCCTGTCCTTTCCATTTGCACTCCAGCACAATCCATAACACATCATTCAGCTTCCTATGTTTGCAAGCCCAGCCATCATATCTTTCTCCTTCTTCCCAGCTGCAAGGCTGCAATGCAATGCAATGCTGTGAAGAGTCTTCACCCCTCACCCACCCTCCTGAGATGCCTGTTTGTACCAGTGACTCAGCCAGGAGTGCTGTCAGGAGAAATTGCCCCTACTCGTCTCCCAGGACCTAACCATATACAGCTTCTCCTGGGAAACTGGAGTTTGAGGGTATTGCAGTCACTGAGGGTATTGCAGCATAGATGTATCCAAGTTAGCTGTAAAATTAACTTTAAACTAGATAGCATAGCTACTGGTCTTTGTCTCTGTGGCAGCACAGAGCTTGGGTAGATTTGAAAACCTGCCCAAGAAGCAGGGTAAAGTCCCTTGTGCTGAGCTTCATTCTCCTGAGACTACGTTGCTACCAATACCAAAGCCCAGTGGTTTAAAGTATGCTGGGTATATTTACGTTGCACTGCACTTGCTGCTGCAGCTTATACTGTAAGACTATCTCGAATCCCAGGAGATCTATGGCAAAGTCCAGAATAGAAATTCTCAGAATCCAGGACAAGGCCTTAACCAAAAGAATTTTAATTTCACTTCTCTTTTTCTTTCTTTTCTTCTGTTGTTCTTTTTAGCTATTCCTTTTTCTTATCTTTCCTTTCTTCTCTTTTCTTCTCTCCTCACAGCTGCTTCTGGTTTAGAGGAACAGATTCACCCAAATCAGTAGTAAACAGACTGGGTAGGTGGCAAGTTAGCAGGTGGCTGTAGCAGCAAAAATATACACAAACTTCTGTTGCTCCTGTGATGTTCTGCTTCACAGAAATCCCTAGTCATCAAGAGAGCTATAAGTCACAGACAAGCCAAAATGCATGAACAGAAAGGGAAATTATTCAGCTGGCAGAGAAAGCAAACCTGTCCTCTTTATCTTTTCCCCATCTGTTGGCCTGTACTGAAAAGCTGAGGAAACAGCCACTGGGGATTCCCAATCTGTTGGCAGCCCTAAGTGATTATTTTGTTTTATTTAATTTGGTCACATTGCTTGATCTCTGTATTCCAGCAGGACTTTGGTTTATTACTGGCAGCTCGTTTATCCCTTATATCCATTGTTTATTCTAGGGCTACAGTTTCAGACAATGTAACCCAAAGCTGTTACCCAATGCAGGCAACCTAAAACTGCAGTGAGTACCTTGTAATATTTTTGCCACCTCAGTCTGAAGAAATAATAATGTTTGAAAGGAGTCAGCAAAGTATTGTACTAGGAAAAATGCCTTTCAGAGCTGTGGATATGCTACCCATGTTATGACAACTGGAGTTCTTTGTATTTATTTTTTGTATGTATAGTACATGCTGTGAATTTTACATTTTGCCTCTTTAAGTTATAACCTGTAATAATTATTCATTTTATTCAATTTATTATATCTGAAGTCTTTGTTTCTGGGTATGACAAGATTGAAGAAATGTTCAATTCTGCGACTGGCCTAAAGCAGTTCAGTTAAAATATGCACAACATTAAATACCCGTTTTTGGGGTTTTTTTTTTTTTTTTTACATCTTTAATAGCTGTGGTATGAAAATGAACAGAAGTCATTTAGGACTGTAAAAGAAGCATTTAGCAAAAAAGGGGACCTACCTTTAGTTCATATACCTAATAGTAGAAATCAGAATTGAAGCTAATACTGATTACAGTGGTACCTCGGTACTTGACTGCCTTGAAATTCGTCGAATTTGGTACTCGATGCATTTTGACGCAAAAATTTTGTCCTGGTACTCGTCGTTTGCTTGGTACTCGACGTGCAAGCGAGAACTTGTCGGTGTTGCTTGCCTCGTGACTCGCTACCCTTTCCAGTGGAAACAAAGGGTTTGTTTGGTACTCGTCGCGCCTCCCGGAACCAATTAACGATGAGTACCGAGGTACCACTATATTTGTTTGTAAACAACTAATGTCTACAGTATTTGTAGGAGAGCTGACCTAATCTTCTTGGACACTTGAACATCTACCCTGATGTGAAAATCTAGAAAGATATCACTCTCTTGCTTTCTTAACATTTTCTTAGATCTATCCCACTCAGCTAGTCACAGTCTGGCTGAGTTTCATAGCATTCCAGCTTGATGCCAACATATGGGAGAGTTCAGTCACTCTGTTTCAACAGACTATTGCTTCATTAAGACACAGCACCTCATATGATTAGGGACCTACTTAAATCATGGTTCTGTGATTATTGTGGAAACCACAAAAAATGGCATTTTCTGTGAGCACCATGAAAAATTACATTTTCTGTGACTATACCATGTGTGGCATTGCCCCCCAAAATACAAAGAAAATGCAGAAATCTTTTCAGTCCTAGGTGTGAGAGCACATGGTTTGAGAAAGACCTGAGAGGCTAAGCTGGTGATGTAGACTTAGTGAAGGCACCAGTCAAGAAAGCAGAAGAGTTTTGGTGCCATCTTTTAAGAAGCCATATGCAATGCTGTAGTCTGAAGATGAGTGAAAAGAAATCGAAGAAAGCTAAGTACATTTCAGCTCAGGATCATGCAAGGCAGTTCGCTGTAGGAAACCTGCATGCAGATGGTGGTAAATTGTTTTGTTCATTGTAAAATGTGACTGGATGCGTTGAGGAAAAACTGTATTGATTGGCATTTAGAGTTGGAATCGCATATAAAGTGAAAGGCAGTTGCAGAGGCTGAAGGTCAGAGCAACAAACAAGCGATTATGTCCACAATCTTTAAAAGAACCACCAAAAACAGTTTGACAAGGAGAGGCTATTCTCACTAGTGGAGGCATTCATGGCTGCCAACATTCCTCTGGAGAAAATTGATAACCATAAATTAAGGGACTACCTGAACAGACATGTGCCAAATGCTGGCAGTTTCTCATGTGCGAACAAACTTTGCCAAGATTATTTATCAGGAGCAATTGCTTCATAAGTTCAGTCTACAAAATCTACATTGGCAAAATATGAATCAGTCTGAATTGTAACAGATGAAGTCACAGATGCCCAAGATAGCTATGTTCTGAACATTTTATTTGAACCTGGGAGCTGGACAGACGGTGACCTGCCTATTTTTCAAACAGAGCTGCTTCATTTTGCACCTGTCAATTTTTCTTCTGTGGCGCAAATAGCAGTGAAGGCTGTTATAAATTATGGCTTAGAATTTAACAAGATCGCAGCTTTTCTTTCTGATAATGCAATGTATATGTGCAAAGCTTTCTTTGATGTGCTCCATGCAACGATGCCCAACACCTGCAATGCACGCATCCTTTCTTTAGTAAGTGACATCTTGTGCACATGTTTTTCTGATGTGGATAACCTGGTTTCCTCTTTTTAAACAGTGTTCAAACATTGTCCAGGCTGTAAGCTTTGATACAGGGAGTCCATCACCATTCAAAGTGGGGATCTACATGTGGCTGTCACTTCCACCTGAACCAGTGCTTGCAAGGTGGAATTTGTGGTTTAATGCAGTTCATTACCACACAGAATATGAAGTACTACCAGCAATTTGTGTGCAAGGAGCTTGAAATCAGACCTGGTACATGGTTCATGCTTAAAATATGTGATCTCTTAGGACTGAGTGACGTTGAAGATCAAATTAAGTTTGTGGCTGAACATGCGATCTGGTTCAGGGAGCTGCTAACGTGGTTTGAAAGTTGGCAGGCTTTGATCCACAAAACACACAAGCGGATGGATTTAATAAGTTGGGCTGAAGACATGGCATCACAACAACTTTCAAACTGTCAATGTGAAAACCAACATCAGTTCAAGTAGGTTCAGTCACTACTGCTGGATTTATGACCCAGATACCTTGTTCGGGGCAGACCCAAACCCTCAGACATTAGTCTGTTGTCATCATGCTGTCCACATTCTGTCCTGTCAGTATATTCATGTGTTTCATAAGCCTATCACGTGCATACATCCTAATTTGGGCTTTTCTGGTATCCTTCTAATTTGGCCTGTTCTCCTAAAACTGGCTCTGCTTTTGGGCACTGTGACCTGGTGCCACCTTACCACATGTTATGGAGCAGTGTGGAACATGTCTTCAGTTTCCCAGCCTGTGTCTATGCTTGCCTGTCAGACAGTGGGCGTTGAGGAAACTTTCACAAACAGGCTTTTAGAAATCACTGAACCCTTGCCATTGCCCTGGATGACTGTTCTAATACATATCTAATTTATCAACAAGCCAATTCCCCAAATCAAACTTCTAAATACCATTTTCTAACTATCAACTACCACCATAGTTTAAACCACTGGCTGCCTCCTTTTCTAGTGCTGTTCACATTTTTTTATTCCAATAAAGTGCCTTTTGACCCTCTGCTATTGAAACAAATCCCTGGATGGCAACAAGATCAAGAAATGTGCTGCTTACATGAACTTTGTCAGAGTACCCTACGCTTTTGACTAGGACTGTGTTTTGGGAGTCTGTTTCTGATCAGTTTCCACATCTCTACAACTTGGCAAAACATTACCTTACTGTTCCATGGATGCGGAATATGTGATTTCAGTGCATGGACAAGTGTTCATACTGCAGAGACAAAGGATGTCAGGTGCAACTGCCAGTGGATGCTGCGTGCTAGCATTTAACAGCTAACATGAATTGTTTCTATCAAGGTTAGCATTATTTATTATTACTAAACTTTTTATAGAATGCTAATAATAAATTGTGATGATATTGTTACAATTAATTTTGTGTATAAATTTATATTTATATTATGTTTAAATTAGATGTACATTTAATACTTAGATTTATAACTGAGGTAATTTATTTGATATTTCTGCAGACTTTGCTTTTCAAGTATGCCATGGTTTCTGCCTTTTGGTCAATCAAAAGCAAAGGGCAGGGCTGCAAGGATCCTTTGGCCAATCAGCAGCAGGGGGAGGGCTTGCCACAAAAAAAACACAAAATCATCTCTGCACATTGTGAGCAAAAGTCCTTCTGCACTGTGAGCAAAAATCCCTTTGTCTCGTTGAGATTTATGTAGGTCCCTACTCATATGTCAGGTGATGACAAAGGTTCACAATCATCCACAAAACTTCATGGCCTTTGCCTAATTCGGACAGCATGCTAAATTGCAATGTTTAGGCATGGGTTTTATGAATTTAGGCCAGGATCTTATTCAGAGACTACTTAATAGGCCTACAAGCTGTTCTTTTTTGTATCCACAGAAGCTCAAAAACAAGCCATAAGAATAAGGATAGAGTATGAAATACATGTGATAGATTCAAGTTCTGTCATGTCATTCAGATACCACAGTGATAGGTATGGATAAGAAACTAAAATGGACTAGAGAAGGGTAGAACAGTATAGAATTTATGATCTATATTTATCTCTCCAATGAGCCAAGTAATGAAAACAGTACCTTAGTCGAATATATGATTGGACAGTTGGACAAATAGAGAGAGGGTAAAATAAAAAATACAGATTTTTTTTGGAAGTCAAAATTTATGTTTATTGTGGTGTGTGCAACCAATTGTAAAAGGAATCACAAGATGCAAAAGAAATGGCCAGAAAATATTTTTTGTTTTTGGGTCAGTGGAAGAGTTAGCAATAATCTTGTACAGCAGAGATCCTTGGCATTCACTTATTTGACCTTTAAATGAAGGCAGAACTAGAACCCTTCAGTAGTTTCATAGTGGTAGAAAATGAAGACCCAAACCATGCTTTTAATTAACCAGGTCAGGAGCAGAGCTATAACTGGGCAGTTCTTTATCTTGCGTGGTGGCAGTGGCATACGGGGAAGCAGGCGTAGTCAGGCTACTGGGGATGGTGGAACACCAAGGAGAGCAGTTATGGTGGTGGCTGCTATTTTTGCAATCCTCCCCCTCTACAACTGAGAGCTCAGGCCTGGTGGCATAACCCACCCCCAACCTAGTTACACTTATTGTTTGGAGACTAGGCTCACAATGGATAGGCAGGCCTTTGTGCACAGGCAGAACTCCACTGACTCTAGTAAGGCTCACTGCTCATTGGAGGATTGCAACAGAGCAAGAGAGACATCTCTAATCAGCCAATGATAATCTAGTCAGATATTCATAAGCATATGCCACTACATTGTAGGCTGGGGCTCAGATGCTAGTTCAGTCACTCTTGTTTCTGTTTTAATTAAATAGAAAACAAAAAAAAAAAATCATACTGATCAGCTGGAAAGAGTAAAGGAGCACTAGCTAGCTTCATTTTAAACAATCTCTTTACCTGATGTTCTTATCTTTTGTTTGATATCTGACATTAGCATATGATGATCTATTCAGAAGATGAGAAGGCCTCCACTGCGTGGGTATGTTTGTTTGTTTTTTTAATAAAATAAACTCAATAAAATAAAAAGCAGTTGTTTGAGTTTGCTTCTTGCTGTTTTTTGGTGTCTTACAAGAATCATGTAAGAATTGTCTTACAATTGTGCTGTCTTACAAGAATTGCAATTTTTAGAAGGAAGAACATACCTAGAGGACAGTAGCATGTAACTGGCTGTGTCAGCTGGACCCGTGGTAGCCTGAGAGAAGCTCATGGTTCTGTGCTATAGTAAGAGATATCTTTTATATGGTGAGATATCTGTGGTTGCAAATTGAGGATCAGACCCAATGCCACCTCTCTTAGTTTTGGTATATGGACATATATCTATTGTTCTAGATAAAACACTAAGCCTTTGAACTTGCAATGTTTGTATTTAGTATTTGGTTTGGAGTTTAGAGGCTTTCTTATTTGCAATTTGAAGAGTACATGCCATGGAGTGATCATGGAATGATAACACTGTACAAACCTGTGGAAATCAGAGAAGTATCACAGCATTCATTGCATATGACTAGTTATATTCTCACACCATTCCCAGCTGAAGACTCAGACCTTACAGTTCTTTTGCATTGTGCTTATTACTGTTGCTGCTATCAATCTTGTACCTGCAGATAGACTTGAAAACTAATGTTTTAAATTAGGGTATGAATTTGATAAGCAGAAATAGGGAGAGCAACTGTGGCAGTATGAGAGTCATCCTATAACAAGGGTTGTACTCTTTTAGAACTAAGAATAGCATGTCATTTCAGCAGCTGTATTTTACCTGAGATTGCTAAATCTGTAAGTGATAATAATAGAGATGTTTTTTAAAGCAGAGATGAACAAGATACCACACCTTGGAGTTATCTCAGAAGACAAAAAATGAGTAAGTCAGTAATGATATGTTTGGTTTTTATGTGTATATTTCTCCATTAAGTAAGTATGCTATTCATTTAAACCTTTCTTCCCAATTTTCCATATTCGTTATATATTACATACACGACATATAACAAGGTATTATATGTACTTAAATATGATGTGAAGCTCCAAAATGTTTGAATCTGGTTTACAAATTACAGAGAGCATTAAGTCTGAATGAATTTTAACACTAAATGATATTTAGTTTTTATGCTGCACGTTTTGCTTATAAGATGCTGCAGAATTGCAGGATCTATAAGCCAACCTTTGAGTTCACAAACCTGAGTTTGCTTTCTTTCTTTTCAAGATATATGTTCTTTTGCCAAGCTCTAGCATAAAAATGAAAAACCAGTATTGTCTGATAGCAAAGGAACCGTACAACCGCAGTAAGAATGTGGGGTAGAGAAGATCAAAAAATCACTTGTACCAGGGGAGGATCTAGGTGTGTTATGTGATGATGCACTGCATGTACTACATCCCCCTTTTGCAAAAGCCTAGATCCACCTACATCTCCCACCATTTGCACTTTTAAAATACAAGTACATCTTGGGGAATATGTAGAGAATTACCTTGCCACATTCTTAATCCAGCTTTGGATACTGGCATGACCATGAAGAAGAAAATCTGGGTATATTTTGCAGAGGTGAGGCAATGGGAAAGTTATTTTTCAGACCTAACAAAAGAAACAAAGAGCAGCTCTCTCTGTTCTTGTTAAAATATTTCACCCTTCCTATGACTGGAGCTTACTTTAGTATGGTGCTACAGTTATCTGTTGTTGCTAGAGCAGCACTGCTTGCAAGGGGAACTCACTTCCTGAGTCACCCACCCATACTTCTAGGATGCCACGGGGGATGCACTATGCAATCCCTCCACTCCTGCCCGATGCACAGACCCCTTCTATCAGCTCCAACAGTGAAGAAGTAGGAGAAGAGTAGGCAGTACTAAATAGTGAGAGCACTGAGTGGAAATCCTGGGCCCTATTCCAACTCAGATCCTTCCTTGCTTGAATCTGAAAAGCCATTTCTGGGTGAAAACTTGGAGCCCCACTTCACTCTCTGTACCTTGAGGTAGGAGCCAATTTTCCTAAACCCTTTGCCTGCCCCCCACAACTAAAGGCACTAGTACACATGACGGAAGTTTAGTCCCTCACGATTGCATTCTGTGCCCCTTAAATTGAAGCAGTGGATTTTATTTTTTCATTACTGGGTACATGTCAGAACTCTTGAATCTCATGAAGTGCTCAGTGCGCTATTCACAGAAAATTACTGGAGAGGGCACCACATAGCAATCCTCCCTGCTGATGTCTTTGTATTAAATTACAGCAGGCAGAACCCTGTATACTTATATGTGCAGATAACCAAAAGTGGTGTGATTTCATTACTTTTAATACATTGGTGTTTCATTAATTTAATTTAATTGATTTTTACACATTTTAATTTTTTCACCAATATTTTTAATTTTTTAATTCTTATTTTATCTTTATTCTTTTTATTCCCACCTTTATCTTTGTTTGTATTTACTTTTTATTTTCCTATTTCTGTGTCATCAAGTAAACTTTATTTTATGGGTAAATGTGCTTTTTTTTTTTTTTTAATTTCAATCGAACAACCACCCCTACAAACAGGGTGCTGAAATTCTACTATTGCTTATAATATATGCACAAATCTGCACTGTGTGAATGTCTTGTATATACATATCTTCCCATACATATTGGACTGTTGTGGTATGCTAATTGGAACTCCAATAATGAGCTCCCAGCATTATCTCACTGGGGGTCCCAATCCCAGAAGATGCTTGGAACTCGCCCCCTTCTGCACCCAAATTCCTGCACTGTTGGGGATCATTGATTTACTTATTTGGCTCAAGCTTCAGTGCCTGTAATGATCATCACTTCAGGGATTTCCCACACACACAAAGAGCACATGGGAGGAGTAAGCAGCTACTCGCCCACCATATCCATAGACCTGTGGAGGCCCCACACAAGCGTTGCCCCAGCCTTGGACAAGAATTTAGTGGTGAGTGTGGTCACACAGCTGCTGGGGGGTGGGGCTTTGTTTCCAAAGAGGGGAACGAGATGCCTGTGCCATCTGTTTACAGCTACCTACCACAGGTGAAGAGGGTTAAAAATGCCTATAAAAAAAGTAGAAGCCATGTCTGTACTGCCACTGGACCTGCGTGCCCGGGTAGTATTGTGGCAAGGAAGTTTGGCACCCTGCAGTGGCAGCCTGCCATCTGCCTGTGCACAGATCTGGCACAGGGCAGCTGCCACAGTGCTGACTTTTGCCTTAAAACCATGAAGAGGGCTGGAGGCCCAGGGTCCTGCTGCCCTCACAGCCTGGTTGAGGCAAAGTGGCAGCTGCTACAGGGGCTTAGCAGCTGGTTAAGCCAGCTGGAGGAGGGAAGAGCAGGTCCCTGGAGGGGGACAGGGGTCCAAGCCAAGACCACCCTTATGTGCAGCAGCCACACAGCAGTGCCAAGCTGCACTCAGGATGGCTGGCAGTAGGGAACAGGGGAGCCCATGCTACGAGGAGGCTGCAGCTAGCTGGAAGAAACAAATGCCCAGCCCCTTAATATGGCGGGGATGGGTCCTCCAGTGCGAGGGGAGTGCTCAGGGAAAAAGCAGGGCTTCATGCAGAGGGGAGAGCCTCAGGAGTGCCATGAGGACCAGATTCTCCCCTTCCCCCTGGCATTTCCCGGCTCTGCCTGGCCCAAGCAATTCTTGTGTAAGGGGGAACTGCAAACAATGAGTTCCAGTGGTAGGCAATGTATTTTAATGTAATTGGTGCATTTCACCCCCCATACACACACAGCCATTGGCAACTGGTGCCTCCTGAGTCAGTCGGGGGAGGGAGAACCTGCAGGTGCCACCAGTGGGGGCAGAGCTAGCAAGCTCTGCAGGTGTCACTGGTGGCAGCAAGGGCAGAGCTGGTGAGCTTCCATCGGTGCCACTGGCAGTAGCCCTGTCGGGAGGGGGGGAAGGCATGCCCCCACTGTGCATTGCCTATGCACAAAGCAAAGGAAAACGTTTAGACTTCATCCCTTTCTGGTTCCCTGACCCTCCCTCACTGTCACTGCAACTTGTCCCCCTCCCCACAAGAGACAATGTACTTAAGAGACAGAAGTGTTGCAATGAGTTTTTAAATTTTATTTATAAAAACACTCAACACTTACCATTCAGCAGTTACTGTTATTATTTAGTGCTTTGTTAGTTTTGGCACTCTGTCCTAGCCAGTCGGGAGAGTATTTTGGAGTGTTTGCACAGGTGATGTACATGTGACGAAAATTTCCCTTTGTGTGGCTTAATAGCATTACACTTTATATGTACACAAGTTTGGGGCTATTTAGATGAGTTTGCATCATCACAACTAAGCCCCAGCCAGATATAGTTCAGTTTGCAACAACACAACTTGGAACGGCACAGCCATTAATCTGTCACACGTACATGGCTAGTAACTGACTGATGCACAGTGAGCCCTTTTGCCCATCAGTTCTTGCTAATATAACCCGGGCCATACTCTGAGAGGAACCCCCTCTTCAATTGAAGGGATCAAAGCAGGTGTACAAGTACTGTAGGAGGTGTAGGGACTTTCCTCCCCCTATAGAGCAGAGCCAGACCACCCATGGGGACTTCTCTCATTAAAAGGTACATGGTTAACAGTACTGGGAACATAACAGGCATAAATCAGGGGGTATAATGGACCCTACAACACCCCAAGGGGGTAGGATTCAACAAAGGTTAGATGCTTACAATCACTGACAAGAGACAGGGTGAACAAAATATAAAACACAAACAGCAGAGCAAACAGTACTGGTTGGTGAAATATAAAAAGGCACAAAGTACAAAATGTCAAATGACAAGGAAATGTTGGGCCTAGGAACCTGGGGGAGGGGAAGGGGGAAAACACAATGGCTCCTTTCCACTGCAAGAAGTTTTGCTCCTTGTTAGCTCACTCATCCCAAGTCACCCCAGCTGGGGCTTGAATCCTCCAATCATCTTTTACCTCTTCAAAACCCCTGGGCCAAATCATTACCAGACTGGTGAGGAAAGGGAATCTCAAGTCCTTCAATCATCTTTTGCCCTTTCAAAACCCCTGGGTTAAGTCACTGCCAGCTAGCCCATCACTCTACAATATTTATATAGTGAACTCTTCTGTTCATCATGTGTTGCTACAATTTGCAGGTATTTGTATGTAATGAATGTTTTAGGACATCGGGTGTAGCTGCAGAGCTGGACATGAATCAATCTTCTGACCTCTTATTATTTTATTAAATATAGAATTCAAATATATCAAGTTGTTGTTGTCATCTCCTATTTCTTTAGTGTTCAGCACTGATTGATCAGTGGCCTACAGAGCACCATCACTGTCTGTAGCAGCCAGAATGTGTACAGCCAAGCACTTCTGCACAATTGCTCCCCGACCAGCATTTCATGCTGATCGCGGGGGTCATCATGCCCTGCCTGTCCACATCTCTGTCTGGCTGCTGCCTCCTGCACTTCCACAGACCAGGAGTCACTGAAAACCTCCCCCCGATCTCACAAAATATTGCGGAGCACACAGACTGCCACAATCAATGCCATATTTTTTTCTGGCTTCACCTTGAGTCTATAGTTCAGTGACCTCATCATGCTTTCAGATGGCCAAAGGTGCACTCAACAGTCATTTGGCATTTGTTGAGGTAATAGTTGAATACTGTCTTTTGCTGGCCAGTAATTTGTCTTCCACAAGGATTCAGAAGCCAAGGCAGGAGGGGATAAGCTGCATCTGCTGTGATAAGCAGAGGTACAGTAGCATCACAGAACATTGCACTGGGGACCTAGGTGCATATTGCCCTTTCTCCATCCTGCTAGACAGTGGTGAGTTTTGAAAGATATGCATATCATGAGTGCTGCATGCCCAGCCTGTATAAATGTTAGTGAACCACTCTCAGTGATCAACCACAGCTTGGAGGATCACCAAGGCAAATCCCTTCTTGTTGGTGAATGACTAGCTTCCCTGGCATGGGTATAAGACTGGGATGTGTGTGCACCCATGCATGGACTCGAAGCCTTCAACAACTATCCTGGGGTTATGAAGGCAGATGAAGCTGTTTGCCACAGCATCCTGCAGCAGCTGGCATACCTCACATACCATCACCCCAGTCATCCAGGGAACCATGCTGAACTGGTTCTCGATTAAGTGGCGGCTGGTGGAAATGACCAGTTTCATGATGGCTGTGGCCACCCTCTTTCCTGGTGCAATGGGGTGGCACATGATAGTGTCCTGGCACTCAGCATGTGGCAACAGCAGTGTGATTATGTGCAAAAATGTGTCCTTGCTCATGTGGAAGCTTTTGAGCCACTGCTGATCATCCCAAGTTGATGGTATGATACATTCCCATCAGTCAGAGCTGCTTGCAGGGGCCTAGTCTTTGCGATTGTTGCTCTGTAGGTTAATCCACAGAACCCTGTCAGCCTTGAGGTCCATGGCTTCCTCTCAGTTCTCCAGTCCAGCTCGTGGCCCATTGACTGGTATAACAGGACATGAGAAGATGCTACCCTGCACTGGCACCTTTGTAGAGCTGGATGTATCTGTAATGGGCCCTGTCATGCAGTGGGGTGGCCCTAGTGCTGTGCTCTGGTGACATCCCTGAAGAAGGCAGCCCACAAAATCTTTGCCTTGACCCAGCACTGCAGTGCCATCCTATTTATGCCCCCACTTGCTCATTCTCCTTGCCAACATCAAGGTAGATGTGCCAGTTGGCACGTGGACTGCAGATGAACTGGCACATGACCTCGGGGTCCCCCAGCACCTGCACCAGGAACTTTGTTTCAGCAAAGGTCCAATTGAACCTAGACCTGTGCTCCCTGGTCGTCTCCATTCTCCTTGAATGTCAGACATCTCAGAGCAATAAGGGGTACCCTGGGGAGCTGTGCGCTCAGTTTATAGGTCTTGGGGTGACTTGGCCAAGGGAAGTTCATCCTTCTCCCTTCTTGATTCTGGTCAAAATTTGGACGGCAAACATACTCTGCAACTGTTACAAGTTTTGGCTCCAGTCTGTGGGGTTCATCTGATATTTTGGCACCAGGCTGGTTCAAGCCAAGGAAAGACTCTGTCTGCACCCATGGCAACTTTTTGTATCTTACGGGCATGCTTTCTGGACATGATTTAGCCCTGCTAGGTCCTTTAGCCCTGGTTATGCCATTGCACAGTAACAGGCTCAACACACTGTGGGGCCCTTTGGATGCCTACCACACCAAGTGAAATAGGAGATAACAACAGATTGGTGTTTTTGAATTCTAAAATAATAACAAGTGGTCAGCAGAAGATTGATTCATGTTGAACTCTGCAGCTACATTCATTACACACAAATACCTGCAAATTGTAGTGACACCTGATGGACAAAGGAGTTCCCTATACATCATTCAGTGACTTGCCATGTACACATGACAGATTAGTGGCTGCACCATTCCAAGTTGTGTTGTTGCAAACTAAATTACATTGGGATGGGGATTAGTTTGTGATGATGCAATCTCTTTGAAATTGCTGAAAACTCATGTATGTATAAAGTGTGATGCCATACACAAGGAAATTTTCATCATGTGTACAAGCACCCCAAGATACTATCTTGACTGGCTAGGACAGAGTACCAGCAGTCAGTGAAAGCCGACTCACCCCAAAATTCAAAACATGTAGCAGTTCTCTGCGGAAGAATTATTTTTCATTTAATTAGCCAGCCAACCACCAACAGGCTCAGCCAGCTGCTGAACTGCTGTACTCTCAAGATTTAAAGGACAACTGACTGCTGATACCACTAGTCAAACTAATTAGGAGCACCACTGCTTTAATGGCAAATATGAGACAGGTATTCTATTCATTCTCTGAGTATTTTTCAGGCTGAAATTTTTCTGGCAAGTTGAATGCTTTATACCAATCATATGTAAGATTTCTTAGCTAGAGGATAGAACAGAAATTCTAAAAGGTAATATCCTAGTTAAAAAATGGCACAGGGAGACTCAGAGCTCTAACTGGAAAGCAACAGGATTATCTAGCCTGATGAAAAGTGCTTGAGCAGTAACCTAGGTCACATGGCAGAGGAGAGAGAAAGTAGAATGGTCTGATAAATTGTAACTACCTTCAACAGTTTTATTCACTGATTATTTTTAGTTTTAGCTGCAGTATGCACTGTGTGCATACAATCCCTTGTGGGGGAACTTTTTGCAAAGCATTCTTATTCTAAAGAAAGATCAACTGTCATTGTTCATGGAGCTTTCTAAACTAATCCTCCTTCTGTGAAGCCAAAACTTTTTTGAGGGAAGAAGGTATCACTTCAGAGCTAAATTTTCAGAAGCAACAATAACCAAAGAAGTCACAGTAATAGTCCAAAAAGACACATTCTTCAAAATAATTTATTTTGTGATTAGCATTTCTTGATAGTTAAGGTTGTGTCCTCGGGCCTGCACTGTTCAACCTCTTCATCAGTGACTTGGATGAGGGGGTGAAAAGCACCCTGTTCAAATTTGTGGGTGATACTAAGATGTAGGGAGAAGTGGGCACACTAGAGGAGAGGGACAGGCTGCAATCAAATCTGGACAGGTTACAGAGGTAGGCAGATGAGAACAGGATGGGTTTCAATACTGACAAGTGCAAGTTACTGCACCCAGGGAGGAAGAACCAGCAGCATACCTACATGCTGGGAAGCTCCCTTCTTGTTAGCACAGAGGCAGAAAAGGATCTTGGAGTCACTATTGACTCCAAGATGAATATGGGCCGCCAATGTGGGGATGTAGTCAGGAAGGCTAATCGCACCTTGTCATGCATCCATAGATGCATCACGATCAGGTCCAAGGAGGCGATCCTCTCCCTTTATGCGACATTGGTCAAGCTGCAGTTGGAGTACTGCATCCAGTTCTGGGCACCACACATCAGGAGGGATGTGGACAGCACTGAGAGGGTCCAGAGGAGGGCTACTCATATGATCAGGGGATAGCAAGGCAAGCCCTATGAGGGGAGGCTACGGGACCTGAACCTGTTCAGCCTCCACAAGAGAAGGTTGAGAGGGGATCTAGTGGCCATCTATAAACTGACCAAGGGGGGACCAGCAGGCAATGGGAGAGTCCCTGTTCCCCCAAGCACTACCAGGAGTAACGAGGAATAACGGCCATAAATTAATGAAGAATAGATTCAGGCTAGACATCAGGAGGCACTACTTCACAGTTAGAGTGGCTAGGATCTAGAACCAACTTCCAAGGGAAGCAGTGCTGGCTCCTACCCTGGAGGTCTTCAAAAGGAGGCTAGATAGACACCTAGCCGGGGTCATTTGACCAGCATTCTTTCCTGCCCATGGTAGGGGGTCAGACCTGATGATCTGCTCAGGTCCCTTCCAACCTGACCAACTATGAAACTATGACTAGCTTGCTATTAAAACACACCAAACTCTTAAATGCAAAACACTAAATTAACTCATCTCAAATGTAAGTGTCAGATAACAGCATTGTAAGTCAGTAATGCTTTTACTAAGGAATGACAGAAGAGCCATATGTTTTAGTTTGTCCTACTTTGTATCCATCTCTCTGCCTCTTCCTTAGTTGTGTTATAACAGATATGGATCCCTGGGTCATTTCCCCATTTGGAGCAGAGAATAGCTGATGTGAAATAAGTAGGCCTGTGTGAAGCGGCTAGTATTTGCTTTAGATTTGGATTTGGTTGATTCAAGGGACAGTGATTTGATTCAGTGATTTGAATCACTGTCCTGATTTGATTTGGCCAAATCTTGGAATCAGCCAGGCCAGGCCCATCCCCTGCCCCTCTCCCAGCCCAGCAATGGCTGCCCTGCCTACCCCAGCTCCCAGTGCTCGGGGAAGAAAAAGCCCCAGTTCAGCAGGTGCTGCTGGATGGGGGGGCAATCCCTGCTGCCCCCCAGTGCCCCCCACTGCATGAAAGGCTCTGTACGAGCCCCCAGAGCCCTGAGGCTGCACCAGGAGTAGTGAGTCCTGGGGCTTTTCTTGGCTTTTTATTTTTTTCTTAAAGGGCTGAAGCCCCAGCAAGTGAGGCAGCCATGGGGGTCTGGGGGAGCAGGGGGCAGTCAAGGGGGCTCATGCAGAGCCCCCCCCATGTAGCATGGGGCAGTGGGGATTGCCCCCCACCCGGCAGCACCCGGTGAGCACTGGGGATTTTTTTTAAAGCACCAAGCTGGGGTGGGCAGGGATAGCCATGGGGGGGCTGGGGGAGCAGGTGGGGATCAGGGGGGTTGGGGGACCAGTAGAGGAAAGGGGGCTGGCAAGGATCTCTCCATGGTCCCCTCTCCCCTCCCCTGCCTCTAGTACTTACTAGCTCAGAGTGGCTGCAGCTCCCTGCTGAATCATCAACGCTCCCTGAATCTTTGCCGAAGATGTGGAGAGCTTTGAATTGATTTGGACCTTTAAATTGGTCTCCTGATTCGATTCAGATTTGAAGATTGGGTCACCAAATGAGGCCGAATCTCCTCGGAAATCAATCGCCACCCGAAGCTTCACACAGCCCTAGAAATAAGGTGTTTTCTTAGCATATTTTGTTGGCAAAATATACAAATGACATAGCAACAAAGGCCACTGCTTCACAAACTTTGTGCCTCTATTACTCTCTCTTTCAATCCTTGCTTTTTTTTTTTTTCCCTGGGAAACACCTTGTGGAGGCCTGTACATAAAGACCACACAGACTGAAAATGTGACTCTGTTGGATCTTTTTGTGAAGTTGTTTTGTACTAAAATGTGCACATATGTCTAAAACTGAAGAGCCTGGGTGTACTGTATATGAATTATTGCCCACACTTTACCCCTCAGACAAATCCCACAAACTGCAAGATCATTTGGATTTTAAATATGTGCTTGCTTGTTCAGCTGGTTAAAAGCTGAACTGTACTTTGTCTCTGACTGGAACCTGACACATTGCAGTTAGGATACAATGCAGGCAAAATTACTCTGTTCTTGATATTCCTCCCGTGTGCTTCTAATTCTCAGAAAAGGACTAACATTGTCCAGCAATTGTTTATACATTCCTGGGAACATTTCAGTACACTGAAGCATGGGATACATCCCCTGGTACCCACTGAAACAGGTGAGTTCTGAAACAGTGAGAGCACATGAATGGTTTGACTATAGGAATGCTCACACTTTTGTAAGTTTATCGATACTGTCTCCCTCAACATTCTTTTAAATTAAAGAAATATGGTCTAGATGAGAGAGTGTGTAAGTGGTTGGATAATGGTGTTGAAAGAGTTGTTACCAATGGCTTAATGTCAAATTGGAAGGCGGTATTTACTGGGGGTCACCAGCTATCTTTTCTGGGTCGAGCATATCCAACATTATTAACTTAATGGTCATGTAACAGGGTGAAGCTTAACCCTGTTCCTAACGGGAGGTTGAAGGGCTCAGCAGACGAGCAGTAAAAAGAACACGGGTCAAAAACAAGGCAAGGGCAATTCCTCACAGGGTGCGGCTGAGGTGGCAGCACCCCTGGAAATGATTAGAACTTCATGATTGATTTGGTGGCTGTTGATGAATAAAAGGACTAGGAGGGGAGCAGTTCATTGCCCCCTGGGTCACCACAAGAGACAAAGTAATGGCAAAGGAAGCCAGCGCAGAGAATAGAGATGGTAGAGAAACTGCCAAGTGGAGAAATGCCTGAGTCAGGTGCCGTAGGTGAGGACATAACCACCATGAATCCCACTCATAAAGAGGTGAGAAGAGAAGAGGTACTTATCTTCATAGAGGTCACCAGTCAGGATGATTCCCGGAGGAGGGACATCAGGCCAATCAGTGGAAAAAAGAAAGTTATTAAGGAGCCAACCTACAGGCAGGGAGCCTAAGGGAATGAAGAGGGAGCATGGATGTCAGCTGACTGGTTATCTAGCTGCAGCTAGAGATTCATGGGGAGCATCACAATAAACCAATTCACTTTTATTTTCTGTGTGGGGTGATTGACTAACCTACATCTCGTTGAGGAATTTACTCTCTCATTTTTCCATCAAATCAAGGCATGGCAGACGGGACCCCAGGGAGAGAATTTGTTAATCATTCTGAACCCTGACACAGATTAATTCTGCTCTGCATTTACAGGGGAGAGGACAAGAAATAATGGGTTTATACTGCAACAAGGGAAAATAAAGTTAAGGTATTGTTTTCAGGCTCTTCACTCATTTTCCAATTGCTGTCTATCTACCTGCCATTTTATATATTCTTGCTCTATTAAGTAAACTTTAGAGAAAACTTTGTGCTTTTAACTTACTCTAAGTGTGTAAATACAAACATTGTAACAACAACTTAAATAGCTAGATACTTGAATGGGGCATGGTTGAAAATGGTGAATGAAACAGACAAAGGGATCTAGTAGACTGAGTCTGCAGTTCACTAAAAGAATTGCAGCTGGGGCATGATCCCAATGGGAATCAATAGAAAGCTTCTGATTTATTTCAGTGGCCTTTGCATCAGGCCCTTAATCACCAGAGCTAAAGAGGTAGGGCAGCATATTAGGCCTAGAAGCAAGAGAAAGGTACCTGTGATAAGAATGTTATGGAAAGTCAATAGTGATAATTATAACCTAGACTAGGTAAAAATTCTGTGTGTCTGGGTTGTTATGTATAGCTGTAGTCATGTGTAAAATGAGACAAATTCTTCTTAGATACATGGGTCAGTGTTTATTGGCTTTCAACTGGTGTTGATTCCATGTGTCAGTATAAAATTCAACCTTCTGACCTGAAGCTTTTAGAAAGCTAGGATGATAATGAGGTATTTATTCAGCTGGGATTTGTATCTCATCAAGAGTGTTTGATCGATGAATTAAAAGACTTTTTAGAAGTGATGAAAACAGTACTTATCTGTCATTTCTTTTGTAGGCGCATGATAAAGACAATGTTTTGGAGGAACCTACATAGTCTAACAGTTATGGAGGAAACTACATAGCTTAACAGCTCTAACCCATAGGAGTCACATTTCTAGTAAAAAATAATCCAATGCCATTTTAAAACAGAAGCTTAGAGCATGTCTTTGTGTCTGTATATCTCTTTTGGCTGTGAGCTGTGAGAGTGGATTTATTTAGACTTAAATGTATTAAAACCTTTTGTAAATATCCTTTGACATTTCATTCTGTTTTACCAATCACATTCCAAACCCAAGAGGTCATTTAAATTTGTATGCGTCTCAGTATTTGTAAAATATATTCCCCCTTCTACTTGAATTTGATACATGTCCCATGGCTTTTTTCTACATAGATGGCCATAAAACATCAAAGTAGTAAGGCATAAAAGCCCTAGAAAAATTAATATCTATATAACAATAGCTACCAACAATGATTCAGATGCTTTGATGGCAGTAACAACAAAAATTCGAGACTAAGATTTTTAAAGCAGCTTAAGGGATTAATGGGTGCTGGGCATCCATATCCTCTAGATAGCTACAAAAAGCTCAGTCCCAGTTCAAGCAGCTAAGGCATTTTTACAGGCATATTGTGAAAGAAAACCTGCTCTGCAGAGGTTTCTGTGATATTGTCATAATGATACCAGAGCTGTGTCTATACCTGTGGAGTAGCACCATGGCAGCTGCATCCTTGCTTGTTAAAGATATTATTTGTTGTAGTGAAGATGCTGTCTACAGAGGAAGAAAGGATGGTCCTGGATTAGACTGTAAATCCAGGATTTGAGGGACCAGGGGTTATTCTATAATCCAAGGTCCCTATGTGATCATGGGCAGTTCATTTAGGTCTGTTTATTTATGCACTAGTACATGCAGTTGGATACCTAGTGGAATCATCAAAAGCAAGTTGGGCCCATCTGCATGAGACACTGACTGCACAGTAGCCTAATAGTACTGTGCAGTAGCATGTCACAGCATGGAAAATGCTAATAAGCTACTATGCAGTATTTTTGGGCTACTGCACAGTAGTGTCACTTAAAAGACATTTGCTGGCATTACTGTGCAATAACTCCAGTTACAGCACATTTGTTTAATATTTGCTAATACAAGAACTAAATAAACGTGCAGTAACCACTGCACAATAGCGTCTCATGTAGATGCACCCCTTGACAGCTAATTCCTAGGGACTTCAAAGGGGGTGCAGTAACCTGGGCAATTGTGAAAATCTGACAAAATGACTTTCTGCAACTTTAGACTCTGAGGGTGTTTATACGTGTGCTCTGGAAGTTGGAGGGTGGGAAGGGGGCACCTTAATAGCATCACTTGTATCACTGTCCCTGTGGTGAAAAATGGTGGCTGGGGCACTAACTAAAGGTTGTTCTTTAGTTAAAGCAGTCTCACTGCCATTTTTCACTATAGGGACGCTGATACGCATGACACTAGAGTCTGCTAGTGCATGGTAATTACCACACTCCAGTAGATTTGATTAATCAAGTCTGTTCTGACGTGCTGTAATTGCAGAGCATCGGAACAGCCTCACTGCATATCTATAGGCACCCTGAAATACCTTTTAAAAAGCTTCAATTTCCCATCTACGTGATTATTCTTACCTATCTCACAGGGCTGCTATGAGGAAAAATGCTTTTAATTGTTCATTATTCTACTAGAAAAGGCCTTATTAGAACCTAGACAATGCATACCTAGACAACAATTTTGACAAAGGACTATGCAAAAGTTTTGTAAGATCACCTGGTACACTTGCCTGTCCGTTGCCTTTCACAGAATCTCAGTTTACCCCTATTAAGATTCCAGAGCAGACACTAACATTTCATTTGAGCTTTACTAATGAAATTCTTCCTCATATAGGAATGATGTCTTAGGGGGTTTATCTATGCATGCGCTTTACTATGGAGTTAACCAATTAGCTCTGGAATAAAGTGTCACCATCTACACATGTGCCCACATTAGGGTAAAGCAAATTAATTTACTTTGCCATAAGATAGTACTGTTCAGGACAGATAATATCCTATGGCAGAGTAATTTATGCCACTGCAATGCATGTGTAGATGGTGACCAGGGCTGGTTGAGGCACAAGGGTGCTACAATGCAGGGGCTGCCTGCTGGCTAGTCCCACAGTATAGCACCCTCATGCCCCAGCCAGCCCCTCTGCCACCCAATACCCCCACCTGGAGCCTGGGTCTGACTCCTCAGCCCTGTTGCCAGCCTGGGGCTGCTCCACCATGGCTCAGCATGTTCCAGTCATGGACACACACATAAACAGTGTGCTCATGAGAAATAAACTCCAGCACAAACTGTCCCAGAGTTTATTTTTTGCCTTAATTGCACATGTAGATGTACCCGGGGTAATTATATCCATAATTGTGAAATAAATAAAATTAGCTTTGTGAGAAGAGCCTGGACATGCAGCTAAGAGAGTGCATTGTGTTTGTACTCCAATAACGTGCAGAATATTTGCTTCATTAGAGTGCTTTCCATAGCCGTTAGAATTGTACAGTAGTACTGAATCTTTGCTGGTAGGGCAGATGGCTCTTAATAAAGATGATTGCTGAACCCACTGGCAGGACTGTGTAGAGGAATCTTAAATTGCAATTGCCCTTTAACTATGGGTCACAGATAAAGGGAATTTCATTTGTAGCATTGCAGAACCCAGTAATGTTCGCTGGAACAAAATGTTTTGAAAAAGAAAAAAAAAAAAGTCTCTAGGATATAGTGTGAGGATGGCAGATGCAACAAAGACTTTTATGAAATCTGGCAGAACCAAATGAATTTCTTTGGCCAAAGCTAAGCTGTTTAAATAGATCACATCTGCCTGCCTGGTGAAGCATTAATCTTGACATTAAGTTGCTGTGACTGATTTGTTTTAATTAAGAAGAGTAAGCATTGCCATTTATTTTGCTATGTGAATTGTTCAGTACCCATTCTTTAATGATAGTTCTTTTAGATCTCATCAGCGCTGGTGCTAGAGCTAAAGGAATAAAGGAACCTTTTATTATATGTACGTTCAAATTAAATAAACATCTCCGCCCTTAACTTCTCAAACCTTTTGCTGGTTTCATCCCTCACTTCTCTGGGATGCTGGTTTCCCACCTCCTTTCTAGTATGTTTGTCTTCACTGTCTTTATATGCCAAATTGTGGGGGGAGACAGGGAAAGGAAGGGAAAAACACAGGGAAGAATAGTACAGAAACAAGGAGCATGAAAAGACTGAGTTTGCATGCATTCCCATCAGCAAGTATTTTTATGTTACTGGTTTGCACCATAGGCAAATTCCATATTTTAATGTGATGGATGGGGAGAAAAAAAGAAAAAGTGAATATAAATCCACAAAAGGATTGGAAATAGAAATGTGCAGCCCCACTGAAATCCATGAGAATCCTGGTGGGCACAGTTCTTCGCATATAGAAAGTCTAATATAAGACCCAGTAAAATAAGGATGGATGGGTGATCAAGGCGTGAGCCTTAGGTGCTGCCTAAGTGGCGGAGAGCAGTAAAATGTAGTGAGGGCTGCCTCACCTTCCCTCTCCCCCCTGTATTTCCAGCTCTGGCAGGAAGAAGGCACAGTGGTGGTAGCAGCACATCAGTATGTGGCAGTGAAGAGCACTGTGGGAAATTTAGGTTCTGCTGGGAGGTGGAGGAAGATGTCACCTCAGTTTTTGCTTCTGAAAACCAGTGTTTTTTTGGCTGCTAGACACGTGCGTTTGATGCAAATCTTCAGGGGCTGTTAGAGTATGAAGGCAAGCGTGGAATTTTCCTCTGTAATAGTACAATTATCTTTGGTATTATGGGACTTAGCTTTGGCATAATAATGCATAAAATCACATTAAAAAACTCTGAAGGACATTCAGCGTGTCTCACTACTTTTTAATCCATTTCTAATTACCAAGCTTATATTTTGTGAAAGTGTAAAAATCAGTCCATATTTTGTACATGTAAATTGTGAGGTAAGTATTAATAAATGAAACACTCACAAACTATAATAAATTTAAGTCTTGGTTACTGATTTTAATTCTAATGAATAAATCACATTGTTCAAAGATTCAACTATTAACTGTGCAAAGACATTAGCAACTCTGCAGATAAAAGGTTGACATTAAAACAAAACAGATAAACTAGGTTCTGCCTTAGCAAATATGCAAAAACATTTTTTTGAGATGCATATCAAAAACTCTTTTAAAACCACACAATCTGATCTGCTTGAAAACTGGCAGGCCAGCTTTAAGACTGCGGCTGAATTTGTGATGAAAATATGGAGTTATTAAAGTTGTTAAAGGAGCTCCTGAAATAAAGGCAAAATTCTCCCCCCTCAACAAATAAACCAAACCAAAACAAGAAACAATGTAAAATTTATTAGAAATAATATATTTTGTAGAACCCCTTATTTTCACAAAAATAGGAAAACTTCTTTGTTGTTTGAAATATCCAGGTGGAACTTACATCATTGGATTGTCCCTGCTAAGATCTAGTGTCAAGAACCAAGAATGAATATGTAGGTCAGTTTATTCTAAGATTTCTAGACTTTGGTTTTTGTTGTACAGGTTGGTTCACTCGGCTATTCTGACTCTACCAGGAGCTGCCAGCAAATTAAGAGATCTAGGTGAGAATCATGGAAGCCATCATACTGGTTCTGCTCATCTGAAAACTGTCAGTGCAATTTCTGTGTTGTTTAGCACTACATGCAAGTTCTCATTGTTTTGAGGATAACTCCTGTGTTGCATGATCATGGACTTCATTTACTGAGATGAAATGGAGCTGTATTTAAAGAAGGGAACTATTCACAGTAGAGCAGACAAAGGAAGAAAGATGTGGCTAGAAAACTGTTAAATACATTCAAGGGCACTATACAGGTGTCTCTTTAAGTATTTAGAGCAGAAAAATGAATAGTGGCTTTTTGTTGGAACTCGATGGATGTATTTCTAATTTGTAAAATGCCTGGGAAACCAAGGAACTGGCATTGGATACTCAGTCCCCTGAAATGTGGTAAGTAATGAGTTAATGTGATTTACAACAGGAAACAGGTTAAAGTGGGGGTGACAGAGAGCAGTAGGACCCAGTAGCTTAAGGTAACAGAGCTTTATACTTGGTTATGTATGGCAGAACCACACTGAGAGTGACACTGAGATTGAAAGAGAAAACACCCTCTGGGCCTGTTCTGAATCTTTCACCTAACCAGAGAGAGTTTCTATTTGAGGAATCCAGTTAATGCTCAGTCAAATATGCTGTTAAATTCATTGGTTGAGCTCCACCTCTTGGCTAAAGCACCATAACTCAGATATTTTTGTATATATTACCCAGATCTCCAGAAGGTGGAACTGTTATATACTGGGTGTTGTGCGTATGTGTGTGTGGGGGTATGCGCATGCCTGTGCACACTCCTGCCAGTAACCGGGCATATTCTGTTTTGTGTTTCTTCCCTGTTGCTACCTGCTGATTTGCTCGAGGAGCATTCAGTTAAACTTTTTAGCATTCAGTTAAAATTTTTTTTGCAGTAGCATAACTAGTAGTGAGCAGGAGAGGCACCCACTTTGGATGCAAAGTTAGGAGGGGTGTCAGAATCGCCCTAACCCCCCAGAGTCTATGCTTTGGCAGCATTGCCATGTTGGGGGCTTCAAAACAGTCCCTTGCTGCTGCCACTTCAAGAACCACAACTGGGATAGACAGATCAGTTCCTGACATGAGTAAGGCTGCTGCCTCCTCTTCCTCACCCTCACTCTTGGAACTACTCTCTTTTCCCCCAACCCCTTTTTGGCAATAAAAATGTTTGCCCTGTTGCTCCCTATCTGATCTCATTAGAAGAAATAAATCCCTGTACAACACACAATGACCATGAGGGCAGGATCCCAGTGAGCAAGATGCTCCTAGTGTCTCATCCTGAAGGGGCCCTGTATCACCAGCGAAACCCAGATCAGGGCATTCTCACTCACAGGGTGTTCAGGAAAGCTCCTCTTCAGACCTTGATGAGTTTGACATGGGCAGGTCATGGAACTCCTACATCTGCTGGCTTGTCTCCTGCCTGGAAGCCAACCAGATCACTGAAGCTAATGAGAAACATGCAGTACTACTGACTGTCATTGGCTCACAGACTTTTGACATTGTACATTCATGTCTCTGTGACAAGTCCTATGATGAAATCCTCATACTACTACTAATTCAGTTCATCCCAACTGTATCTGACACAAATAGTTCTACATCATCCAGCATAATCAGGTGCCAGATTACAGCACATAATTGAGTTGTGTTGTTTTTCTGAGAGCAGTCAACTTTTGTGCATGGGGTTCAAAATGAAGCCCTACAATGCAGACTTCTCATGAAAAAAACAACTTAATATTCACCATTTCTCAAGAGGAAGCACTTGTTTATAAGGCTGCAACTCTTCAGTCAACAAAGACCCAAGCATTGTCCACATTGTCCACAAGCATTGTTGAAAATATGTCAACTGAGACTCACCAAGTGCAATCCAAAGAATTCTCTAAAGTTCCCAAACCACAACCAGTTCCCCCCAAAAATAAATTCTTCATTCCTGAGAATAGCTATAGCTGTAGTGAGAGTCACAAATACAGCACATTATTTCTGTGATGCTGAACATCATTACAAATGCAATATCACTTCTAACATGTTTGTTGTAAGAAGTTCAAACTGTCCTGAAAGAAGTCAACCAAGCAGGGTATGCCTCTGACTGCCACAAATACTGTTGCTGATCTGAATGAAATGTCAGCCTGTGGCATGCTCACAGATGTCCATATTACTGGGTTTGTCACTGGTGTGGATACTGTCCCTCCAGAAGAAGACCTACATTACAGTGATGCTTGAAGGTGCTGTGTGTCATGGAGGTGGACTCGGGATCTGAGTTTTCCTTAATTTCAGAAGTGACATGTGATTTGCTATAGACCCCAAATCATCCCCCTTTTGTTCTATGTAAAGCAAGCTTTATCGATGACAGGAAGCAAGCAGTTCACTTGAAAGGAGAATGCTATGTCAACATTCAGTATTGAAAGAATTGAAGGGTTCTCTGTCTCATAATTGCCACAGGACTGTAGACAAGTTTGCTAGGTAGAGAACGGTTGAAGTCATTGTGCATCAATTTAGCAGAAGTGCACAACATTGTGGGACACCATTCTAATGAAGATGTAAAAGACTTCAGTTTTTGAAGAAAAGTTAGGTACATACAAAGGCCCATCTGTTTCATTTATGTTGGAGCCGACTGTGGCACCAATTCAGATGAAGCCTCATTGTATTATACTCACTCTCTGTCCAAAGGCTGATGCAGAGATTGATTATCTTGTAAAACATGATGTCCTAGAAGCATTGGTAAATCTGTCACGATCCACTTTTGTTGTACCCATGTACAAATCCAGAAGACATTGTTCTGCCAGTAGGCTTCGTTTTTATGAGTTCATCAGCTATTGTTCTAGACCCCTGAATTCCTCTATCTGCCAAAGAAGAGCTGCAGCAAACCTGCTGCCATCTCCAGTGAGATAACTTCAGTCCCTGAAATGGGTTGTCCTAGGTGAGTCACCATCTGGCCCAAGTACTTAAAGAAGTATGTTAACTTTGGGGGAACCATGTTATGTACTGATGTTCCCTATGTGCACTCTTGTCAGTAGATGGGGCTATTCCCGTTGTGTTTGTCTCCTGTTGCTGCCTGCTGTCATACTTGAGGAGCATTCAGTTCTGCCTTTTGGTTTGTACACTGAAGATAGTTTCCGTGTTGCTCCCCATCTGATTTCAATGAGACAAAGAAACCCCTGCAAGGCACTAACCACATGGATTGAGAACTATGTTACTGGAATGTGGGAGAAATAATGGTGAAAGGGTTTTTAGGATGAAGGACAGGTCTTTGGGACATGAATATCAGTACCTGAAAGAAATGCCCTTACCCAGACACATGGCTCAGTCCACTGGCACCATCTGCTGCAAGATGCACCAAAATCTATGGGCAGTCAGCACTGAAGCTACCTCCAAGTATACAGGGAAAGCTAGCTGTCAGCCTCAAAAGCATGAACAGAAATAGACACTGACACTGAACCATCATGCCCTTGATGAGTCACATTACAAAATTATATTTATATCCCAAACCATGGTTCATAGAAATAGAAAAATGGTGATACTGAGCATAACTATAAATAAACACTAGATACTGTATTAGTAAAATTAATTTGGGGAAAATATCTATGCATGACTACCATGAACCTGCAACCAGGCCTTATATTGTGTGGATTCCTCACGCATCTAACATGATATCTATTTCAAAAGGGGCATGACATCCATTTAAAAATATTACCTGACTTTGCAGACTATGGGACAAGCAATGCTGACATTCTGTGAAGGACAGGCTGATGATGTCTTTCTGGGATCATTGAGAAATTTGCATGGTACATTGCAGCTCAGAAAGTATAGTAAAAAGCTACCATCTCTGTTTATATCTACAGTGGGCTCCAAAATGGTGGTTAGCTTCCAGCCCCAAGCTAGCAGAGGAAACTGATGGACCTGTGGTATTGCAGGGAAGACTGTGGGAATGAAGGGTAGGTTTAGTGCAGTGTCAGGGCTAGGGATGGTGAAGGAGTGGCTGGGGAAGAAATATGGTCCTGGTCTGTGAGAAGTGGCAGTAGGACTCAAGCAGCCAGTAGACCCACAGCTACCAGCTGTCCCTGAGGATGCCAAATTGGAAGAGCGGGAGAAGATGGCTCTGTAAATGAGTGAGTCATTGTACTTTTGGTAGAAAAAGAGAGTCAGAGGCACCTGGACTACAGTAAAATAGTAAGATGAAGCCCGAAAGACCCTGAGGATTTTTTTTGCAGGAGAACTGGCTGAAAGTAACTACCTCTGCCTAATCTCCTTTTTTCTCTGTTTTACTGTCCTGGAGAAGGGAGGGGAGCGAGATCTAACTACTACTCCATCCCTTCAACAGTGAACACTCCCTCCCATTCCCATCCCAGGAACAGGACCAGAAGAGGGATTCTGAACAATTTCAAGAAAACCACTTCCAGCAGTCTCTTGCCTCTCATTCCCATCCTTTTCACTATACCATTTAAAAAAATAATACTTAAGAAATTAACATGCAAAATCCTCCATTGTTGTGGAATGAAGCTACAAAAATGCTCACTTGTGCTCTGAGCTTTTCGTGTATCAGAGAGATCAACGGCAAATTCAGAATTCGAGTTCACTTGCAAGGGCAGAAGAGCCACAGTAAGAAATAAAAGTGAAAACTTCTGAAACAAATCACCAGGTTTACTTTCAAAGACATTTTGGCATGCTACTGTCATTTTGTCATTTCTGTCATGCTACTTCCTTCTCCTTCCCAATTCACTTTGGCCCAGAAAGGTTTAATGTTCTGTATTGACATTGAAAGTCCTGCAAGGGAGCCAGCGTTTCATTGAACATGCAAGGAGAGTCTCAGGGGAAAAGAATACAATTAAGTCACTTCAAATAATATATCCTTACTTCTAATCTGTTCACAGCTTTATGATTACAAAGGAGTACAGTTTAATTACAAAAAAGATGAAGTAAGAATGATAAACGAAATAGGAAATATGGCTTTAGAGGTTTATTGAGCTTTTATTTTCCTTTAGTTGCTATAGTAATGTTTGGCACATTTGTTAGTTATTCTAGCAAGCTGTCTCTTAGGGTGCCCCTAGGAGATTTGTCAGTTCAGGAAGAATGAGAACAATGAGCATTGCTGCAGTTGCTGTAGATAAAATTCAGTAGTTTGGAGAATTACAAATGTGCAATCAGTTCACACACGAATAATGATGTTACAGAGATATAGTGCCTTTCATGCAAAGGAATACCAGGACAATTGGTCAAGCCTGTAAAGAAAAAATTATTCTAGTTTTGTATTGTACTGTACAAAAAAGTGTTCCTTTGGTTCTGTATCAGACCAACCCCACCACAATAACCATCTTTATGAGAATACTGCTCAGGATGGGAAGCATCCATTGGAAACCCTGAGGCTTCTGTAATTTTTCTGGGATCCAAATTCTTTCTAGCTTTTTCATGGAATCACTCTGGTGTCCAACTGTCTAGCTCTGACATGGCATCCTTGCAGGCCAGTCAAAGCTCTTTGGGGCAGTTCTCCCTTCAAGGCCATATGTTATACAGCCACTACTGGCTCTTTGCAGATCCTGGTCCCTCTTTCTACTCAATAGCTTCTCAATTTAGAGCAAGGGTATCAAACTCAATTGAGTTGGTGGGCTGGATGCAGAATACAGGTCTTCCTGTGAGGCAGATGACCCACCTTTGGATCCAGCCCATTGGGTTTCTTGCCATGGCTACCCTATGTACAGCATGTACATGGGGTTTAATGCTGCCACTGCTCACTGCCCCACTGTCTGTTTTGCATGATGAACACAAATTTGGTGGCAGTGAAGGGCAAGGGTGTTGATAACCTCTTGGGATGAATACAGAAGTAGGTTGTTTAGCCAAAGAGAAGTTCTGAAGGCTGAATGACCCACTTCTGCAGGCTGTAGGTTTGACACCCTGATTTGGAGCTTAAGGGCATGTTTACATGTGTGCTTTAATATGCATTAGCCCATTTTAATGTGTGTTTAAGTATCACAAAAAGTGCACTTTTGCTAATGCACACTAAAATAAGCAAGTGCACCTTTTTTACTACCTCAAATGGAGGTATTACACTTAATGCACAGTACCAAAAGTGTATTAATGAATGTGTAGATATGCCCTTAGCAACTGTGCTGCTGCTCCTTTTTTGTGGAAGGTGAAGGGAACAGAAGATTATTAGGTTAAAGTGTCATTGTCAGAAATGTTATTGTGAGTTGTTAAAATATTTGGTGTGTCCTTAAAATCTCAGCTCTGCAATCACATCATTAAGTAACAATTCCAGGTTTCATTTAAAAATAAAATATGATAAATTTCTGTTTTTTTTCTGGTTATAGATTTAAAAAGCCTGAATACTTGAACTGAATGTACCTTAAAGACTAAAAACAGAAAGCAAACAATCTCAACCACCAGTGTGGTGATTGTGACTTTCTTATAACTTTGGAATGTGTCCATAAGAACATAAGAACTGTGATTTAGTGGGTGCATCTACACATATGCTTTAATGCACATTAATGCATCATGTAAAAAAATATGACATGACACGCACTATTGCACATTAGCACAGCTTAATGTGCACTGCATCACACCCCAGCACTGCACCCCAGCTTCTGCATCTCTGTTCCGGTCTGCTGCCCAGCCTGCCACCAAGCTGTAGTCTGGGGACAGCAGGGGGAGGGAGCCTGCACTGCCTGTGGGCCCCTCCCCTACCATCACTGCAAGAGCCTAAACTTTGCCTGCCCCAGCTGCCTTGGCAGGCCACCCGCACCTTCACCTCCACTCTCACCAGAAGCACACCCTGAGTGGCTGAACTGAACGGCTTCTACCATCACTGCTTCTGCCCCCTCCCAGGAGAGGGAGATTCTCTGCTGCACCACCCTGACACCATACCTGCACTGAATCACTTCCTAACTGACTGCTCCTACCCTCTCCCACAGCTACCTCCCTGCATCTGATCCTGATTTGTCTTCCTGCCTACTGCTTTGTTGCTGAGTGACTGGCTTGAGTGGCTCCTGGACAGATCTTCCACAAACAAAGCCCCTTCACTGCTCCAGTCATCTTTTACACCTGTGTCAGCAGCCTTCCCTGTGTGTTTTTTGCCCTCGTGTGGTTAAGTCCTGTGGTTCACTCCCCCTGAGTAAGCCAGCTCGAGTTTCCTCAGCCCTTGTGTGTTTGTATGCTTTTCTTTATTGTCTTCCCTGCCCTCATGTGAAACAATGACAGGGCAGGAACCTTCTGGAGAGGGGGAAAAGATGCCCCACAGAGCTTCCTGCAGCCCCCACTATGGGGGTGGATCTCAGCCAAGCCCCCAAGGGGGGCATCAGCCTTGCCCTGAAGACTCCATCCCGGAGGCAGTCCAACCAACCTCCTCCAGGGGTGGAGGAACCTGTAATCTCTGCTGCAAGGGCAGGTGGGACTCCAGTAGGGAGCCAACAGGGTCAGGGAGTCACCTGCCTGGAGGGGTTCCCAAGCCCCCTCCCTCATCATCGGGGGGTGTCCCAAGGACACCGGGGCTAGAGGGAAACCCCGGCCCAAAACCAAAGGAAACAAAAACACATACTTATTCTTTTCAGGAGTCGAGGGCATCAGAGGTGCGCACGCCGGGAAACCACCTGCACAGTTTATTAGCTGCGCTTACATTCAGTTGAGGCCGGGTGACGTCAATGACAGGCGCCACCCGGCGGGTATAAAGCATGGCTCCAGGGGCACAGGAGGGGAGCTGCAGGAGAACGTGAAGCTCGGAGGGAAGCCCGAGGCTGGAAGCAGGCACTCGCGACGTGTCTTTGCCTTGGGCAGGGTAAGCAGCAGCAGCGCCAGGAATGGTGAGAGCCGCAGCCGTGAGGACCCCAGCTGTGGAGCCAATGCAAGAGTCGGTAGGAGAGCGGGGATGGGAACCACTGATGAAGGAACCGGTGGAAGAGTTGGCAGGGATGCCAGTGAGGGAACCGGTAGAAGAGCCAGCAGGGACGCTGGTGGAAGAACCAGTGGAAGGGCCGGCAGGGACACTGGGGAGGAAACCCACAGGGGCAACAGAATCTCGGGTCTCGTAGTCCTCAGACCAGAACCCAGCTCAAGTCATCAAGCTGAGCAGGTCAGGGATGAGGGAAAAGCTGAGGCGGGGCCGGTGATAAGAGGCTGAAAGATCCACAACTGAAGGTAGCGTTGGCCTGGGTCTGTAGGGGAGGTTGGAGGCCCGTGAGTGCCCGCCAAAGGCATGTTGTCACTGAAGGCTGTGGAAAGGGGGACCCCACCACTGAGCGTGCAGTTAAGACTGCGGCTGATGAGTTCTGGGGGTCTGCCACCGTCACCCGGGGTGCCCTCTGGGGACCCTCCTGCGGGACCGGGGCAGACTTGGTCAGCCACCCAGGCAAAAGTAGCCTGGGAACGCCTTTTGGAGCGGATGCAGGCACAGGGGGCAAGGTCAGGGGAAAGGGCTCGTCTTCAGCCTCTATCACAGCTGGGGGTGGGGAGGGCAAGGGCTCTGCCCTGAAGCCTAGATCATCAGCGCCTGAGGGGACCAGGTGCATTACACCAACCAGTACACCCACTCAGCCTGTCCCTGTCCCTAGCTCAGGCCCCACCAACATGGCCCCCTGTGGGGGGAACTGCAACTATGCACAGGCAGCTTCAGGGAGATCCAAAGCTGGGGGGGCCTGGACCCTTCACCATCGGCCCTTCTAGCTCGGGCAGCAGGGCCCCCTTTCTAGCACTCACCTGCAGGCATGGGGTGAAGTGCCAACTGCCCAGGTAGGAGAACCTACAATTTGAGACCTGGGTGCAGACCCTGGCTTGGGTAGTGGGGGCCCCCAAGATCATGGCATCTTCCCACTTCCATGCCAAGAGGGTCTTTTTCCTTGCCTTGGAGGCTGCTGCACAACAGACGGTGGAGAGGGGGCTTGTGGTGGAAGGTGAATATGTCCCCCTGGAGCCTCTAGAAGAGCTGAGGACCACCCTGGTCCTCAGTTTCAGCCCTCCTTATATTCCCAAATGGGTCCTACTCCCCCAGCTCCAAGCCCTGGGGACACGTATCTCCCTGGTGGTGGCCCAGTCACTGGAGTGCTGAGACCCTGGCCTCCACCACGTGTGCTCTTTCTGTCACCAGGTCATGATCCAGCTAGTGGCAGAAGCACAGTTGGAGGCTGAGGGGTGCCTGGTAGTTCCTTACCGGGAGACCTGTTGGGGATTTTCTATACACTGGGGGACCTGTGGTGCTTCAGGTTCTGTGCCCCAGGGCCAGGTGGTGAAGGCATCTGCAGGTCCCACTGGAAAAAGGAAGGCCTGGCAGCAGAACCTCCTCCCTCTGATCTAGGGGATACAGAGGTCCTGGGGCTCACCCCGGTGAGTTCTGAGGGAGGAGGTCCCCTTTCCCAGGATCCTAAGGCAGATGCCAGAGACACCTAGGTGACTGGTGGGTCTCTTCCCTCCCACTGCCAGGAAAATTTCATTTGCAGCCTGCCCCACAGTTCTACACCAAAGTGGGTCATGGTAGAGTCCCCTAATAAATGGGCGAATCTCATCAGGAACCCTGCACAGACCTCCAGGGCTCTAGCTCTACCCCACCATTTTGTGAAGGAGCCCCACCCCACCCTTACCTCTATCCCCATCCCAGGGAGCTACAGAGCTCTCCCATCCCAACCAGAGTCTGGGGTCTTAGTGGACTGGGAGTTTTAGATGGTGCCAGAAGAGCACTCTGAGCTCCAGGACCAGGAGGAGGGCACCTAAGAACCAGCAGGCTCTGGTCCCGGGGGATGAGCTACTTGAATTTCTTGACTGTGAATACACCCACTGGCCCGCCAGCAAGGCATAGCTGGCTTTGAACCCCTGGGGAGATTTTGAAAGCGTCCTTGCCACTGGGAGGGTGCTGGCAAGGGAAGGAATGGGGCCCAAAAGCTGCAATGCCCGGATCTGTAGGTGGGCCTGCAGTTTCATAGATGCCCTCTATTCACATGGGAGGGTGCTACTCAAACTGTGGGGGCTCCACACTGGGCGTTGAGTTGCGTGAGGTCCCTGCTGAACTGCCTACTCCAGCCATGAGGTCATTTAAGATCACGACCCTCAATGTCCATGGCTGCAGGAAGGGTCTCTGGGTGCTCTCCTTCCTTCAGAAAGGGGGGTACCCCATTGTATTCTTGCAGGAGACCCTGATGACTCCAGGTGATGAACCAAATTGGCTGCTGGAGTGGGGAGGTAGGGTCTTTTTTAGTCACCTCTCAGACACCTCATCTGCGGTGGCCACCCTGTTCTCCCCAGGCCTGCAGCTGGAGGTCCTTCAGGACATTGATGTGGTGTTGGGCCATCTGCTGCACCCCTGGGTCCAGGTGCGGGGACTGGTCCTGAACCTTCTGAAGGTGTATGCCCCTGCAAATGACCCAGAGTTGGTGGATTTCTTCTGCCATGTGGCCACATACATCAGCACCCTCAACCCTCATGAGTGCCTGGTCCTTGATGGAGACTTTAACATCACACTAGATGCATGAGACCAGTCAGGCAAAGAGAGGAACCAGGCCGCCGTAGGCGTCTTGAGGGAAATCCTGATGGACTACTCCCTGGTGGATGTCTGGTGTGCCTGTCACCCCACTGAACCCCCACTTTCAATTATGTGAGGGTGGGGGAGAAGCAGGCATGCCACTTCTGGTTAGACAAGCTTCATATCTCTTTGCTGCACTTTGCCTGGGGCCACTCCTCTGGCATCCGGCCGACCCCTTTCAGTGATCATCACCTTGTCTGGGCCCAAGCCATGCTGGGACCTGGGTGTCCGGGGTCAGCCTACTGGCATTTTAATGCTAGCCTGATGGAGGATGTGAGCTTCAGAGAAGCTTTCCAGGAGTTCTGGCTGGCCTAGCAGGAGCAACGGGCAGCTTTCCCCTCAGCTTGGAGATGGTGGGATGTGGGGAAGGTGCTCATCTGGCTTTTTTGCTGTGGCTATACTCGGGGCACACCCAGCAGAGGGATGTGGTCCAGGAGCAGCTCAAGTGGGAAGTGCTAGAGCTGGAGAGGCATCTGGCCACTGACCCAACCAACCCATTCCTCTGTGGAGAGTGTCGGGAGAGGTGGGAAGAGCTTCGTGTTCTGGACAACCACTGTGCCCATGGTGCATTTGTCTGCTCACATGTTCAGCTCCTTCAGGAGGTAGAAGAAGCAGGAGCTGAGGTCTGTGCCCTGGAGAAGAGGTGGGGGGCCAAGAAGTACATTATCTGCTTTCTGGTAGGTGACATGATGGGGATGCTGGATCCAGGCAAGATGTGCCCATACGCACGGGCCTTCTATGAAGAGCTCTTCTTCCTGGATTCAACCAGTGCTGAGGCCTGTCAGACCCTGTGGGAGGGACTCCCGCAGGTCAGTGGGGGTGACCAGGACCAGCTGGAAGCTTCTCTTACTCTGGCTGAGTTTTCAGCTGCCCTCTGCCTGGCAACAAGGCTCCGGGCATTGATGGGCTGACCTCGGAGTTCTACCGGGCTTTCTGGGATGTCCTCAGCCCAGACCTTGCTGCGGTCTGGGCTGAATACGAGCGAAGTGGGGAGCTCCTCCTGTCATGACAGAGGGCCATGCTGACCCTCCTGCTGAAGAAGAGAGATCCCTGTGACCTAAGGAATTGGCATCCTGTGTCCTCCTCTGCACAGACTACAAGGTGGTAGTGAAGGCCATCTCACTGCGCCTGTGGTCTGTGCTGATGGATGTGATCCATCCCAACAAGACATACACGGTACCCAGATGTTCCATCTTTGACAACCTGTACCTGGTTTGGAACCTCGTGGAGCTAGTGTGCTGGGAGGACCTGTCTTTCACCATCCTATCCCTGGACCAGGAAAAGGCAGGTTTGACAGAGTGGATCATGGGTACCTCACAGGCATGCTGCAGGCCTTTGGCTTTGGGCCCCACTTCATACAGGCTTTCCAGGTGCTGTACACCTCTGCAGAATGTTTGGTCAAGCTCAACTGGAACCTGATGGAACCCCCATTCAGGAGAGGGGTGCATCAAGGCTGCCTGCTATCAAACCAGCTGTACACCTTGGCCCTGGAGCCCTTCCTCATTCTCCTGCGGAAGCAGGTGGTGGGGTTGATGCTCTGGGTCCTGTCAGCATATGCTGATGATGTACTTCTCATGGTCCAGGACTTGGGTGACCTGGCATGGGTGGAGGCCTGCCAGGCATTGTCCTCAGTAGCCTCCTCTGCCCAGGTCAACTGAGTCAAGAGCTTTGGCCTGGCAGTAGATGATGGGTGGTAGGTGAGCTCACACCCATCCGTGTTCCATGGGATCCATTGGAGTGTGGGCTTGCTGTTCTACTTGGGGGTCTACCTGTCCCCCACAGATCCCTCCCTGCCAGAGAACTGGCACCAGCTGGAGGCAAGGGTGGTGGAATGGCTCTGGGCATGGGCAGGGTTCCTGTGATGTCTCTCCGTGTGTGGGAGAGTGCTGGTGCTGAACCGGCAGGTCCTGTCCATGCTCTGGCTTACACACCCGGTCTGTGCCCCCTGAGGCCCTGATGGGACTCCAGAGATGGGCGCTGGAGTTTTTTTGTCTAGGACAGCACAGGGTCACTGTCGAGGTCCTGAGTCTCCCCATGCAGAAGGGTGGCCAGGGCCTGGTTTCCTTGTGCAGCCAGGTCTTGGCATTCTGCCTTCAGGCCCTGCAGCAATTGCTATATGGTATTGGCAGCCATGTGGGATGGGGCCACCTGGGGCGTGCTTTCCTCTGCCACTTCTGAGGGCTCTGATATGACTGGCAGCTCTTTAGCCTGCAGGACTTCCCCCTGCAGGACCTGTGAGGGCTGCCAGATTTCTACCAGGACCTCCTCCTGGCCTGGAGCCTGGTCTTCACCTCCAGGTCCCCTGCAACAGTTGCCCAGGGTGTCAACTTGCTCATCAAGCTCCTTCTCTGGAACCCCCAGGTGGATGTGCCAATGGCAGAGGTGTCCCAGTTGCAACAGAGGTTGATCCTGGCTGGTGTCACCAGTATTGGAGACCTCCTGGACTATGATAGGCAGGAGCGGGTGGACTCTTCTGTGCTGGCCTGGCACTTGGGTCTACTCATGATGTATGCAACCTGCCATCTTGTCCAGGAGGTGAAATCTGCCCTTCTTCCTGACACCCTTGCCTTTACTGACCAGATCCTGCATGACACCGATCCCTGCCCCCCCTGGAATTTGTCATGAGGCTGGCACCTCACACAGCTTCATGGCATTCCCTGCTCCACCACCTGAGCTGGCTGGAGGACACCAGACCGGTCTGCTTTTCCACCATCCATCACTATCACTTCTACACACTCATGTGCTGCATTGCCCATCATGCCATCCTCGCATCCCACCCAGACACCAAGTGGTGGGTACCTGCTCAGCAAGGGTATGGCTGGAGCACCCCAGTGGCCGAGTCTATACTCCACCCTGATCCCACGAGCCATTAGGGACCTCAGCTGGCAGCTCATCCATGGAGTCATCATCACAGGCATGTATGTGGTGAGCTTCACAGACACTCTGGTCTCCTGCCTCTTCTGCAGGCAGAGGGAAACCCTGGTGCACATGGCCCTCGAGTGCACCAGACTGCAGCACCTCCACCTCCAGAGTCTCCTCTTTCGGCTGTAGTTGAATTTCACCCCCCATCTTTTTGTTATGGGTTACTCCATCCATGGCCCCACCATGCCCGGGACCTCATGGTCAGCCTTCTCTTGGCCCTGGCTAAGTGGGCTCTGTATTTGACCAGGAAGGAGGCTCTGACTGGGACGGTGCCCAGAGACTGTCAGGCCACTTTCCTCTCACTTGTCCGTGCATGCCTCTGGGTGGAGCACCAGCATCTATCAGCTCCTTGGATGCCTTTGAGGATCAGTGGGCATGGCCTGGGGGGCTCTGGTCAGTGTCCCCCTCAGGCGCACTTATTTTCATGTTTTGACCATTTGACCCACATGACACTCCGATCCTGTTTTTTGCCTTTTTGTCCCAAGAATTCTTTGTATCTTTTGCCCATTGGCCACACACAGTAAGGGCTATTAGTTAGCCAGGTGGGCCTTAGACCCCATGATTCTTGAAGGATACAAATAGATAGGAGCATCTGGGGGCCAGCCAGTTGATATCTGGGGACACTACCTCTTGTGCCAGTTGAACTCCTGCAGCAGCATCCCAAATCCATTTTTTAAAATACCCCCAAATCCATGTTCTTCCACAATTACAACAAAAAACACCTCCCGCCCTCTGCACAGGAACTGTGTGACCCACTCTGGTGCAAAGCTGGACTTGTGAGTTGCATGGTGTTGGGCCGGGCCGGGTCCTGCCGTGAGCTGCCAGCTCTGGCAACTCACCTCCTCACCCCCTCTCACCACCCTGCCCCCCTGCCACACACCTGCCCCCTGCACCCAGCCCCAGTGCCTGTAGCTCTGCTGCAGGCATAGGTACAGCACTGTGTGACCTCCTGGACTCCTACATGCTGAATGGACCTGGCCAGGCCCATCTAAGGCCATGCACTAGTGGCTAGACCAGGTCCATTTGGCATGTAGGAGCCCAGGTCACACAGGACTGTGACACTGCCCACTGTGCCTCCAGGAGATCCACAGCCACGCTACCTGCTGCCACCGGCGCTGCAAGGGCTGGGTGATGGAGGCAGGCATGTGGCAGGCCCCACTTGAGCCCTTCCACGTCCCCCACTGGGATATGCCCCTTCTCCACTGCTCCCCATTCCCCTCCACTCCTCACAGCCCCCAAGAACTCATCGACTCCCAGCACCCCCCTGCCACCTGTCACCTACACTCACACTGCCCCCCTCATTCCCTAACTTACCTTGGACAGCGTCGGGGGCAGCAGGAGCACCACAGAGCTGCTCTGGCTGAAACCAGAGTGTCTTTTCTGGAGGACTGACTCCTGTATTTGTTCCAGGCACGGTCTGGGACCATACCTTGCCCTGCTGTTCTGTGTAGAAGGTTTTTTTTTTGATCACTGGGTATTCAGGAGTCTAATTTTGTCCCCACACTGAAAACTAGCAGCATGGGGAACATTTTTTCATTCCTGCATGTGCTTCTTGCAGTGTTGCAAAGGGGTTTGAGATGCTGCAAGAGGCACGCACACACTCGTCTGGATCAGCCTAGGCTGGCTACACCTTTAGCACAGTCTCATCTTTTAGATGAGATAAATGAGATGAGACTTCACATGTCTGGTTATACAGCTGCATATTTTTTCTCTTGTTTGGCTGCTAGTGTTTTTTATCTAGAAATTTTTCATAAATCCACACAAGAAAAGGTTTAGAGGCATCTGAGCTGGAATAGAATAGAAATAGAATAGAAGGGTAATGATCATGACCCTTCTTTGGTACTGTGAGAATGAACAGACCTGGTTTAATGAGTCATGGAGTATGCTCACCAAGAAGCTGTACAAAAGAAAAGAAAAAGAAAAAAGGAAAGGAGACAGAAAAGAAAAATCCCAAACCAGACCTTCAAAGTAAAAACTTTAAATAACTTAAATAGCATGTGTGTACAAAGTGTGGCCCACGTTTAGCCTGCAGAAAGTACAGTATATTTAGCAAGTGTACTGTTTCTCTGAATTAATTAGCACTGCACAGCTGAGAGGGTGAGAATGTAAATCATAGATGACAATTGGAAGTGGGTGTTTTTGTTCTTCTGAACAATGTATGCAGCCAGTGTGAACATTCAAAGTTGGTTAAAACTTCCATAACTTTTATTGTACATTGGATTTTGGCAACAAGGGTATAATCAAGGCAGTAGAGAGTAGTGTAATAGAGAAAAGTTTTAGGGTGTGTGCTTTCTCAGATGCATTTAGTTGAGAATCTTCTATGTAGATTACTGCATGGGAATTGGTTTGAGACTAGAGAAGTTCTGAACCTGCTGTCATTTTTGTCAGGTATCAAACTTGCTCTGGTTTTCTCCAAGGTAAAAGAAACACAGAAATAATTTTAATTGGATCTATAATTCAGAGACTGACATCAGCAACATCCACGTTGGTATTATTGACCATTTTGGGGGCATCCAAATGTGTATGGACGTTTGGCTCCCTGGGGACAACTAGCAGTGGTGCACTTTACACCACAGTTACGTGTCCCTGGGGAACACCTGTGCTGTGAGCACTCTGGCACATGGCAGGTTGCCCTGGATGGGGTAGGGGAGGCTGGGGCCAGCACTGGATTGACCCTAGCAGACATACCTGCGTTTCTGGGGGCTGTAGCTAAGGCAATTCTGCCATGCAGAACCTGGCTGGCAGCAGAGCATGGCTCCAGGTGACCTGGCTCCACTTTTCAGCAGTGCACACTGCCTAAGCATGCACTTCATATTTTTTTCCCCGCATTTTTTTAACCCATGGATAGGGGTAAAAAATAAAAAAACATGGAAAAAAAACTGGTGCAGTGCATGCTTGGGCAGTGCACTGAACACCAGACTGCAGTATGTGGCACTGCAGTCATGTTTGTGGTGCTACCTACTGCACGACTATGCTTATCTGGATGCACCCTTTGAGTTTGTTCCTGTGGGTGTGGAGTAGGCCTGGATCAATAGAGAACCCAATGCCATGACCCCCTGTTATGTGTTATGGATAGCTCATAACCACAACATCTGAGGTAAAGAGTCTTTGTGGCACTAAAAACACAATTTTGGACAGACTAATATAAGCTCCACCAACTGTAGACTGTAGTATCTGAAACGTGTCCATAGGCTGAAAACCTTTGACAAAATGGTGATACCAGGGCAGGTTTGGGGCCCACAGGATTAGAAGGAAATTCAAGGGTCAGATAGTTCAGTTCTTTGTCAAATATGCAGGCTGTGCTATTCTTGTACTACCCCAGCCAAATGCCCATCCAGCTTCCCTTTGAAAACCTCTGGTAAAGGTGATTCCACAACTTGCTTGGGTATCTTCTTTTACTGGTCTACTGTTCTGATAGGAAGGATTTTTCCCCCCCCTGATATTTAAGCTAAACATGTTTTGCTGAATTTAAAGCTCATTTTGTCTTTTCTTCTACAGCAAAGGAGAGCAGTTGTTCTTCCTTCTGCTTCAAGTAATTAAACTGCTCTCATGCCTCCCCCCAATCCCTTTTTTTGCCAGATAAAACATATTCAAGTTTCTCAGTCTTTCCTCATATGCTTAGCACTCTATCCCCTTTATCTTCGTTGTTTCTTGCTTCTAGACCTTTTCTAGTTTGTCCACATCTTCTGAAATTACAAAGTCCAGAATTGCACAGTTCCAGCTAAGGGGTAACCAGCATTCAGTAGAGTTGTATTATTTCCTACTGAGTCTTGCATACTACACCTCCTGTTAATGCAGCCCAAAAGTGCATTTTTTTTGTTGGCAACTGCATCACATTGGCTCCTCAGGAGCTTGTGATCCACCAGTACCACTCCCCCTAGCCCCCATATACTTTCAGCAATGCTGTTGCCTTACCAATCATCTTCCACTCTGTGCATTTTGTTTTTCTTCCTTAGGCGTAGCACCTCACTTTTGTGTGCAGTGAACTTCATTACATTGCCTCTCTAGCCCAGCTCTCAAATCTATCAAGATCCTCTGGAAATTCTACTCTTATCTTCCAAAACTGGTCAGTAGGCTCTGACTGGTCCATAGCTGGTCAGAGTATACTGACATTTTTTGCCATCTGCAAAAAAAAGCATAACTGAACAGTTCCACACCCAGGGCAGTGCTGGCTGCTCCAGTGCTGATGGCAGCAGCCCAAACAGTCACAACTGTGACTGTAACTATTTTTATGGATCCCCACAAAGAGAGCACCCGAAGCAGCTGCCCCAGTCACTTCCCCTCTGTTATGCTGCTGTTTGCAAAGTTGATCAGGAAGCTCTTGATTCCAGGACACAGATCTGTAATAAAAATGGTAAACTACACCAGACCTAGAACAGAACCCACTGGACCCTCCTTGAAACCTCATATCTTTCTGATATGCAGCCATTTAGATGTACTCACCACTTGCAATGATAAACCAATGAGGTATCCACGTAACAGTAAATGCATTCAGCCTACATTTCTCCAGTGTGCTTATGAGACTGTTATATTTTAAATACTGATAAGCTATAGAATATCCTTCATTGGACTGTTTCAAGAAGAGGCTGGATAGGCTCCTTTCTGTGATGCTTTAGGAATAGCAAATCCTGCAGGGGATGTGATCCTTGAGAATCCATCCTGTTCTATGAACCTCTATATGCTGATTAGATGTGGCAAAATGATCATGCAGTAAGTATTTGTAGATCCCTTTGCTAGCAGTAATGTCTAGATTATTACAAGATCAGTATTGTGTAAGCTTACACCACACACTTTTGTTAGTCTGTATGACCCCCCTCTACATGTTCAGATAAAGGTGCAATAGAGCCTAATGTGTAATCCACACAATTGTGCCTCCTGCCATGCTACATGTGCATGGGAGGAAGTACAACTGTGGGATCACACATTAGCTCCAATTGCACCATATTGCTGGTTCAGGGGGAGCCTGATCCTGGGCTCCACCTGCACTGGTAAGAAGAAAATTCCCACAGCCAAGAGCCCTTCAGTTGAGGAGCTTCTAGCCATGGGGGCTTCATGTGCATCCCTGCAGCTGGAAGACACAGCTGCTGCAGTCTCCCAGCCCCTCAGGTATGTGAGGGGTGATTCCAGAAGCCAGAGTTGGCAGCTGCTGGAGCTGAGAGTCCCCTTAGTTGTGGGCATGGTACAGTCCTGAGGCTGGGACCCCATTAGTTGATGGGGCTCCCAACTGCAGGGAAAATCTTGCTACACTTGCAATTTAAAGCTTAATAGCAACCAGCTATAAAGTTAATATACAGGCGGTCCCCAGTTAACGAATGAGTTATGTTCCTGAGACCGTCTTTAAGTCGATTTTGTATGTAAGTCAGAACACATACCTTTTTAATGACCGAGAAGGTGAGGAGAGAAACCAGGCTTCACCTTAGGACAGCATCAGCCGAAAGTGGGGGTGGGAGGGTGGGAAAGAAAAATGGCAGCCAAGCGCAGAGCGCTAGTGCAGAGCATGAGCACAGTCCCAACGCTGCCATGTGGGTGCAGCACCCAGTGGGACCCCGTGTCCCTCCTGGCCCGCGCCATTCGTAAGTACAGATGTCCGTAACTCAGACGTTTGTTAAGCGGGGACCACCTGTACATTTTCAAGGTCTAACTGCTTAGAGTTTTTTATCATGTGATAGCTACTTTGCACATGTAGCTGGTTTCAAGGTAATTGTGCAATTAACCAGTTAATTGTATGATACCTGTAATGTGTACAGGGGGCCTATGAGGTGCAAATCTACCCTGCCTTTTGGTAGTCTTCAGGCTAATGGGCTAACTACATCTCTGAGCTCTGCTCAAGATAACACCCATGCTTTCCTATTGACTCCACTGAAATGTCAAAAGTATAAACACAATTATTAGTGGCACATTGTGACTGATCAAATCATTCCTTAAAACCACATGGCATCAATTATATACTCTTCTATAAACAGGTTATACTTAGCTAGTTTATATAGGCAATAACGCTTAATCACTGTTTTCTGAGTAGCTTGTTATACTTTGAAAGATACTACAGAAGTGTATGGCCCATTTTTCGATTCTTTGGCGATAACACAGAGATGTATATGTGGGATGGCAGTGTTGTGCTTTTACAGGAACAGGTTTATTCTACAAATAGTGTTGTATGTAATATGAATATTAAATAATTTAAAAAAGAACCAGTCAAGGCCCCAGTTGCATGTACAATATACAAAACCATGTCTGTCACTCCTCCATTTATTTGTAATATGTTACTGGGACACCACTACTACTACTACTACTATTCGTAGTATTTTACTGATGATTATAAATATACACATTGCCATCTATTTCATCGGTGTATTAAGACTTTATGAATGATTTCTTAAAAGCATGATTGGAAAGTACAGTTGATAATACTTCCTGATGCAAAAGCTGACAAATAGCACCCCTGTCCTGCATATAATATACAGAATTTTCTGAAGGGAGCTGAAGAAGCTGAACCCCAGGAGGAGGTGCACGCATACAGGAATAGCAGATATACTTCCATCCTTAGGGACACCAAGCTTTCTAGCTCATAGGTCAAATTGCACTGAAAAGACCCAGCATGCCTGCCTTAACCAGTCACATTACTGATAGTAGAACCTGACTCTCTCAGGAAATAAACAATGGATTTTAAAGCATTGCTACCACAGCAACTTTGCATTCGTTTTCATCACCATCTTTTGCCTGATTACATTTTCTTCCTGGGTATTTTCCATGTCAGCTTCCAGCCATTTTAAATAATCAATGCTTCTTCTATGTTAAGAGGGAAAGGGGAATCTAAACATCTAAGATTCACTTTGCTACATTCTGCTTATCACCAGAGTTTGTTATTGTCATCTTATATCCATTGTCAGGATGTGTCCCAGAGAAAATACATGCATGTCAGAAAGATTTTATTATTTGCTCTTAAGAAAACGTGCAACAACATATAAACCTAAACTATAAAATACGCACACATTGCTGCATAGGATAGAAGGCACTCGAAACCCATGTTTACATATTCATAGTGCATTGATGCTAAATATATTTTTAATAAAATGTTTATGTTTTATTGTTTATGAATGAATTTGAAATATGGTTCTTGCTTATTAAAAACATGTGATAACTCTGACATATTCTAACTCTATGCAGCTGTCAGCAGTTTGTAAGATGTGCGAAGGTGTGGGAAGATAAGTGAGTATGAGGAGGTAAGTAGATTAGCAGAAGTTCAATCTTGTCTCTGCCTGGCTGATCCTCAACCCAGCACTGCTCAGCCCCTCTGCAAGGAGGTAAGCACTGTAATATATAAATTATATAAATTGCTACTCAATTCACAAAAGTTATGGAGGGGTGCCTTGAGTCCAATGAGTGGTGCCTCAAGTCCAAGAAAGCTGAGAATCACTGAACTAAATAACACCCTCCCAGGTTTTGCTGACAAAGACACAAATCTGAATTTGGCTAATGCAGGGCTTGTTAAGAAATGCCAATAAAAGAGTTTCCTTTCCCAAACATATTTATGGAAAATTTAAAAGAAGAAGAAATAAATTGACTTTTTAGAAATGGAACTTGACAAATGTTCAGTGCAGGCAAAGATATTAAAACGTAATTGTTTCTCTCCCTCTAGGTAAGTGCTCTAGGTATTTGCATAGGATGAAATGTGCTGGCTGTGATACAATGACATTAAGTGCCATTTAATTCCTAAATATAGAGGATGTGGAGCTTAGAAAGCATTCATCTCTGGGTTTTGTAAAAAGATGAATTTCTACCTAGAGCTCATGTTCTTTAATTGTTGTAACCAACCTATGCATTTAAGTTAATCTTTTGCTGTCCTATGTTACAGGCTCCTTATGGCTGGTACCTGCCATTGTTTGTTTCAAAGAGTCTGCTCATGGCTATGATACAAATGTTGACTTACTCTTATGAGTAATTTACAAGTCCCCAGTACACTAGACTGTGACCAGAAACAGCATTTTTCTGATTTGCCCTTAGCGGAAGTTAATCATGTATTCATCTTAGAGTTTCTCTGACAGTTTGGGTGTCTTGTGATTGTGTGCCAGAGTGTATATGAGAGGTTATGAGCACATAAACAAATTACTCCAAGGTAAGCTAGTATGTGAATATGCATCAGTTATTCTGCAGTAACTGCCAGGGTGCTCACACTCAGCTCCATGGTAAGCTACCTTGTATTTACCCCCTTATCAGTGAGGGAGAAACAACTCTCACATTTGAGTGTGTGCCTTGCTATGTATTTATTTAGCCATAGGTTTAGCCATTTTTTATAAGGACATAATGTTTTCTAGGGCACTATCCTCTACTGTGCTAGCAGACCTGTAACTTCCATTTGCAGAACAACCTACAATGATGCACAAGGGAGCTTAGAACAATAGCAGTGGCAGAGATACAGGCCGTGTCTACACGAGACCTATCTATGAAACTGGAGACAGGCTTGTTGAGAATTGCTGAATTTGATTCAGAGGGAAGCAACAAGGGTGATGTTGTGATGAGGGTCTGCTGTAGACCACCAGACCAGAAGGAGGTGGTAAATGAAGCTTTCTTCAAACAGCTAGAGGAAGTTTCCTGATCCCAGACCTGGGTTCTCATGAGGGATTTCAATCACCCTGACATCTGCTTGGAAGGCAATATAGCAGTGCACAGGCAATATAGGAATTTTTTGAAGAGTATTGGGAACAATTTCGTGGTGAAAGAGCTAGAGTGGCTAACTAGGGGCTGTGCTCTTCTTGATCTGCTGCTCACATATAGGAAAGAATTGGTGGGGAATGTCATAGTTGATGGCAACTTGGGCAGCAGCAGTGATCATGAGATGATTGAGTTCAGGATCCTGAGGAAAGGAAGGATGGAGAGCATCAGAGTAAGGACCCCGGACTTCAAAAAAGCAGACTTCGACTCACTCGGGGAACTCATGAACAGGATCCCCTGGGAAGCCAGTCTGTGGGGGACAGGTGTCCAGAAGAGTTGGCTGTACTTTAAAGAAGCCTTACAGAGAGTACAGGAACAAACCAACCTGATGTGCAGGAAGACTAGCAAGTATGGCAGAAGACCAGCTTGGTTTATCAGGGCACTCTTCAGTAAACTAAATCACAAAAAGGAAGCTTATAAGAAATGGAAACTTGAGAAAATAACTAGGGAAGAATATAAGAGTATTGCTTGGGCATCCAGGAAGGCCAAAGCACAACTGGAGTTACAGCTAGCAAGGGATGTGAAGGGTAACAAGAAGGGTTTCTACAAGTATGTTGGTAGCAAAAGGAGGATCAGGGATGTCATAACCAAATCAGTTGAGTGTCCCTGTCACAATAGAACTGCCCTAAGCAACTACAGTTACATTTAAATTTGGTACGTTCTGCCTCATTAGCTATTCCCACCTGGCAGTCTGTCATTGGCTATTCTAAATGTATAAAGGTCCGTGCAGCTTCCACCCAAGTCGGAGAGCTCTGAGCACATGGCAGAGTACGGAGAACTTTGTCACGTGGCAGACAAAAGCTGGCGGACTGGCCATCCTCCAACATCTCCCCGTCACCGTCTGTTCCTGACGTATCCTTCATCCTGCACGCTCGTTTCTGTCTACAAACTCTCCAGCTCGTTTTGTTGCCAGTTACCTGTAACTATGCAAGCAACTCGTTACCTGTAACTATGTAAGCAACCTGCGTCGCGGCCACTAGGGGTGTAAGTAAAGTTAAAGTAAAAGTTATTTTTGCAACCAATACGCTGTGTCCTGTCTCTCCATCCACCAGCCTGCCTGACGGCCAAGTAATCAGCAATCCTCCTCAAGTCAGCTTCGGCCATTTGAGACAAGGGAAAGTACGGGTCCCTTGCTGAATAGGGGAGGCAACTTTGTGACAGAGGATGCAGAAAAGGCTGAAGTGATTTCATCTTTATTGCCTCAGTCTTCACAGGCAAGGTCAGCTCCCAAACTACTGCATCAAGCAACACAGCTTAGGGAGGAGGTGAGCAGTGGTGAAAGAACAGGTTAAGGACTATTTAGAAAAGCTAGACATGTACAAGTCCATGGGGCTGGATAGGATGTACCCAGAGTGCTGATGGAGTTGGCTGATGTGATTGTAGAGTCACTGGCCATCATCTTAGAAAACTCATGGTGATCAAGAGAGCTCATGGATGATTGGAAAAGGGCAAACATAGTGCCCATATTTAAGAAAGGGAAAAAGGAGGATCCAAGGAACTACAGACCAGTCAGCCTAACCTCAATCCCTGGAAAAATCATGGAGCAGATCCTCAAGGAGTCCATTTCTAAGCTCTTGGAGGAGAAGAAGATGATTAGGAACAGTCAACATGGATTCACCAGGGGCAAGTCATGCCTGACCAAACTGATTGCCTTCTATGATGAGATGATTGGCTCTGTGGATGGAGGGAGACTGATGGATCAAGGTTGTTTACCTTGATTTTGGCAAGACTTTTGATTTTGTTTCTCATAACGTTCTCTCAGGCAAGCTGAGGAAATATGGGCTGGATGAATGGACTGTAAGATGGATAGAAAACTGGCCGGACCATTGGGTGCAGATAGTAGTAATCAATGGTTTGATGTCTAGTTGGCTATTGGTATCAGTGGAGTGCCCAGAAGATTGGTCCTGGGCCTTGTTTTGTTTAATGTCTTCATTAATGACCTGGATGATGGCACAGAGTGCACCTTTAGCAAGTTTGCAGATGACATGAAACTGGGGGGAGTAGCAGATACACTGGAGGGTAGGGCTGGGATTCAGAGTGACCTAGACAAATTGGAGGATTGGGCCAAAAGAAATTTCATGAGGTTCAACAAGGACAAGTGCAAAGTCCTGCACTTAGGACAGAACAGTTTCATGCACAGTACAGGTTGGAGGCTGACTGGCTGGGCAGCAGCTCTGCAGAAAATGACTTGGAGCTTACAGTGGACAACAAACTGAATGTGAGCCAGCAGTATGCCCTTGTTGCCAAGAAAGCTAACAGCATACTTATTTGGTCCAGGTAGTTGAAGGCTCTCAGTCTCCTCTTCTCTAAAAGCAGGTTTGAAATAGAATGGAGCTAGATTATTTTCAGCGGTGGCAGATGACAGAACAAGGAGCAATGGTCTGAAGTTGCAACAAGGGAAGTTTAGGTTAAATATTAGGAAGAATTTTCTCACTAGAAGGGTAGTAAAACACTGGAACAGGCTATCCAGAGAGGTGGTGCAATATCCATCCTTGGAGGTTTTCAAGACCTGGCTAGACAAAGCTTTGGCTGAGATGATCTAGTTGGGGATGGTCCTGTTTGGAGGAGGGGGTTTGACTAAATGACATCCTGAGGTCCTTTCCAACCCTAACTTTCTATGAATCTATGACTCTATGAGACAATGACTGCTCAGTAACCTGAGTTAGTGCACAGTTGAACTGAGGAGCAGCATTTTTGTGATGCTGACTGCACAGTAGCTAATGTCCATTACACAGTAGAGTCATGTGACACTTCCTCCCATGTGACACTATTGTGCAGTAGTCAGTCAGCATCTCATGTAGATGCAGCTACTGTGCAGTACCTTTTTGCACAAGAGATCATGGCTCACTTTACAAAGTACTCTATAAGACTAAGAATACCAGGCACTGATTGTTTATGCACTTTATCCAATGACTGTTTAATGTAAAAAACCCAAACAAAAACAAAGAGCCCAAAAAGAAACATAGAAATTCAAGAAGAGAGACTACAATCAATGACTCCATTTCTCCAAACTTTCAAATACATTTGAATATACTGTGTAAATAATTGAGAGATTTATTTTCCTCTATTAAAAGTTTAGGAAATTAAAATAAATTTATGTACAATGTTTTTATGACTGAGATTTCAAAAACATAGAGGTAAAGTAAAAATTGTAGCTGTTGCTAATTTAGTACATATTTAATAAGGAGCATAGGCTACAATTTCAAGGGCTTGGAAACTGATTTCTTTCTTTAGACCCTGTTTAGCAAATCCCAGCTTTAGGTAACATTATGTTGAGTAATAAAATACTACATATGCACAAAGAGATAACAACATTTCTGAGATTTTCTATTTATGGCTGTGTGTGGTTCAGAACGTTGAGTGCAATTTTGTACTGAAAGCTGTTTGCACTCTGTACATTTAAGGGAGAATTAGGCGGACAATGCCTATGGAAAAATCTCAATCAAATTGTGTTGCTCTGTACATAGTGGTTCTTCAGGAAACAGAATGTTCCCAGAAGATGCTAATGCAAACATACAAACAGCTTTAAAATTAGGAAGGAGGCAAAAGTTCAAGGTTGGTGGCTTTATTTTCCTTCTAAAGTAGGCAACTGAACTATTTGTTTTAGAGGTAAAAGATCATTACATATTGAAAGTGGTCTTGCATGCCTGAATCACCACCTTGAATGTTTAACCACCTATGTTAGAATGAATACAAGAAAAGCAAGGTAACAATAAAAGTAAATGTAGACTTTTAATTGCCGTGTATTAGGAGGATGCGGGTGAAGGAGACGGTGAAGCCCTCTTGCATACATAGGTATAAGAAACAAAATATAAATGTGTCAGTTATAGTATCAGTGCAAGTCAGTTAGCATAGTCCCAGTTAAATTAATGGAATTAACTAAGAATTTGAGATGTAGGTGATTTATCGAGTTGCTTGAGTTAGCATGGGTGACAATACTTCCTTAAATCCTTTCACCATGCATGAGTGATGATGAGGAACTTGTAGGTTAAATTTCAGTTCAGAAAAGGTTTTGTGACATTCAAAACACACATTAGTTCTTGGAGTTCAAACCACTACTGATTTCACCTACTTATGTCTTAAGGGTAATCTTCAGAAATGATTTCACCTACTTATATCGTAAGGATAATCTTTGTGTTATATTAAGTAAGGGAGGGAATTGCCCTGACAACTATTGTATGCATTGTTGAATATGATCAAAGAGATGTTAGACTGTTCATATCCATCACTGCTAAAGACAAATCCTGGAATGCCATTTGCAAACAAACTCCTTGCACACGTGGAGAACAAAATGAACTCTAAATCCACACTTCTGAGATCTAGATTTTCTGTTTAGATGATAGAAGCTTAAGAAAAGTCTTTGCATAAAATGTGACATGTAAGTTTGTTTGCTTGTTTGTTTTCAAAATGTTGTGGAGCTTTTTTCCAAAGCAATGAGAGAGTGCCACATAACGAAAAAATTATAGTACAATCCCAACAGCTCATGTTCTAGCGATTCTTTGTATGAGTAACTCTTCTGCCAGCTCTCATCCCTGTGTTCTACTGCCATTGCTCACCTTTACTTTAGTTGAGTCAGTAGTTATTTATACAGATGGCCTTGATGTAGGAAATAATAAGCAGCAGCTTGTGGTTTTGTTTGGTTTTGTTTTGAAAAGTCATGATGATTTCAAATGCTAACACTTCAAGAGCGTCTTATATAATTACTTACCTAAACAACATAGAAAAAAGAATAGCATGTAGTTAATCTCTATCTTAGATCTCCAACTTTGAAAATAACCCAAAGCTTCGACCTATGGTCCAATCGGCCATTAATATTGTTTATTTTTTTTGGAAATACAAAAGGCCTGTTTAAATGTTTTGTTAGCCTGAGAACAAAATCTTTTTCTTGCAGACTCACACCCCTTCACACTTTTCTGTAGCAGTCTCCAAGACTTTGGACCAACAGACCACTCTTATGGACCCAGAGAGACAGACTTCCATTTTAGGCTCCCTCCGTGCAATCTTAGGCTCCCTCTGTGCAAAAATTAGGTTTATTCCTACCTATGAGTACTTTTTACCATCTTATACCATCTGTACTTTCCCCAAAGCCTGATGAAAGGGCTTTGATTCCAAAAGCTTGCAGAAAAGGACAATTTTCTTGCAATTTCCCAGTTGGTCTAATAAAAGGTATCATTTTGGAACCAAGAGTTCTAGTTTTTTGTACGTCTTGTTAACATTGTAGAAGTTGTTTAGGAGAAAACAGAGGTTGTGTTTTAGTAACTTAGCTTCTTGAATTTGAGAAGCTATGGCAATCCTTCAGATTATTGGCACAGGAGAATAGTGAGACTTTGGGCAGAGGGGAGGGAAGGTAATTTTTTGTTCTAAATGGATGGATGAAGTTTAAGGTGGAAGAGATGAAAGCTTTTGGACACCAAAGAGTTTCACCCAGCCTAGGAAGGTAGACACAGTCTAAGATACATATCATTTAACACCATTACTTTAAACCCATTATATTGGTGAAAGTTATCACTTAAAATTGGAAGAGGAAAGTAAACCTGTAGAGCAAAGAGAAATTATCAGCAGCAGTAAGACCAAATGAAATCAATTGTTATAATTAGACTCACTGTAAGGCCATTCATAAAGGAAGACAGCCATTGTCTCCTGTGGATTAAAGCGAGGTTACTGCAGGAACAATAAGCGGTAGTAGTCTCATAAAATTAGTTTCCTTTTTAATTCCGTGGTTTTTGTGTCCAGTTAAGTTATGAATTTTGTTCCTAGACCTTTCTTCTGAAAGTATGATATAGTTTTCCTTTGAGGATAAGAACTGTGAGATGTAGTTGGAGTTTTCTGAAAAATGTACTCTAGTCAGGATGTCCTTTATCATTTTACAGTGAGTTCATATTGGAGCGTAGTGTTTTTGTGGTTGTTTAGTTTCATCCTCAGTTTCTGTGAGGGTATTTGCATGTCACATGGTTTTGTGATATCCGTTGATTCTGTTGGTTTTGTTGTGAGCTATGTTGATCTTGTTGATGATGAAGATGCATTGGCAGGCCTTTCAGTTTTTATTGTTCTGGCAGGGTCTTGTTTTGTTTGGGTGCACATTGATTGATGGAGACCTTGTTTTTGGTGAAGAAGATAACACCCTTTAAAGGCCCTCCTCCCTCTTCCTGGCTCCAGCCCTCCTGCCTAACCTTGGCAAGTATAGGTTGTAATTGTTTAATGAAGATCTTACATGTTCCAGTGTAGGATGATATTAACTGTTAAGTATACTGTCAATGAGGATTTCCTTTTTATGTTGTTGTAGGTTTATTGTACACAGGATGTTCAGGTGATTTATTTGAAGATGTGGTCATTTCTCTGGTGAAATATTTTTGTTGAGTAAAGACAGTTTTTAGACTTGTGAGGTAGGTGTCTGCCATAATCTACTCAGGTAACATGCCTTGGCATCTGAGTATTTGGCTATCCATTACAGCTTGCTTAGTACGTTTAGGATTGTCACTGGTTTTGTAGAGGAAAGTTTGGGTGTGCTGAGGGGAGTTGTTTATAAGGCGCCATTCTGGATGCATCTTGAAATATGATTTTACTGTAAGAATAGACTAGAGGGAACTTGATGGAAGGGTGATAGTTGTTTGAAGCTGTGACTAGAAATGAATAAATGAACCCATAAGTTCAGTCCAAATGAAGTCATCTGTGCATTGAAGTGAAGGTATGGTGGTACATGTTCATCTTCCCCCTGCCCTACCCCACTTCTCCCCCCCAAAATCTCTTTTCTTTTGAAGAAGCTGACAGTTTGGAGGGGGCTTTGTACCCATGGGCTGGAGGAAGTGAGGGTTGTTCAAGGTAAAATTGTTATGCATAAAGTAGTATAATATGTTGTGGCTGGATAGCTTAGTGGTGTTCATGGTTTCACTTTCTTGAAGGCAAAACTATAAGTTACTTGAAAGTTTTGATGATGAGACTTACTCCTTCAGAGTAATTGGTCTTCACAACTGCATCCAGGGACAGACAAATGCATTGCTAATATCAAAATAGCCATGAAATAACTAACAATATTAACATTTAAGGGATTGTCATGCTGCAGAGTTAATGTCCCATATTTCTCACTTGTGAAAATGGAATAACTTTCCAGCTTCACAGGAGTATTGAGGAGATAAATATGTCAACATTTTGTAATGTGTTTAGCTACTCTGAAGACTTTGTTTGCACTCATTCCTGATGTTGACTTATCCTGGGACATTTTAAAATCTATGTTGACTGCTAGTGGAATTGAACTTTTGAAGACCCTGGAGAAAGCCATCCAATCACACCTTTAATGAACCTGCTTCCCTTGTGTATCCATTTTTTATCCCTGTGACTGTAGTTCCTACTTTTCCTGTATTATTTTTAGAAATTATTTCTGTTCGTCTTTAAATGTGACCGTAAAATGCCACTTATGTATGACAAAAGCAACACAAGGGCATAGCTATCAGGGGAAATGTAACTAATGTGTGACTCTGAGTTTGAAATTGACTATTTTATGTCACTTGTAATTCAGCTTTATCAAGTCACTGCATGCAGTAAGTCAGTAAGTCAGTAAGTGCATTTTCATTTGTCAACAGCAAGACTCTCATGGCCTTTAATAAAAATGCTATTTGCTTCTCTTTGCTGATTGATCATAGTGGCTCTTAGTAGAAATTTCCTACACCAGAGCTATGTAATCAGAAAATGCTCTGATATTTTTCAAAGCACTGTGGAATATTTGCTTTTGTGGTGTGAGCAGTAAAACTCCTCACCAGAGGGTAAGCCACCTGGCACAGGATAAAGCTAGAGAACACTAAGTAGTTTCCTTGAATTGAAAAAAAACCCCTAAATTAGGAGTGTATTAAATATGTAGTCTTTTAATTTTAAAAAAAAGCTTTTAAATTGTCTTTTAAAAAAAGACAATGTCAGTATCCCTCAGCACTATTGGTTTCTTTGGATGGCAACCATGAGGGTTTTAACTGAGACTGCTACATATTAGGTACATGGTTAACACAATCTCTACCATAATGAGTTGTGTATCTAACTAGACCAGACAGACAATGGGTGGCATAAAGGAAGAACTGGCCATATCTATATGGCACACTTGCCATGCTTTCAAGCGTTTTGCTCCATGTGAGTTTCCTCCCAAAGTGGAAGTCCTGTTCAAATACCAGCTTTAGCAGTGTAACTGGTACTGCTGAATGTCAGATATGACTATACTATTGCTGGGTTAGAGGGCAGACTGTCTGGAGCAATCTGGCACAGTGGCACAACAAGAAGGGTTTGCACCCTGGACATTTAAAAAAAAAATTAGTCTTTAGGGTCTAGGTTAATCACTTGAGTTCTAATTTTGTCTGAGTGTGTGTTTTTCTACAATTGCATTTCTTGCCTTTCAAGTTAATTAAGTGCCAAAATACTACAGCAGGGATTGTCCAGCTAGGGGTACATGTACCCCCAGGGGTACTTAGAAAGATCATAGCGGGGGTACATGCTGGCAGGGTGGGACATGGCTGGCATGTTCCCACACTTTACCTTTTACCTGGGGGAGGGGGAGGGATGTGCTGGGTGCCACTGGCCCCACGTGGCATACCTTGATGCTTCCCTGCTCCCCATCCCAACTCGCTCTCTTAATTGTCCAGGAAGCAGTCAGCCCGAGAGCAGCGGTCTGCCCTTCTCTCCCCTGTCCATACAGCGAGCTCCAGCCCCTCCACCAAGGGTGCAGAGCTGCCCCTTGAGAGGGGCAGGTGAGGAGTGGGGCCAGGCTGCAGCGCTGCGTGGGCCTGGACCCAGCTGGGAGAGGGTGCAGCTGTGGGAGCTGGCTGCTGCACTGGGCACTGCGCTGTCACCTCCCCCCTTCCTTTCTTAAAAGGAAGCATTTCACATGGGGGGAGGAGGGAAAGGAGGGAACTGGGCTGCTGGGCTCTGCCTTCTCTACATTGCACAGTTTGTTGGGCTGTCCATCCTGGCAGGTCCACACGGGCCTCCCTGCAGCCACACTGGGCACTGCCTGTACTGTGATCTGACCCTGGTGGCAGGGCTCCTGACTGCACTTGTCTGGCTCCAAAGCTGTGAGCTGGTGCTTGCAGGAAGCCAGAATGTGCCTTAACCCTTGAGGGACTGTCCTGGCAGTGCAGTTCTGTGCTAGTCTGGCTGAGCCCCTTGGCACTGGCCCTGGGCGGGGGCAGACAGGCAGCAGTAGAGGCACAGTTCCTCAGTTGGGCTTCAGCTCAGCCACAGGAACCCCTCGGGGTACCCTGGAGGAGCCCAACTTGGAGCATAGTGTTGGTGGCCAGCAGTGCCCATGCCCACAAACAGGCCCAGGTGCACTGTGGGCACGGGGCACAGCCTGGAGCAGGACAGAGACATGTTGTCTTGCAGGGGCTGAGGCGCTCACTGACTTTCTTCCTCCTGCACTTGAGGGACTTCTTTGAAAGCAAATGTGATGTGCCCAAGTGGGTTTCTTTGTGTGCATGTGTGTATTGGCCTTGTGTCTCTGAAGTTTCTCAGGTTCAGCTCCTGACCCTGTCATAAGTGCATGGGTAACTGTATGCAAACTTTCCGTTGTTATCTGGTTAGTGGTTTCCATTGTGTGTACCTGCAATTTTTTAGGCATGTTTCTGAAATCTTGGCTGGGTCTCTGCTTTATTTCAGATCCTCTTGGAGCTACTTCTTAATTCTGGATATTTTGTTTTCCTGTGCTGAAAGTGGCAAAGCTGGTAGTTGGCAGAAATTACTGATTTCACTATCGTTTATGTCTCCTAAAATGTTACCAAATTTACAAATTGTATGCATATAACAGTTAGTTTACAGGAACCGTTTATCGCACTTGTTTTCCCTTCTTCCTTCTTTCTTACATTATATCCTGTAAAATGATCTTGAATTTATATATGAACATCTTTGGGGTAGTGTCTGTTTTACTCCTATGTACTACTGATTGAGGTTTCTAGGTATACTGTATTTAATAATACATGTTAAATTAGTGCTTAATTATTGCCAAAGTGCTCAACATTTAACAAAATCTTTAAACAGTGCTTTTTATTAGAGAATCAAAGTACAATGTGCAGTATTAACTTTGGGTGGATGACATTTTAAATTCTGCCAACAACTTGAGTGCCTTGGAATGCTTTTATAAACTTGCTTCATTAGTGTGCATGTTAGTCCTTGTCCCTGTGCTTTTCAAGATTAAAAAAAAATCCACAGATGCTTCTTTGATATAAATAAACAACTTGTCCTTAAGAGTTGTCCAGGACATAATATTAGTATGAGGAAAAGGCTTAAATGTTCTGTGCTTTAGTACTTTCACAACCAGTAGCTCACCTAAACGATTGTAATTTGCTACCCCTTTATCCCATCTTCAATATTATTCCCCTTCTCCCACTCCTTGGCCAACATGCCATCATCTTTCTGGGAATGCATGTTTTGTTATAGCTCCCATTTTAAAGGTTTTATTGACTGACTAAGTAACTTAATTGTCTGTGGTGGCAAACAAGTTACATTTTTAAGCCAGTGTTCCTTCATATGATCCTTGTGGTCTACCAAATGCCTAATAGCATATATTAGCTTAAAAAAAGTTAATTAAAAACTATTCCTGTACTCTCTACTCTGTTTTACTTTAATTTCTCTCCATTGGTATTCCTTCTGAATTGTGTGTGAGCATCTTCACCAATGAGCTAGCTTTATTAGATGGATAACAACAGTATGAAAAAACCCCATGAAAATCAGTCATGCTTTAAAAAAATGGTAACTAAAGCTTCAAACCTTAACCAGGACCAATGGAGTAAAAAGAAACTGAACTGCTTCAACTGCTTCATTGAACAGTCACACGTGTCATTGTAAAAAATTCAGGAACAAGAAGCCCTGAGCACTTGGTAACACAGACAGTTCTAGTATGGTTTTAGTGCTGCTGGTACACATACTGCCAGCTGGAGGTACTCTTCAGTGATGCATTGGCTAGGGACAGACATTCAAAAAGCCTGAATCAATTCAATCTTTGCAGGTTAGTCTAACCTGTGTAGATTGAACTGATTTACAAGTGAATAGATATTCACTTTTGAGTCTGGAAATATCACATGCCTGCAGTGGCTCAGGCTAGAAGCCGGGGAAGGGGGGGTGCTAGAGGGAGCCCTCCCTTCCCTTCCTCAGCAGTTGCAAGGCTGGAGGGAAGCTGACCTGGGGGCCATGGTCAGTCCTCCAGCAAGTGGCTAAGCATGACTGGGGAGTGGTTTAAACCCCCACCCTGGCTTGTAGGGACCCCAGCCAGGATGTGTCTGGATGGGGAGGGGGGAAGCAGCCTTTGCCAGACTTGTCCCTGAGGCCAGACACCACGCCAGGCAGCACCTCAGGTGAAAGGGAGGTGGGGGGAGGAGGGGGAATTAAACTCCCCTGTCTCTGTTTTCTTTTGTGATTATTTCTGAACCAATTATAATGAAACTATGGAGAGGTTTCTTCTCAAGGACATAATTGATCATGAAAGTACTTATTTTTGTTTTAAATTCTTTTGGATTTATTTACAAAGAATTGATAGAGTAAGGGAGGGGAGCTTCTCCTAAGGACACTCTATACTTGCTCAGTTGATGCTTAAGGTGACAAGGTTGTTAATGCCCATATGATAATTGGTAGTAAAAATGGATAGATGAAAAGGTATATCTATTCTGAGTGAGTGATAATAATTTGGATTAGGGTAAAGAGACTTCAGAGAATCAGGTTGAAGGCCGCTATAATAGGGAATAATCTGGCTGGGGTGCCTAATACCTCTGGTCTGAAAGAAGTGGGTTGCACCCCAGTCTAAAGTGCTGCAGAACATCCTGGATGTGGTAAGGGTGGGGTGCAGGGGAGGTGGAGACCCACAGAGGTAATCCCAGTTGGACAGAGTATATCCTTCCTTTGGGACTAGCTTCCTAAATAGTACAAGACCAAAGATATACCAGGCGAGCATAAAAGAAGAACTGAATTTGAGGGCAAGGAATACAACATCAACAGGCAACTGGGAGAGTGAGTAGTGTCATTTCCCACAGCCTAACAACATCAACTAAGAGGATAAAAGAGAGCCCAGATGTTATAATACCTACCCTTGACAGTTGTTAATATAGACTCAAGAAATCCCAGGAAGAGGACCACTTTGCCAGCTACAGAGGAAGGCAAACCACTCTATGGTCGATACCAATCTAGACTTGGGGTAAAGTTCCTTCCTGTCTCCAAATATGGTGATCAGTCTGACCCTGAGTGGTGGGGCAAGACCCTCTAGCCAGGAATCTCCCACCAGGTGCATTGGCACACCCTCAGCCTTGGCTGGAGCCAGCACCTAATTCTTCTGAGGAAGGTTTAAAGAAACTCTGGCTCATGTAGCAGCCTGGGTGGAGATGGAGGGGAGGGGGATTCCCTCCCAGCCCCATGTGGCATCCAGCAAAGCCCAGAAGCATCAGAAATAACCATAGTAACGTCGGCATAACTATGCCTAGATTATCCCCAACCAGTGGCTGCCCAACCTTTTCTGGACACCTCCAGTGATGGAGAGTACATAGCTTCCCTTAGCAGTCTATTTCACTGCCTCATTGTTCTAACAGTGAAGAATTTCTTTCTGAATCCAACCTAAACCTAACAGTAGTCAAGCTGTTTGTTCTCATCCTATTCTATGGAATAAGAGAGAAAAGGTGCTTTCTCTTTTCTTTATGGCAGTCCTTCAGGAATTTGAAGACTGCTATGATGCCTTCGCTTAAGCTGAACATACCTAGCTCTTTCAGCCTCTTGTATGACTTGCCTTCCAAGCCATTTTCTATTCTTACTGCCCATCTCTGAACCCTCTTTAACTTCTTCATGGCCTTTTTACAATGTGGAGCCCAAACTGCACACAGTACTCTAGATGAGTAGCCAAACCTGCTTAGCCTAACCAGTGCTGAGTAGAGAGGCACTGTCACTTCCTTTGTCTTGCACCTAAAGCTTCTATTGAAGCATCCCAAAACTGCATTTACCTTTTGTGCAACCGCATCACACTCCAGACTCATTTTGAGTCTATGATCTACCAAGACTCCCAGATTCTTCTCTACAGTGCTGCCATGAAGTCAGGCGTCACCCATTTTCTATTTTTTTTTTGATTATTCCTTCCAAGATATAGCACTTTGTATTTCTCAGCATTTGTCTGTTAGTGATATTGATATATAAGCAAGAGATCCCACTAGTATGGCTGAAAACTACCATATTGTAGTGACATCTGACAATGTCTAATTGTCTGTTCTCTCTCTCTGCTCAATGAGCTCTGAGTTTCTAAGCAATGATAGCAAGTCACTTGAATTTCTTCATGTTGAAAGGTAAGTGTCTGGTCAGTTGAGTGCTGATGTGAAGAGTAGAGGTGCAATGTGCTGTGGTTTTCTATTATATCTGTCAGAACAGTTTTGTGGGTTTTTAGAGAGGAAGGAAGGGCTTATTCACAGCTAGTTTGATGAGCAGGATGGCTAGGATTTGCTTTGAGGTTTATATTTACAGGAATTAAATGATTGTAGTTGAGCTGCCTCTTCTATTTGCTGAGATGTATCTGTGACTGCACTTCCATGTATGCTTTGCACTGGGTAATCTGTCTGATATAGATGTATTTGAAGATGATTAGCATCCTTATTTATAGACTAGAGGGCTAAAGAATCCCTGTTTTGCCAGACTGCATTCCTTCCTTGGTGCTCTGTTGTGCTAACTTCTGAGAAAGTATGTGAGGTGCTCACATATTTTATGAACCATACCATTCAAAAATCTATACTTTACATCAGGGGTGGCCAACCTGTGACCTCTGTATACAAGTGGCATGGGCAGTCTCTGCAGTTGGCACACAGAAGATCAGGGAAGGGACAGCCAGCTCAGTGGCAGATAGGGCAATGAGCAGAAATGAGAGTGGCAGACAGGGCAGGGAATACAAGACAGGGAGTAGAAAGCAGAGCAGCAAGGGAAAGGGATCAGAGTGGCATTTGTGGAGGATGTGGGGCTTAAATTGTGTTGTACCTGCCTAAAAATTGCCCCCACTGCTTTAAACCATGTAACAGGTCATTTGTTATTATTTCTATTATCTTTAGATCTTCTGCACAACAAATATATATTTAAGGACCTAGTTCTGCTTGTAATTCTAGAACAAGTCCTCCAAGTTTCATTACCCTAGTGTAACTTAGAACAACTTTTGGTCTATAGAAGTTAATACAGTGAAAACTTTTTTCTCTAGTAATTAACTTTTAATTAGGCATTCTGAACCTGATGTAAATGCCCATCCCAAGGGACTGTCGTGATTAAACTTTTTTTAAAAAAAGAAACTGATTTAATTACTGATTTTTAATGAAGTTGGTACAACTCCGATCTCTAAACAAGCTATCAAGTACCTATTGCTTCATTTTCTTTATCTCCTTTCAGACTGAAACTTTCTTGTATATAAAGAGATTCAGTTGCAATCTCATGTCCTCAAAAGCCTCGGCATATACTTTATCTGATTTAATCTAGTGCTGCTCACATTTGTGTATGTGTTGTTGACATAAAAGGATGCAGGTAGATGGGTCAAGGTCCCTTTGGAATTCAACCTGTTCTTGTATAAATGGAGTATCAGAAAAAGTGCATGTTGGACCCTTCTCCATGTGCAGTACATGGGGCTAGTCTGCTGCACACCATTGGATGATAGGGCTGGAATGACAGGACTCTGAAGGCTAGCTATTGCTTGGGACCATATCTTGTACACCCCTGTTCTAGTGAAAAGGCTTAAACTATGTCTTAATAGAATAGTCTGTTTGTGCAGCTAGAAAAAAACCACTGGAAATCTATTTAACTTGCATCTTGAAACCCTGTTGAAAAATACTTTCTGATAGTCATCAGAAACTGGCTAGATTATTTTAAAAGATCACCATTCTCCAACAGCTTCAGTTTTACGTGTGTAACCAGAACCAGCTACTAACAATATTGAAATGCATCTCATTATTTAAATGTATTACCTTGGCATCTAATGTCAGTTGTCTCATGGACAATTCAATAAAGAGGAAATTGGGTAGCAAAATAAGAGGGGACACTGCCCTGAGATTTAACAAAAAAAAAATCTTTCTTAAAAAGAGAGCTCTATTTTTCAACATATAATTCAAAACACAAATTATATATTTATGTGAACCAGTAAGTATTTCCTTTCCATAAATAAATTTATTACTTTCTTTTGAATGCTATGAACTTCTCCAAATAGTACTATTCTATGGTTATTATCACAAATGTATTTTTATGCTATATCGAAATGGGTCCCTAATACTTTTCCTTGTTATTCTTGCTGTAAACTCTTCTGGAACTGCAGTTACACATTTCATAGCTGACATTCAAAGGAATTACATAAATACTTTTGCTTTCAAGTTTGTGAAGATTATTTTCATCAATAAATGGAAGACAGTTATCTAAGATCTATTTGTTTTTTGTCTGTCTTACTGTGTAAAATGCTTGGCAGATTTACTTTTTCATTACTACTGCTTCCCATATTGCATTGTACCATGCCATACTGTGCACTAATATTTAGGAGACTGCTTTTCCTTCATCCAGCAATTAACTAGTATTGTCCTGGCAACCACAAAAAAGTTTGTTTTTTTTTAAATTCTTTTAATGTGCTTTTTACATAGCGAAAATAATTACTTTTCTTCTAGCGATATCTAACATTATAGAGACTGGTCAATAGTATTACCCCTTAGTTGTCTGCTTCTTGTTTGGGAATTTTGCAGTTGTACAACCTGCCATGTAAATTTGTGGCAAAGAGCAGATGCTGTTTTAAAGGTTTCCCAATTACCTGGTAAAACACAGGAAACACTTCCTCAGGAGTGACAAATGAAACATTGCTTGCCAGCCATTGAACCATTTCATGTATTGGCCAAAACAATGGACAGGCTAACTTCCTGCCTGGTTTCATTTTCTTGGCATACTAATTTAATGCTGCAACCTTTAGAATATACAACTTGATGCCATTTTCCAAGTAGTGCCTTGTGGTGGGAGTGAATCTGACAATAACTTCTGGAGGCATTTTGGTGTGATTCTTAATTTTCTTTGTGTTTGAAGCTGTTCCATGGTGTCCAAAGGCCTCAATCGGGATCAGGTTCTTATTGTGCACCTACAAGGGCACAGCCCTTTCTGCCAAAAACCTGCAGCCTAAAATCCATGACAGTGTTTTGACTTTTATAGACTTATCAATGCATTCTAATTGTGACCACCACCACGCTTGCAGTCAGAGTGGAGCTAAACTACCAAATGAATGGTAAGATGTTTACTCTCAGCCAACTCCAACCCAAAGCCAAGACTACCTTGACCTCAATCATTCAGCTCCAGTAAGCTGACAACTCACTCAAAAGCAAACCCTCAGGCAATCATCAACATCTTTACTGAGGCATACAAGAAAATGGGACTGATGCTTAACATTCAAAAGACTAAGGTCCTCCATCACCAAGCTTTTAATGAGCAGTCCCCAGGTCTGGTAATTCAGATTTACAGTGAGACTCTGGAGAAGTTGAATATTTTCTGTACCTCAGAAGCCATCTCTCACAGAAGGTTGACATTGACAAAGAAATCCAACATTGCCTTAAAAGTGCTAGTGCAGCCTTCAGAGGCCTGAAGAAATGTGGAAGATGGTGATATCAGTTCCAAACCGAAGCTTATAACTTGTCAAGCAGTCGTTATTGTTAGGGATGAGCTCCTGACCCCAACTCCATGTGGTGAGAATTTCTTTAAATATGTTCTGGCCAGAAATTCTGGCTGCCACCTCTCCCCCCATGTCTAGTGTGCTGCAATGTTCATTTACCCATATAAGTGTGCCGTGGGACAGGAAAGGTTGGGAAATGCTGCCCCAGCCCATGCCTTGCCTTTGCAGGAGTCTTACTGGCCCCGTGTGGTGTTAAGGGGGCCCTGCACAGGCTGATTTTCCCCGAAGCCCACAATCCGCTAGGAACAGCTCTGGACAAACATTACTCATACACTAGTTTCATAGATTTCATAGACCTCAAAAGATCATCGAGCCCAGCCCCCTGCCCAAGGTGCAGGAAGTCAACTGGGGTCATAGGATCCCAGCAAGATAAGCATCCAAATTTCTCTTGAATATGTTCAGCGTAGGTGCTTGAACTGCCTCTGATGGCAGTCTATTCCAGACCTTGGGGACTTGGACAGTAAAGAAATTCTTCCTTATGTACAGTCTAAAATGATCTTCCAGTAGTTTATAACCGTTCAACCTCATCATCCCTTGGGGTGCTCTGGTGGACAAATGTTCCCCCAGATACTGGTGGTCATCCCTGATAAACTCATAGGTGGCCATCAGATCACCCCTGAGCCCTGTGCTTTTCCAGGCTAAATAGCCCCATAGCTCTCAGACTGTCATTGTAAGGCCTATTATTCTGACCTCTGATCACATACACGTGGCTTTTCTCTGGACTCTCTTAAGCATTTTCACACCTTTTTTGAATTGAGGGGCCCAAAATTGGATGCAGTACTCCAGCTGCGGCCTCACCAAGGCCAAGTACATGGGGAGAATGACGTCCTGAGATTTGCTTGAGAAGTATCTATGGATGCAAGCCAGTGTTTTGGTCACTTTACTAGCTGCAGTATCACACTGAAGGCTCATGTTCATCTTGTGGCCATTGATGACCCCCCAGTCCTTTTCTTCCGTAGCGCTAGCCAGCGAAGCACTGCTGAGCCTATTATGATGCTGCAGGTTTTTCCTCCCAAGGTGGAGAAACTTGCATTTTTCAGTGTTAAACACCATCAGGTTCTCATTTGCCCATTTGCTGAGTCTGTCTAGGTCAGCCTGGATTGCCCTCTTATCTTCAGGTATGGATGCTTTCCCCCAGAGTTTGGTGTCATTGGCGAACTTGGCCAGTCTGCTTCTGACTCCAACGTCCACATCATTAATGAAGATATTGAAAAAAATAGGTCCAAGGACAGAGCCTTGGGGGACCCCACTGGTCACAAGGCACCATGGAGATTGACTTCCGTCAATTACCACTCTTTGGGGTCTGTTCATGGAGCGAATTTCCCAGCCAGTGGATCATGGTGGACCCATGGCCACAGTTGGCCAGTTTCACCAAGAGGCGATCATGGGATACCAGATTGAAGGCTTTTTTGAAGTCAAGATATATGACATCAATCTCTTCTCCCTTGTCCAGGTGATAGGTCATCTGGTTGTAAAAGGAAATGAGATTGGTCAAGCAAGCTGGATCCACTTCCCTCCCTTTCTTGAAGATAGGCACCACATTGGCCTTTCTTCCAGTCATCGGGCACTACACCAGAGTACCAGGAGTTCTCAAAGATCCGTGCCAGGGGCTGGGCTATGATGCTCGCCAGCTCATTGAGTACCTGGGGTGTAGATTGTCAGGGCCAGCTGACTTGAAGGTATTCAGCCTCTCAAGGTGTTCCTTCACAAGGTCAGCATTGATGGAGGGCAGGGAATCTCCCTCACTTGGACCTCCCTGTCTCATAGTGGGCAGCGACGTCTCATGGGACTGATGACAGACCGATGCAAAGTACCCATTTAATAGGTTAGCTTTTTCCTGGGCATCAGTTGTCTGTTGTCCCATCTTGTTTAGCAGGGGTCCAATGTTGCTCTTGCTTTTCCTCTGGCTCCCCATGTATCTGAAAAAGGACTTTTTATTGTCCTTGATACTTGAAGCTATTTGGAATTCAGTTGCAGCCTTGGCTTTCCTGGTTTGATCCCTGCAGGACTGGACCAGTGCAGAATATTCCTCCTTAGAGGTGAATCCCATCCTCTATCCTATGTAGGCCTTCCCTTTTAGCCTCAGAAGGTCTGCTAGATCTGTGGAGAGCCAGGGAGGCTGCTGTGCCCTCTTGCTGCCTTTCCTCGAAGATGGAATAGAATTAGCTTGTGCATTGAGGATCGCTCCCTTGAGGAGCAACCACTCTTCCTGAAGTCCCCTCCCCCTGTGGTCATGGTCCCTTAAGGCCTCACTGACAAGCCTCCTGAGCTTGTCAAAGTCAGCTTTCCTGAAGTCAAGGACTTTACTGTTGCTGACTGACTTGCCAGTTTTATGGCAGATGGTGAAGATGATCAGCTTGTGGTCGCCAATGAGGTCATCCCCAGTTGCCAGTACCAGGTTGAGCAGTGCTTTACCTCTCATTGGCCTGTAGACTTCTTGAGTCAGGTAGAGGTCACCCACACATGATAGGAAGCTTTGCAACTGCTTGGATTTTGCTGAGTGATCCTCCCATGAGAAGTCTGGGTAACTGAAGTCACCCATGACAACCATGGTCCTAGAGCATGCAGCCTCAGACAGTTCTGGTCAAGCTCTTGACTTTGGGTGGGAGGTCTGTAGTAGACTCCCACCATTGAGTCCCCTGTGCCATGTTCTCTGTGAATTTTAACCCAGAGGGGCTTCAGTCATCCACCCTGGTTGTCAATATCAGCTTGCAGGGATGCGTAGTTTTCCTTAACATAGAGAGCTACACCCCTGCCCTTTTGTCTACTCGATCTCTCCTGTACAAGGTATAGCTGTCTATACTTGTGGTCCAGTCATGGGTGGAGTCCATTATCCCTATGACATTGTAATTATTTGTGTTAAGCAGGAGGATGAGTTCCTCCTGCTTATTCCCCAAGCTCCTGGCATTTGTGTACAGGCAGGCAAGTGTCTTCTTTGGGGCTCTTGCTTTGTCCATAGATTGTACCAGGGCTGGGACGGGGGTGGGCTCCCCTGTGTGCCTTGGCCTACTGGCTTTGCAAGGGTTGCTCAGTGAGCCGGCAGTGGTAGTAATCTCCCTGTCCCCAGCGGGCTTAGTTTAAAGCCCAGCCTGGCTGAGAAGAGCCTCCTCCCCAATGGAGAGAGGTGGAGGCCATCTCTTCCCAGCAGCTCGCTGCCTCTCTCTCACCAAAGAGTGGGCTGTGGTCATGGAAGCAAAGCCTTCCTGATGACACCAGCACTGCAGTCTTTGGTTAACTACCTGGATCCTCCTCTCCCTCCTCAGCCCATACCCCGAGACTGGGAGGATCAAAGAAAACACCACCTGTGCCCTCAGACCTTTTAGCCCTGCTCCCAAATCGCTGTAGCACCTCATGACCCAGCTGGCTTAAGTGATCAGAAACTGGTTTAAACTTGTAATAGAACAGGTGTTCAGTGAACATAAACCAGTTTGAAACTGGCTGAAACTGGCTTGAGATAAACCTGGTTGAATGTAGTATCAAACTTAACTAATTTGGGTCAAACCAGTTTATGCAATGTCTGTCCTAGACCCCTTGCTGGCTTAAGTTAAACCAGATTCCTCCAGTATCCCAGCATGCTCCCTAGACTGGACAGGACTCTGCTCCACAGCCAGGCTGGCCCCTCCCCTCTGCTCCCTGGCTGCAGCTTCAGCAGAGACTTGCAGGCACAGCAGTGGCTGCCTGCTCCCCAACCTTTCTGCTAAGCAGGCATTCCTGTCCTTCACAGACAGCTCTCAGCATTAGCTAGCAGACTGCATGCTGGCTATCTCCAAGCTGTGGCACATGGGACAAAGGCAGAATCAACAGATAGCTGGTAATGTCCCTCTGTTTTGTTAATGCAGTGATAAATGCTGAGTCAGGGGTGAGAAACATTCCCTGCTGGGCTGGTCAGGAGTGGGGAAACCTCTCACTAATCATAGTGTCCTGCTGGGGCCTGACCACGCCCCCCTCAGCTCAGCTCTGTAGAAGGGAAGAGAGGGCTGCTCTAGTGTTCCTCCACACCCTCAGCTTCTAGCCTGAGCCACTGCAGGCATGTGCCTACATTTCTCGGATATCTGTCTGGTTACAAAACTTATTTAGCCTAGTTAGATTAGACTAATCTGCAAAGATTGAATCAATTCGGGCTTAGGCTTTTTGAACATCTATCCCTAGCCATATGGTTAAATTGTGCCTTCTCATCTTGCTTGGCTGAGCAGAGAAATACCAGGTAGTGAAACACTTATCAGGAGCCCCTTGCTTGTTATAGAACTTGTATTCGGTGTGAATTTCAAATCCCTCTAACTGGCTGCTCCCCAGTACAAGAGCAGGGTCTGGTCTCCACCTTCCTAATCCAAGAGCCATCTTTAATGGGTGCAGAAAGGTATTTGAGTAAGAGAGGGTGGGAAGCCCCACCCTGGGGTAGCCCCTTGCTCGGGACTGAATCTCTAAAGGCTCAGTCTAGAGTTAATTGTGCTAGTAAGTCTAAGTTTTCTCACAGTTAAATCAATCTGAGTCATTATTCTACTGAGCATTATTTTACATTATACAATGAGACTTCACTTAAATTTCAGTAATGCTAAACCAGTTACAAATGTATGAAAAACAGGATTTCTATATGTTCTCACTGGCTTCTCATGAATAGGATATACTAACTATTTAGTTATAGGTCTGATTCTACTTCATGGTGAACAGCTCTTTATTTTAGAAAGTTTTGTCATCGGTACTAGAGGTATCATAAAGTACTATTAAACCAGTAACTCTTATAGCCAAATATAACCTCAACTGTCATCAATCACAACCTAGATATCATACAAAACTGAATATTCAAGCTGTAAATTTGCAGTAATTGAAGTCAACTGATCTTTATGTCTCAAGGTATATGCATCAGCATAGCTCTGAAATGTCAGTGAAACTATGTGGCTTTATCTCTAGAACTTTCTTAATAACAGTTTTGTACTTTATTCAATATAGCGATTGCATGAAAGAAGAAGACGTATTTCATTTTTTTTTCTGCTTGTAGCAGTTTTGTGCCACCTAGTGGATGATAGATAAAATGCTAAAAAAATCTGGGATACTAGACCTAGTATTTATTATACAAGAAATCTGTTGTAGTCAAGCAAAGTGACTTGATAGATAATATAAGCTCTTGCTAATATAGCCTTTCTGAAAAAGTCTGACACTATCTCAACATAGAGTCAGACATTACCCAAAAATAGATTTTGAATATGGAAATGACTTACTGGCTGCACAAATCAAATACTTTCACAAACCAAAAACCCTATTATATAAGGGAACATTGAGCCCGTCATTCACAAAATGAAGTACTCAAGAATGAAGAAATATTGGAATGAAGAGTATCATCACAGCTTCATTTGGTCCCTTCACTATTTGCCATGTGCTACTGTTTATAATTACATGGTCACATACAATTTTCTCCACTTCCCCACACAGGACCCTTGTCTTATTCAATGCACACAGTGGGGGGTGGTTACTTAATGAGCAATCATTCAATTTATATTCTGCTCATTTTTCAGTGTGTGGCTTTGTATCTCATTTACGGCACACTATTCAAACTCCACTCTCACAGAACGATACATTTTTTTGTTGGTGGGTTGCAGGTACTCATCCCTATTGTAGCTGAGTTCTCCGCAAGCACAATTTTCACCACACCCTTGCCAAATGAAGTGGTAGTATTATACCCATTTTACAGATGAGGAGCAGAGGCAAACAAAGTTAAGGGCAAAAGAACCAATTTGAGGTGCTCCACTGGAGATGCATTGGGCCTGGTTTGTCAGAGTACACAGCATTATGTGGCACTGTACATATTTAAAGCAGAGCTCTCATTGACTTCATTTGCAGCTATGGCTGCTCAGCATTTCTCTAAATCGTTCCCCGGGGTTTAGAGTCAGCCACTCTGCACAATTAATGACCATGTATGCAAAGTGTGATTTTTTTTTTCTTTTAGGTACTTTTTAGGGACTTTCCTGGCATTAAAAAAACAGAGCAGGGGATAGGAGCTAATTCTTTAGATGCAGTTCATAGCTTTCCCCACAACACCCTCCATCTTCCTCCTGCAGGCCCCAGCTGCTTCATTCATTATAGACCTTCCAATTTCATCAGCAAAGGAAATAAGGAGAGGCATAGCAGAGCAGCTGCAATGCTTGGGGCAACACCAGTTGTTGCCATACCAATTATGGTAGTGCAGTCAGCTGCTGCTGCAGCATAGCGGCTATTTTTGTGGCCCCATCTTTCCCACTCAAAGGTAGTAACCAGGGCTGCCGTCATCCCCGTTCTTCCCCTCCTCTCCCCCAGTTACACTACTGCCTGCCACTTCCATACCAGATTTCAAATCCTTCCTGCTCAATGAAGGGCTAGAGCTGTCCAAAGAAAAAAAAAATATGAGAATTTTTGATGTGAGCAAAGCAACATGTATTTTACTAGCTTTATTCTTGGTAATGGCCAAGGTTCATTGGGCAATTTCAAATAAAATGTCTCAGGCTCAAATTTACCTGGCATGGACAACTTCAGCCCAAATAAATTGTAGGCTCTGTTTTCAATTTCTTGTGATGGGAAGAGATGGGCAACCTTAGTAATAAATGCTTTCAATGGAAAGGGCAGAACTCCATCTCATTCCTAAGATGCATGACACTTAGATATCTGAAAGCTAAGTCACCCAATAATGGTGTTTGCCTGGTTTAAGAGCCTCAGTTGCCTGTATGTGGCTAAATACCTTACATGACTAACTTTGTCCTGACTGCACATGCTTGGGAGTGATTCACTGCTGCCCAGGAGGTATCTAAATCTGTTTATTCTCCACTGTGATTCATCTTCACTGTGAATGTACAAAAGTGCTGTGCAACTTCCTGAAAAGGTAATTGCCCACAGACCACAACTAGTAACCATTAGGCTGTGAACTGAAATAAGCATAATTTTGGTAATATTCTTAGTATTCTTAATATTGTGCTGCTGCTTTTCCCAATAGCATCCTGATTAAATCTCAAACCCAGGATGAAGTTTCTTGGTTCTAGCCTTTATTTAGGAATCCCTTGAACTCTCAAATGAAAGACAGGAATCCAATCATGAAGCTGCAGGCCAGGCAGGACTATGGATGCTTTCTGTTGAGATAAGGCAGCTGGGCAGTCAGGAGGAAAAGCACTCTAGCAAGAAAAGGAAAACAAGCAGAAGGGAACCTAACACCAACTCAGGAAGGTGAATGCTGCCAGGGTGGGAGCTTGCTTCAAATGTTGTTTGTGTAGTTTAGATTAGAGGCAGTGGAAGAGCTGCGTATGAAGCACCGGGAGCAGAGGGCGGGCTTCGTCAAATAGCTTTCACCCTGCTTGAAACTCTTGATGCCCAGACTGCACTGTTTCAAAGCCCATGAAAGGCTTTTTAGTGGACACATTACAGCTCTCTATAACTAATCTATCTCACCTTAGAAATACTTCTCTCCACTGTCCTCTCTCTCCTGAAATCACATTTCTATGATGTGTACTAATGATTGGTGATCCATGTGTTTTCAACAATTCTCTCCCGTTTGTGTTGATGACACTTCATTCAGCTAGATTAGTGGTTCTCAGATGATCCCCCACACCTACTGCTCTGTCCCTGGGTAAGGAGGTAAGCACTGTTACATTAATACATTAATGTTTGATATTGGGTGCCACACAGTTCACAAAAGTTATGGGGGGGTGCTTCATATCCAAAAAAGTTGAAAACAACTGGGCTAGATCTGTGTCCCTGTTACTGAAATGTAAGTCATAGCACTATTCATAGCACAATGCATTTGGCACTAAAGAAACATTTAGTGAAAGGCCTTGTGAGCAGGAGCCAGAACCCAGGATGCCCTCCTTTTCAGAGCAGTGCTCATCTCCCTGGGTCACAGTTACATCCCCTCTGGCTTGCTCTCCTGACTTCATGCCTCTTTCCCTTTTGACTGCCTCGTAGACCACCCTCAAGAAAAATGGGGTGACAGCTGGAAGGGACTCAATTTGCCATCTAGTGGGTTAGGTCCCAACCCCCCTGAGAGGAAAGCTAGAAGCCAGTTCTCCTATGTCCTGGGCCATTACTCTAACTGCTTTTTATGAGGAAGAGTAAAGAGCAGAATGTTTCTTGTACTGTCTGCCTACACATTTAGCTACCCTGGTACAAAAAAGTCCTGCTAAGATTCATATACATTGTCTGGTCAGAGGGAAGTAGGATTCAGCACAGCTAGATGCATTTTAGTACAGATTATAATTCACCAATGGAATGAGCTGCGTGCCTCTAGTGTAAATGAGGATCCATCTCCTGAGGGGTCTAAGGACTTCCCATTGAAAGAGTGAGAGAGCTTCAGTGCCTTCAGGGAAAAGCAGAATTCATTTCTAGGGGTTCAGCAACTACACTCTTGCACTGCACGGGAAGTGGAGGCCTACATTTCTACAAAGGCAAAGTAGACAGTGATTCCAGTTGTCTACAACACAGCCTTGCTATCAAATACGCATCAGACAGAATGGGTGGCGTAGTACATAGTTCAAAATGGCAGAAAAAAACCTACCAGCAATTAAGGGTTAAACCTTTATATAGATGTTGACTTCAAAAAATAAATTAGAAGCAAAGAGAGGACAAAATGTCTCTCAGCGGCTAGAAAACAAAAAAATGAAGGTTCAGTTCAGAGAAGTTCAAAACTTCTAAAAGTAGAGTTCCACAGCTCTATGCCTTTTCCCAGTATAGTACTGGATAACCCCGTCTTTTGAGCTACAAACCCAGAAAGTACAACCTGACCTATCATTTGGACTTGAGGTCAGTGCTGTTGCTCATGCTGACAACCTTTTATGGCCATCTGCTTTGATAGCCAAAACTTAGTACTCTAGGGTGTTACTTTTCCTGGGAAAATGTTTGACTAAATTCTTGTTTTGCTTTTTTATAACTGAAGAACATGTTTTCAAGAAGTAAGTTGTCCACAAAATTTTCCCACCCTCTTGGAAGCAGAATCCAATAGGACTGGACAGGCTGCTTACTTTTTATTTTACACTGTGTTTCTTTATTTGCCGTTTACCCAGGAAAGCTCAGCTGAGAGGCAGCAGCTGATAATGCAGTAGCTTTTCTTTTGAATACTAACCCAGGCCTATGGCAAGATTAACCAGCTTGTGGCTAAGCAGGGGCTGGAGATTTGAGTGAGAGGAGGAGCAGAGATGGAGGTGGGAATGGAAGAAAGGGCTGCTTATTGATGAAGATGTAATCCAAGTAGAAAAATTACCCCAAAACAATGATCAAAGCTATAACCGCACTTCTGCATCCTCACTAGTGCAACACTCACTAATGTTTCATGCTAGGATTTCTGAGGTCACAACCTTATTAGCTGATAGTGACCTGAACCTCCCTGATTCCTTCCCAGTGAAATGGAAGAGAACTTGGAAGCTGATAAAAACAGGCGAGGTGCTTTGGGGGAAAGCATTGATGAACTACCAGGACTTGAGTGGTTGACTGCTAGATTTGATAAAAGAGTTAGACACCTCACTTTTTATGCCTAAGTCCTGAATTGCGCTTCTGAAAAACCCTTGCCCAGCTGCCATCTCACATTGGAAGATCCTAAACTCACAGGGTGTCCCCTATTTTGGTAATTAGAAACTTTAATCAAACTTGTGCTTATGTACTCACCCAGAATTACTCCTGGCTTAGCAGCTCAGTGTCTACTAAAACTTTTTAAATATGTAGATTTTTAAGAAAATCTATGAGAGAATCTATGATTCTCTTTGTCCTTGATTTCTTGTTTATACTTATTGAAAATACCTATCCCAACAGCCCACACATCCCACAAGCAGATAGGCTTCTAAACATTGAGATTTAAAGAACACAATTGAATGGTATTCAGATCTATATACCTGTAATCTGAAAGCAAATAAAATTTTGTTTAGGAACATAGGATTGAATGGACCCTTATCAGCCTTCTGTTGTGTATACATCATGGAATCTTTTGTCTGTTTATATATACATAATCTTCTCAATACTGGTTATGTGTTTTGCCCCCACTATTCATTGATTTATTAGATTTACATGGCACCCTATTCCCCCAAAATGACTGAGGGCTGATTACAGTGAAAAACAGGTAAGTCATAAAAACAGATAAAATAACTAATAAAACAACATCCCAAATTTACCTCTGTCTGCTAGTCACCTGCCCAAACAAGGTCTTATAGCATTTTAGAAAGATGTACAGGCTCAAGCTCTGGCCCCCTCAAGAGCAAGGAGCTCAAAATCTAAGGAGTGACTACCAAGAATGACCTCCCACATGTCTTTCTCAGATGGACTTGGTGCACAGATAGATGGTAGTTGCAAGAGGTTGCTCTTGGTTTACTTTAAGATTGCAATGGCACATAAGGGAGGAGGTTGTGCCTCAGGTGTATAGGGCCTGGGCTTGTTAGTGCCTTATAGGTCAAAACCAGCAACTTCAATTGCTCCCGGAAAGCTAGTGAAAGCCAGTACATCCTCCGGAGTGCTGGAGTTGTGGTCTCAGCCACCTGTCCTCATCAAAAGGTGGGCCACTGCATTTTGTGCCAGTTGCAGTCATCAAGAGCAGCACCTCCTACAGAACACTCTTTCTATGGGAAAGCTATTCCTGAACCTTCTGGGTTGGATGTTTATCTGATTTTTCTAACCAATTTACACTTATTTGTTCATGTGTCAGAACTGTTGTTTAAATAGCTTTTCTGCTTATGATTCTTACTGGGTGCCTCTATGTATGAATATTAATATGAATATTGTACATGAGTTTATTGTCCCCATTAATACATGCACTTGGGATTGCAGCACACTGACCTGGGTTGGAGTCAGGTTTGCAATGTGCTGCGGAGAAGCGGGCTGGGGCATTGTCTACACATGTGCTGCAAGTACAAATTCTATCCTGCTGTGGAATAAATTACTTTACTCCAACTTAATAGCGGTGCACATATAGACATGTGACATTTACTGTACAGTTAATTAGTCTACTGTGTACTAAGCATCTCATGTAGACATGCCCACGTTGTGTAAATAGATGGGAACAACCATGCCCCATTTCTAGTGGGATTTTGCTAGACTAAACAAGTTCTTCTATTTTAATTTCCTCTCATAAGACAGGATCTTCGTTCCCTTGAGTGTCCTGTTAGTCTTTCTCTGTACCTGTTCTGTTTGACATATCATTTTTAAGGCTTATGGATAACCAAAATTCCTGGACAAAGAATATAAATTGGACTAGTTGGTGAAGACCAAAGATCCCAATTTGATGGAGGAAGCAACTTATTTACTGGAATTTAATTTGACTCTTAGGGCTCTCAAATGTGTTGTGGAAACATTCAGACTTTCAGACCTAATGGCAAAACTAAACTAAGATTTAGCTTGTATTTCCAAAAATATAATTTCTGGATGAAACTGACACTATTGTTTTGCAGCTCTTAAGGCCAGAGGGAAGGGTCTGTATATCTCATAGCTAAAAATATTACTTTTTAATTCTTGCTTCAGTTTGTGGTTTAGCTAGAGCACTGTTTGGAGAGAAATAAATGGAAGGGCTGAAACCACATTCTTAATTCTTTTCCAAAGTTAATTCAACTAACAAGATTAAAGGCAGATTCCAGATCCACTGACAAGAAACCCTTTAGGTTACTTACTGTGAGGAAGAATTGAGAGGAGGCTTAACCTCCAACCGGACAGGCCAGGGACGAAAGGGTTCAGGAACATGGTCCCCTGTTTCTTACTCTTTTCCCATCCCACACGAGAGACTCCGAGCCGATATAGAAAAGAAATGCTTTACTTACAAATTAAATAGACCGTAGATAAGCTGTGTGAAATCGCAC
>JAGPOW010003642.1:72562625-72595226 GCA_030014935.1 Caiman crocodilus | reverse complement strand
CTCTTAAACCATTCTGCTTGCAGAATATCTCTAGGGAGTGCCCGGGGGGAAGAGGGAAAACTGTGGGCGCAGGACCTCGGTGAGGGTGATCAGTCCTCCCGATGCTGTGTGTGGTCCCACCTTTCCTTTCCCGGGCTTTGCCCTTTATACTGCCCCAACAGTCAATCAGATCAGGTCTTCATTCGTGCACTTTCTAAGCATCATGAGCCAGGGATCTTGCAACATGCATGCTTCGCGCAGCTGTTTGGGTTGCACTCGCTGCTTCCCCTTGCAGTGAGCACAGTTCACTGGCGTTTGGTCTCTTTTTATCACTACTTATTTACACACTTACGATTTTTTATATTTAAGAATCTGTGCTTCATTGACATTTACCCTTGGGCTAATTCAAATAAAATAAATTCAAATAAATCACTGCACACTTGTTAAAAGTACTGCATAGATGCTGCATATATGGGGGATTACATTCTTTTTTTTTAAGGATATGCAACCTAGTTCTATTTATGGTAACCTGAATCTTCTCAAGATCCTGTAACAGCCATCTGATAGATGAGAAAAGAAAAGAAAGCACCTTGAATAAAATAAAAGCCATAAGCAAATCAGAAAATAAACTGCTAAAAGTGCTCTTAGTAGAAGAGACAAAAAAGAAAAACCAACACCATGTAGAACAAAAGATCAATATTTTATTAACTAGAAAACAGAACACTGTATGCCTGTAGTTAGTCATAATCTATATGGATTTTAGGCCATTACAGTTCAGCACTGGGCAAATTATGCTCACATAGTGTACTTTTCTTTAATTTTGCACTCAATGTAATGACCATTTTCAGTAAAATTAGAGTACATATCTAATCCTAAACCTGGGATTGACTTCAACAGGCTGTATATTAGGTTCTAAAAGGGCACTTGCGGTCTTAAATTAATGAGTAAGACATGCATTAAAATATGTGAAGAGTGTGGTTAATGTCAGACTCTACCAAACAGTAATTCCTTGCACAACTCATCACACTAAGGCTAGGGATAGAAGTTACACACAAACCAGTTTAAGTTATCAGAAACTGGCTTAAACCTGTAACAGAACAGAAGCTCAGTGCACATAAACTAGTTTTTAAACTGTTTTAAAATAATTTTTAAATGGCTGAAACTGGTTTAAGATAAACCTGGTTGAATGCAGCATCAGACTTAACCGATTTGGTTTATGACACATCTGTCCCAGATTGTCCAATAGTGGGCTTTCACCCCCAAAATCCTGCCCTTAGTCTACCTATGGTAGAGGCTTGTCTCTATCAGTTTAGGTGCCATCAATCTCTGGAGCTCATCGCTTGTTTGAGCAGTTTTCCCTTTTTTTACTCTATCTTCTTCACCAAGACAACTTTAGCACCTTGGCTAACAAGCCGAAGTCCACTGTGACATCTTGCTGGCCCCACCCACACCTCCGCAATCTCACCTGCCACAACTTGTTGTTATGGAAGAAAACAGAATGTGGGTCTTGATGCTTTGGCTCTTGCAATTTGTCTTAGTGCAGTGAGGGCTCCACTAACCCCTACAACCTCACCTGTTCCCCTGGGTGGTAATTCAGTTGTCTCTGCAATCTGCCTTTGAGCAGTACACAAAAATGCTCCTTGGGTCTCTAGGTCTGGCCAATCAGTGTCCCCGATGGGCCCAGTTGTACTTTGCCTGGCTGGAACGTAGCACAGACCTGCCAGCAAGCCTAGCTAGTCATTTTCCTGGCTTATTGTCCTGATAGTTGTAAACTCACTATCTGTGGTGACTTTCTGATCACCCTAACAAAAAGTAGAACAAAAAAAGCAAACTGGCACTTCTTCTGCCCTTATAGTCCCAACTTTGCAGTACGCTTTTCTTCAGCCCCAGTATTAGGGTAATTACGGTACCTTCTAACTGCCTCCAGCAGTTTCTGTTTCTCTCCCCCCCCATTTCCTTCAGGGCTCTCTTCCCTGGAAGCTCCCTCCACAGAGTAGCTTCCCTTAAGCCTGGTCTCCCTTGCTTCCTCAGCACCTTCAGTTCTCCCTGCCATCTCACTGCCTGAGTCAGTCTCTTCTGCTGCCCTGTGTCCCTCTTTTGCCTGTCCCATGTCTCCTTTTATCTTGGAGTTCCAGCTGACTCCCCCTCTCTTCCTGAAACACCAGGTAAAGAAGGAGCCCTGCAGAGTTTTTGCAATACAGGTGGGGCCATTTTACTTCTCTGGGGTTCTCTCTCCTCACACAGACCCAATCCTGGTTCAAGTTAAATCATAGTCCCCCACTATCTCAACATGCTTTGAAGCCCTGGGCTGGCCTCACCTCTCTGCTGGCCAGCTGGAGCAGGGAGGGCTGGCTGACAAGGGAGTTGTGGGGAGGAATGGGGGAGCTTCAAGCCTAGCTGGGGATGTAGCTGACTGGGAGGGGGACGGGGGCTGGAGTCAGAGGGGGCTAACACCCCTTCCCATGATCAAAATTACTGCTGGCAGCAACTGTGGACTACAACTCCCGGAGGTATCTGGAAGCAGGAAGATGTGATGAGTAACCTTGCAGTGTCCTGTTGCTGTGATACTGGACTGAAAATCCCAGAGACTTCAGAGGCAGCATGAAGAGGAAGTGAACACACAGCTTTTGCTGGCTATGTGCCAGAAAGCCATGCTCTGGTATCCCCTGGCTTATGGCATGTGGCTGCATTTCCTGAATCAAAGGTAAATGTCAGTTCACTTTGTCATAACCGAATCAGTTGAGTGCCCCTGTCACAATAGAACAGCCCTAAGCAACTGCAGTTACTTTTAAATTTGGTACGTTCTGCCTCATTGGCTATTCCCACCTGGCGGTCTGTCATTGGCTACTCTAAATGCATAAAGGTCCGTGCAGCTTCCGCCCACGTCAGAGAGCTCTGAGCATGTGGTAGAGTACGGAGATCTTTGCCACGTGGCAGAGAAAAGCTGGCGGACTGGCCATCCTCCAACATCTCCCCGTCACCATCTGTTCCCAACATATCCTTCATCCTGCATGCTCGTTTCTGTCTACAAACTTGCTGGCTCGTTTTGTTGCCAGTTACCTGTAACTATGCAAGTAACTTGTTACCTGTAACTATGTAAGCAACCTTACCACCTGCGTCATGGCCACCAGTGGAGTAAGTAAAGTTAAAGTTATTTTTGCCACCAATATGCTGTGTCCTGCCTCTCCATCCACCAGCCCATCTGACGGCCAAGGACTTAGCGATCCTCCTCAAATCAGCTCTGGCCATCTGAGACACGGCGTCACGAACAAGATCCAAGGGCAGTGTGGAGGAGATGAATCTAATTGAGTCCTGCCCCCCCATAAGGAAGGAAAATTGTATCCAGCGCTCCCAGCTGATGCGGGGAGAGAGAAATTGTATCCAGTTTCTCCCACCTGATGTGCTCCCACCTGATGAATTTAACCCTCTCCCGACTGCAGCTCACCCAATAGCACTGGTCAAGCGAGTTACTGATGCACAGGGTGCAACTTGTACTACCACCACATACTGCACCCGCATCCGGGGTGAATTGCAGGAGTTGTGCAGAGGATCAAAAGTTGAACCTGATGAAACCCTAGCTATGTGGCTAGGCCATTCCTAGTAGTAGAATTTGGGTCAGAACTGCTAGACTTGGAAGAGGCTAACTTCCTAACTTGTCAATCCTCATGGAGTGGGGGGCACGCCACCAAATTAGAGGTGGTAGCGGGCAACGTTCACTGGCCCATCCCACTCCCAGCTTGCATTGCAGGTCAAGTGTATCACAAATCTCATGCATGGCATAATGGACGACCGCCGAACCCCTCTGCAGAGCAGCTGCTGCTAGCCATTATCGGAGTGTCCAACACCGAGGGTACACCCGTTGGGACTGACACAGGTACAGAGCAACGTGCCATGGCCCCATCGTCATCTCAGTCACCCTGGGGATGTTCCAACCACCCTGGACAGTATTGAGGCATGTGTAGAGGCTTACAGGGGAAGAGAGGCCGTGACTTTCAGGCTTCTCCTTGAGCCCCTGGCCGGTCAGCCAGCTGAAAACTTGCTAAGCCAGATGCCATGGCTACAGGCCCTGATGGATCCCATGGTAAAAGTCTCTGGTGGGATGGAACCACATCCTATGGCGTACCCAAATCAATGCTGTCACCAACACAATGCCTCATATAAAGACAAGCCCCTCTGGGATGAACCAGCGCTTCAAAAGCCCCAACCACGGAAGCCGAAGCTCACCCCTAGACAAATTAGTCCGGGTCACTGTTCCACACCCTCGTCAACCACATCCGCGAGTGCACAAAGAAGTTGTCTGTGAACCCGTCCAGTATCCCAGCACCTACTCTGTGCTCCTAAAAGGCGATCAAACTCGGTCACCCATCATAGCTCATCACAACTGGCTAACTCACCGCCCTGCTGTTCACCCAGTTTCCCTGTAACGAGTCAAATTATGGCCCCCTTTTCTTTCTTTCTTTCTTTGTTCATTTTTTTGTTTATTCCCCTTATAGGCGCGGCGGTGTGAAGCGGCAATCTACAGCTGCTCGATCATGAGATCCGCCAAGTACCAAACCGGAACACATCCAAGTCAATGCAGTGATGGCTGCCTACTTGTATGTTGCGAGCAGGGTAGTTGCCCTATTCCTACTGTTCCCGACAGGTTCCTCGGCAAACGGGACTGACTTCACAATATATAACTCTGTTTTGTCCCTTTTATCACTCTGGGCGAACCTTACGGGAGATAGTGGAAAGTCAGAACTCACCGCATGTTTACGCCTGCCTTTTTCTGTTAATGACCCGGTGTTAACCCCGTTTGTATATCTTCTTAATGTTGATAAGTGGTTTGAAGCCCAGAATACCAATCCAAACCCCAATATTACAATAACTCAACTTTCTTTTATATATTCCCAGCACCAACACACCGTCTATTACCGGTGTTCTTAGCCACATGACTTGACCCTAGCTAAAATGAACTGCTCTGTCTGCAGATTGGAGGCTATGTTTCTACCTGCCCCCGTTCGGCTCTTCTATAACATTACGTGTTCAGAAATACCGTGGGGGATTAACCCAAAAGGAATAAAGTGGTCCAGGGATGATAATTCGTTAACCTGCAATCCCACAGCCATCACACCAGTGTGGTACTTAGTTCTTCCACAAGGCCCGAACAAAATGAGGGAACGAAATGAGTCTGGCCTGGTTCCATTCGGCCTTCAGCAGCCCCAATCTCTAGTTTCTTGGAATGAGTAGCTAGCCATCAACATATTGGATGCCCAAGACTGGTGCTCATGCTTTAACCCCATCTTAATTGCGGCCAGACTTAGTCAGTGGTGTCATGGTTACGACGTGCCCGAAAACACAGTCAATCTCCCTCGTGAGGTAGCTTTAATCAGATGGAAAGACCAAAGCTGTGCACTAAGCAATACACCAGCCCCCATAGGGATGCTATGGGCCTGCTCGGACGGGTAGCTTTATACTAACCTCCCAGCTACCCTAACAGATGTCCAATGTTTTTTGAGTACAGTAATGCTCTGCCCTGCTTTAAGTGTCAATACAGCTCACCCAAATAGCCCGGCCATACTTCATTGCCATGAGTGACACGTTCCAGTGTGGAGTAAGTTGACACAGGGCGAGCGATTCAGCCAACATTTGGCATGGCTGCTTGAAGGTCTTTTTGCGTGGGGAGTAGGGATAGGCAAAGCGAGAATTGCTATCACCAAGTTAGCCAAACAAGTTGAGATTCTAGCTAATAGTACTGAAACATCCCTACGGTTATTGAACCAACAACTACAAGCTACATCACATATACCATGCAAAACCGCTTAGCCCTCTATACAGTGTTGTTATACCAGGGAGGTGTTTGTCAGTTTCTTAACCTGTCTAAGGAATACTGTTGTATTAGCATACCCAACGTTACCATTCCATTAGAAGAGCAACTTGACTGCATAAAACAAGTTGCTGCAGACACCAATAAAATTGCCGGAATCGAGAAGGGATGGTTAGCCAACATTGTTAGTTGGATAGGATGGGACACATCATCTTGGTTGATACACTTGTTAACTCCTCTTATTACCCTGTGTTTACCAATAGCCATTGTTATATGTTTGGGTCAAAGACCGATTTATAAAGTTATCTGCTTATGTTTACCACTTAAGCCTTGTGAAGGTGATGAGTTCCTAGATGAAAATTACTTGTAACCTGATTCCTTTATCTATTGTGACATGGCCAAGGGGGTATGTCATAACCAAATCAGTTGAGTGCCCCTGTCATAATAGAACTGCCCTAAGCAACTGCAGTTACTTTTAAATTTGGTACGTTCTGCCTTGTTAGCCATTTCCACCTGGCAGTCTGTCATTGGCTATTCTAAATGTATAAAGGTCCATGCAGCTTCTGCCCAAGTCAGAGAGCTCTGAGCATGTGGTAGAGTACGGAGATCTTTGCCACGTGGCAGAGAAAAGCTGGTGGACTGGCCATCCTCCAACATCTCCCTGTCACCGTCTGTTCCCAACATATCCTTCATCCTGCATGCTCGTTTCTGTCTACAAACTCACCGGCTTGTTTTGTTGCCAGTTACCTGTAACTACGCAAGCAACTCGTTACCTGTAACTACGTAAGCAATCTTACCACCTGTGTTGAGGCCACCAGCGGCGTAAGTAAAGTTAAAGTTATTTTTGCAACCAATACACTGTGTCCTACCTCTCCATCCACCAGCCTGCCTGACAGCCGAGTAATTAGTGATCCTCCTCAAGTTGGCTCCGGCTATCTGAGACACACTTCTCTTTCAATGTAATCTCTGCATCTTAGACTAACCTGCAAAGACTGAATCAATTCAGCCTTGGGCTTTTTTACTGTTATACTTAGCCTAACAGTTTAATGACAGGACAGTATGGAACACTGAAGGGAAGAAACAGTTTCAAGATCAGTCTAGATGGCCTTAAACTCAGAACCTACTAGTGCAGAAGCTCAGCAAGCTGGTGAAACCCTCTCTAAAGGTGCTGAGGAACAAAGCTGCATCACTCTGTTGATATAAGGGAGGAATGCACAATTGTATTGTATGTATTAGAAGTGATATATTGGTAGATTGAGGTAGCACTTTAGAGGGTGCAAGGCATGTTCCTTGTCCTAAAGAATTTTGGCCTAGATTCTAATTAACCTGCAAGGCTCCTCCAGTTCTTGAAACTAAGGTGCCTTGCTTCAGGGTATTGATCGTAGTCACCATGTTAGGGGCCAGGCTGCCTGTATAGTGAATGAGATGCATAGTACCACTCAAGAGTTACCTAGTCCCTCAACAGGGAAATGCTTACAGTGACTAGGAAATGTTCCTGCTCTTCCTCTGAGTAAGTCGCTGCTGATTGCTAAGGGCTATGTTACCTGAGGGAATAGCAGGGTCTCCGTATGAATTAACATATCTAACTTATAACAGCACTGACACCTGATTTTCACTGTTGCCACAAGGCTATTCAGCCAAAAGGTGGCCAGTGTTTTGTACTGATTCTGAAAGCAAGCATACAGTTGTTTAGCATGGTTTTTCTCCACTTAAGGAATCTGACATGGATGGACCTTAGTTGCTCACAACCTAGAACTATCCAAGTTGACTGGAATGCAACGGAGCTTGCAGGAGTGAGTTGCCCAGATGATCTGGGTCTGAGCAGGCACAGAAGTCTAGGAAACTTGTCAGGTCAAAATGGAAGTGCCTTGTGCACTTAAGTGGTTTGTGATTGTTAAATGATGTTGAGTAGGATCATGCTTTATAACTAAAACACCTAATTTCTGCCTAAGATCAGTTTTTTGCTAGGTTTATGAGAATCTGGTTCTTACAGTATAATACAGACAAGACAAGCTTATATGAAAAAAGGGACAAGGCCGAAGCTGAAGGAAGTGAGAGCAAGGATAAATTGCTACTAATGAGAACAGATGGATTCTTGAAGAATGAGTTTTTGAGTGCAAGGAATAGGTAGCTGGACCAACAGGAAGCAGACCATGCTTAAGCCATGCCTATGCTTAAGAAAGAGAATTGACTTTTATTGTGTGTTCTAAATACTAGGATAAGCCAGGCTGTTCTAGTTTTAAGGCATATATGTGCTAGTTGAGGTATTTTGCACTCTAAATGATCTGTGATGATCAGTCTCACGCAAGACTAAAGCATATTTTTATGTATTTATATTCAGTGGAAACTTATACAGAAAAATAATAAATGAAGATAGCTCACTTTGGGTTAGGTCAGGTTGTTATCCAGCTCTTTCCATGACTAAAATCTTAAACGTGTGTATGTGTATGGCAGTGGGGGGTTAAGGCATGTATGATTTCAGAGCATAAATTAGCCAGTAAGGCTAGGGACAGACATTCAAAAAGCCTGAGCCTGAATTGATTCAATCTTTGCAGGTTAGTTTTACCTGGCTAGGCTGAACCAGTTTGTAACTGTACAGACATCCCCTCTGGACTGAAAAAAGCAGGCATGTGACTGCAGCAACTCAGGCTAGAAGCCGGGGTGTGCTAGAGCATCCCTCCCTTCCCTTTCACAATGCTGAGCTGAGGGAGACATGGCCAGGCCCTGGCAGGATGCTTTGATTAGGGTCCCCCCACCCCCCCCGAGCAGTTCAGCAGGGGATTGATAACACAGTGCTTATCATCCCTAACTCAGTGTTTATCTTCCCATTAAGAAAACAACAGAGGAACATTACCAGCTACCGGTTGATTCTGCATTTGTCCAATCTGCCACAGCCCAGACTGTAGCCAGTATGTGGTCTGTTGAGTGCCTGTATAAGACAGAGGGATGGGAGGAATCCCTGCTTAGCAGGGAGTGGGGAGGGGGAAGACAGGAAGACACCTGCAGTCTCTGCCGAGCTCCAGTCAGGGAGCAGAGGGAAGGGGCCAGCCCTGCTGTGAAGCAAAGAGCCCTGCCCAGCCCAGAAAGCATGCTAGGTTGCTGGGGGAGTTTGATTTAACTGCCACCAGCAAGGGGTCTGGGACAGATATTGCATAAACCCGTTTAAGGCAAATAAGTTAAGTTTGATATGACATTCAATCAAGTTTATCTCAAACTGGTTTCAGCCACTTTCAAACTAGTTTATGTACATGGAACATCTACTCTGTTGCAGGTTTAAACCAGTTTCGGTTCACTTAAACTGGTTTATGTGTAATGCTTGTCCCTAGCCTCAAATCAGAATCAACTATACTTAAACCACTTTTGGCAGATGTTTGCTCAACTCTGTTATATATGTCCTAGGAGATAAACAGAAACTGTTTATCAACAAATAGGAAATGGCAGTTGTAAAAGTGTCATTTATCTCTGGAATCTCTAAATATGCACCTTGAACTTTTGATGTACACCCATGGCATGCCAGAACTTCACATTTTTTACAAGCTGCTTATTTAACATACAGTATATTGACGTTCACAAATCTGGAAAAGCAAGTGGTTCATTGCCCGAGAATACAGCTGAGTAAAGGAATTCTGGTTTATCTTAAAATTAGTGTAAACATTATATATCTCTTTAGCAGCTCTGTAATATATTGATTAATGAAGGCTGTGGAAGAAATGTAAGCTCTTTCTTTTCTTGATCCTCTTGGCCTTGGACTGGCTAGCTGCTAGCTTTGAAGAAGTAATGCAGCTTTTCTCTTTTTTCTGTACTGCAGGCATTTCTACTTCTAGCTGCTGCACATGGCAAGGTTTGCCAGTTGAAGCCTTTGTCTTCATGGCAGCATTGAGGCATAGGAAGGAAGTGGGCCATTATTCTGATTAAATATTATGGCTTAGTGGGGAACAACTATCCCTACTTTTCTACACTAGAGTCTGAATTAGTAGAGTACTGGTATCACCTCACTAATGTCACAGATCATCCCTTCAATATAGACTTTCATGTTCATTTTTGGTTTAAGTAAGATAAAATGTAAATTTTTAAGCTCTTAACAGCAGAGTGCACTGTGTTATAAGAAGGAATGAACTGTATTTAGGTTAAAAGTATATACAAATCCCTTTTGAATAGTTTGCTTAGCCAGTACTGTTTGGCTTAAAATCTTTTTACATGATATAAAGCATACATAGAGTGGTTGAGCCTTGTGACAGAATTAAATTGTTAATAGTGACTTGAATGACTAAAGAACTACTGTATCATTTAGAAGAATTTCTCACTACAGGGTAATGAAGTACATGGCTAGAATGTGTGAGAATAATGCATCTCTTTCTCTTAACTACATAGCTGAGCCACATTCATGACAAAGGACATCATCTTGCTGGGTAAGGAATCCTTGACCCACCAGTGAGATGGAACATTTAACACAGTTAAAGCATTCACTGTGCCACTGGCGGTCTTCAAATGAGATAAATTGGGTGTCTCCAAGAGCTGAAAAACAGAATGCAATAGGTCTGAAAATAGTCTTTACCTACAGTTGTCTTTCACACAGAAATAGATGTGTGCATGTGTATGCACGCGCGTGCGCGCACACACACACACACGCACACACACTGGTAGCTAAGAGGCTACTGTGGATGATACATTTGTCCAATATCTAATTGCAGGAACAAAGAGTTGTAGATGTGAGAAATATTTGCAATAAAATCCCAAACTGTAAAGTGATTGCCTGTTTTAATACCCTTTTGTCCCCAAACATGGACCAGGCTTATCTAAAGGCCACTAAAATATGCACTTTTCCAGTTACACTCAGTGTGTTTGATAGTGAACTGCAATAGAAATCCTGCAGCATATGTGGTTTCAGCAAAGCCCATTGAAATTCTGTGACATGTTTTTTTCCTTGCCCAATATTCAAACTGAAACTCAATAGCTTTGTGCCCTGTGAAACACAGGTACTTGGAAAAGCCAACTTTTGGGATGGCAGTGACTTAAAAGTTTAATGATTAACATAGAATCATAGGAAATTAGGGTTGGAAGAGACTTCATGTGGTCCAACCCCCTGCTCAAAGCAGGACCATCCTCAACTAGATCATCCCAGCCTAGTATGTCTTAAATACCTCCAAGGATGGAGTTCCTCAGCCCCCCTGGGTAGCTTTTTTCAGTGTTTTACTACATTCCTAATGAGAGAGTTTTTCTTCACATCTAATCTCAATTTCCCTTGCTTCAATTTGAAAGCATTGTTCCTTGTTCTGTTGTCTGCCATCACTAAGAACAGTTTAGCTCCATCCCCTTTGTAACCACCCTTCAGGTAGTTGAAGCCTATTATTAAATCTTTCCCTCAGTCTTCTCTCCTTCAGGCTAAGCATCTGAATTAAGAATACAGAAACAAGGAGGCTCAGGAATATATGAGGGGAGCCAAATCCTATCATATTTGATTGAATATCTACCATTTTCTTTTGCTTATTTATATTTGTAACAAGCACCTATAATTAACTTCAGCATTGGACTACAGGGGTAACAGATTAACTCAAATATATGGCCTCAGAGCACCTTAATAATTATGGAGTGTTGAGGTAACATTTAATTTAGCCCTGTGGACTTAAAATGTTTTATAATCATAAAAGAGCTTTGCATGATTGGCAAGATCTCTATTTTTATAAATGTGCTGTATCTGTACAGAATATTAAATCTAATTAACCTACAATTGTAGTAGTTTTATATCTAATAACACCTAATTATAGAAGCAGTGTGTGTGCATCTACACTACGGAGTGAGAGTTCTACAATCTCTCTCTCCTGTGGTGATTTTGAATTACTCATTTGCACCTTTTCCACTTCACATATGTACAAGAATGTACATTATTCCTGAGATGGCCTTTTTGCGCCTAAAATAACTCTTAGTCCCATGACAGATGTGTTGTGCATATTCTAACATGACATATTACATAAAATAACAATGAAGCCAGAATCTGTCTTTTTAAACTAATAATTAAAACTTCCAAAAACTTTAATTGCAAATAGATTTTACTTGTTTGGATTAATTAAAAGACATCTGACCTAAGACAGCACTATGGCAGTCTCAACTTACCAGTAATAGCATTGTTGCAGGCTGAACATTTCTTTGCATAAAGATTGCTGAAGCAGTCCAAGCAATATGGATATTCGCCTTTGGAAATAAAGCGTTGTCCAGACAACTGCTGCTTACAGCCAGCACACAGAAAGCATTCTTTATGCCATGGTTGGTCATTAAAGGTCACCCCACCAGTAGTTATTACCTGTTACGTTAACAAAAAGCAAACAAAAGAATAAAAGCGTGACTCACAAGCTGTAGTGATCAGATATTTAACCACAAACTTCATTACTGCAAGAATTCAGAGCAATTTTAAGCTCTGAGGATTTCTAAGTCTGTTTCTTTTCTCTCTCATATGCTGAGAAAGGGAAAAAAAATCTGTTTATATTTTAATCTAAATATGTATTTTGGGGGGCTATTCATGTTGGTTTGATAGCCAGCCAACTTTATACAAAGGGTAGCTTGACTTTCCATGAAACTCCCTGGTTGACCATGGAGAAACACATTTTGGATCACACAAGCTCTTGGAAAAGGTTTCCCCAAAGATGGTGGTAAACTTATCTACAGGATTGTAAAGGTTACATTTCTTTCTGGAAAAAAGATTGTTCTAACAACCAAGGCAAATTTTGAAGAAAGGAAAGCCATTTTTAAAGGGAAGATGGAGAAGGAAAAATACTTTCAATGTCAAGGAATTCATGTGTATCCAAACTTTAGATTTCCTATGGCCTCACTTTCTATTGCTCAAGGCTGGTTATTACCACCAAGGAGGGCCTTTAACACTTCTACTGCATTCCTAGCTGAGGTGGCATACAGAATTAATAGCTAGCACTTAAGATATTGCATACAAGAATACTGCATTTAAAAATAAGGATGAAATGAACTATAACATAATAGTCTTAGTTGTCAGTTGTGTGTTTGCCATAGAATGTGTGTCAGCAGGCTCAGGAGATAGAACAAATAGGAGAAACTTTTTGTCTGTTTAAATAAAAATGGAGGCATCCTCATGTTTCCCAAAATGCGTTATTCAGTAAAACTGCATTATTCCACTAACTTAATTATTAACAACATAACCTTCAAATATGCTACCTGGAAAAATTAAGAGCTAGTAAAATTTGTTGGTGTCTCATGAAAGACAGGCAGGTGGTAAGAAATTTTCTTCATGCTAGCAATGTAACTGAACATGAGAGGAGTGGGAGGCAACCAGGACACCAGCCCCAGGTGCTAACTATAAGAGGGACTATGAGCTGGGCAGTGAAGCCCCAAGCCTAGCAGTGTATCTTAGGGGTGGGGCGGGGAATGTGGAAGTGGATTGGTGCTCCCCCAGCACTAGGGAGTTATTATGGCAGGTGCAGCCCTGTACCAGATAGCATATGGGGCGGCGGGCAAGAGTGAATGGAGCACCAGGGGAAGCTTCCAGGCTGCCACCAGAGCCAATATGGCTATAGCAGTGGCAGGTAGGACTTCTCTTTCTCAGCTCCTCCACCACCCCTTCCCCTCAACAGTGGTTGGCATATTCCCCCTGCCTCGGTACTGTATGAGCTTGCTAAACCTTTGCCTTATGGTACTCTTAGACTGTACCTCAGTTGCTTGTTATTTCACTCTTGGGCTCATAGGTGACACGTGTGGGGGGGATACAGGGGGGCGTGTGCCTCTCCTGAGATTGGCCACTGCCGAAACCACTGCCGGCTTCTGTGGGTGGTCACTGCCCCACCGCTGCGCTGTTGACGCAGTCAATGGCAGCTGCAGGCGGGTGGTCCCCGCTTGCTACCTCCACACTCACACTTGTCACCAACACCGCCACAGCCACCTACAGGTAGTCCCTGCTTGGCTTGCCCTTGCTGCCAATATCACCGTGGCTGCCTGCAGGTGGTCCTCGCTCCCACTGACACTGCTGCTTTTCATGGGTGGTCACTGTGACATACCCCCCTTAGCCCCAGGGGGCATGCATCATTCATGCTTGGGCTACATTTAACTGTACCATGTCTTTTTATATTATAATTTTTTTTTTACTACTGCTAAGTTCTAGATTCCAATTTATATATGTAGCCCTTTGGGAACAATTCTGTAGCCACTGACAGTGCTGTGGCAAGGAAGTTTGGCAAAACCCGCTCTCGCCCAGTACACAGATCGGGGGGGGAGGGGAGACACATAGATTTCATAGATATTAGGGCTGGAAGAGACCTTAGAAGATCATGAGTCCAGTCCCCTGCCCCAGGAGCAGGAAGCCAGCTAAGGTCAAAGGATCTCAGCAAGACAAATGTCCAAACATTTCTTAAAAGAGTCCAGAATAGGTGCTTGCACCACCTCTGGAGGCAGTCTGTTCCAGGCCTTGGGGGCTCAGACAGTAAAGAAGTTTTTCCTGATATCCAGCCTAAAACGGTTTTGGAGGAGTTTGTGCCCATTGGACCTTATCATCCCTGTGGCGCTTTGGTGAACAGGTGTTCCCCCAGATCCTGATGCACACCCTTTATGTACTTATAGGCTGCCACCGGGTCACGCCTGAGCCTGTGCTTTTCCAGGCTGAAGAGTTCCCATGGCTCTCAGTCTCTCTTCATAAGGCCTATTCTCTTGCCCTCTGATCATGTGTGTGGCTCTCCTCTGGACTCTCATGCCCCACCACTGCTTGCCTGGGACTGCACACAGTGGTGGGAGCTGCCCTCCCTGCATCCCCACGTCCCCCCTGCTTCCCCCTGCAAACGAGTTGCTTCTGGCTCTGTCCTGCAACCTGGCCCAGCTGAGCAGTGCCTGTTGGCACCCCTTCACTTCAGCACCTGGAGCAGTCGCCCCACTTGTCCTCTGCTTGCTACAGCACTGGCTACTGAATTTGTGAGACTTCCATCTTTGAAGTAGGGGTGGATCTCTTTTATGAAGCAAAATTGTTCTGTTAATCCTGTGTGTGCAGTTTTCTTTTTCTATCGCCAAAGCCTTTCTTTCAAAGGCAAATCATGCTTGTTCGCACAGCTTGTGGCTTGCCTGAAGTCAGATAAAGTGCTAGCGGCTTTATTTTTGTGACAGTGTATGCAAATTCATCATGATTGACTATATCAATGCCAAATATACTTAAAGGAACATTCCAAAGATTAATTATTGAGTATATTGATTAAATTACAGGGATTCAGTAAGGGCACAAACATACTGCTAATGATTAAGTATGTTTAAAAATTAACTGATATAGTGCAAAGCTCTTCTAGGCAAAATGTATTTCAAGAACTGCTGAGAAGCAGAAGCATTTCAAGAAACCAATAAAAAAACCCAGCTATCCCTATTGTGGAATACTGTGAAGGTTTGTGGACAGATTATGTTTCATCATCACTCACAGATTGTTTTTGTCTTAAGAAATTGATGGAAGGCCGAGAAATTAATTTTTTTGTATAAGAGAAAGGGAAAAATAGTTTTCAAATGGCACTTTCTGGTAAAGAGAAAGAGGCATATATGTTAAAGAGGTGAATTATTCAGAATTTTCTTTACCTTTTAAATAGTGCTGTTTAATCCAGTTGTTACCTGACATTGGGTTAAGAGAGATTTTCCAATAAGATCCTGAATACTTTCCTCACTGTAATTTTTTTACTGTGCTTATATAAATGAATGTGCCTAACAATTGTAGAAAGAGGGAGAACTTCATGCGAACAATGAATTGTGCTTAGTATCCTCTCAGTCCATTTTCACACTATGGACAGATGAGTATGGACAGATGCCTTAGTGTAATTTACTGGTTTTGTATACCAGTATAAATTACACTAGGATCAGCAACTGATAAACTATCCTGAGAGTTAAACACATGAGATGGCTATTAGGACTGTGCAAAATTTTGGCAGCCATTTCATTTCAGAGGTGTTCTGGCCCATTTTGACATCTGAATCCAAAATGAAATGGAGGGCTCTGAAACATCTCAGAAACTAAATAAAACCACCTGAAACATTTTGGATGTTTCAGAATGTTTTGGATACAGGGCTGCAGGGAAACAGAAACTCAGAAGAGGGAGGGGGAAAAGAAAGGGGGAAGGACTGTTCTGATATTGACATCTGTAGCTGGCCAGTGTCTGTGATCTGTCCCTGAGGTCCCTTCCAATCCCAGTGCTGGGGGAGGGACAGAGAAACAGCATATAAGGCTCTGTGTGAAGCCTTTCTCTCTGCCTTTTGGAGCTGTCTGTCTGGAAGCAACAGCGTGTGAAAGGTACTGGCTGACTGCAGTGTCTGGCTTCCTAGTCAGTCTCTTGCTAGTCTTTCTTTTTGGAAAAGATTGGATACACCTTTCCAATATATTACAGATAGAAGATATAGTAAGCAGATAGAAGAAGATATATTGCACAGAGAAGATCTATTACACACACACACACACACACACACACACACACACACACACACACACACACACACACACACACACACACACTCTAAATGCACACAAGATATATCACACACACATTTTCCAACACAGCAAACATTATGAAGCATGTTGGAAGCATGTTGGAAAGGCAGGTGCCAGGTCTTCTGGCAGGGGAGCAAGAGGGGTCTTGCTCCTCCTCAACTTGGCACCAGCGGGAGCATGCCCAAAGGGAAGTCCCCCTCTCATTCCAAAGCCCCCATCCCCCAGAAGCAGAAGCAGAAGCAGAAGCAGGCCACCCTGGACCAGTAGGGGAAAGGTGGAGGGAAAGGGGGGCACATTCCCAAGGCGAGTGAGGTCACCCAGAGAACTAGGGAGATGCTTGCTCTGAATAGCCAGCCCTTCTCCCTAGTAGAGTGACCAGGGTTCAGGTGGCTCATGGAGCTCATGGCCCAATCATACTGTGCACCCCCCACACCACCTTCAGCAGGACAGTGGTGCCCTCCCTGTATGAGGCATGCAGGGAGTATTTGAAGGAGGAGCTATGCAAGGCAGGTCCACAGGTGGCCTTACATTTCACCCCAGACATCTGGAACAGCCGGGGTGGAGCTCATGCATACCTCTCCCTCACAGGGCACTGGTGTGATCAGTGAGGCCATCAGTGGGCGCTCCTTCAAGCCGAGGTGATGGATGAGTGAGTCTCACATAGGAATGGACATCATAGTGGCCATGAACCTCATGGTGCAGGGGTGGCTCATTGGGCAGGGCAAGCTCACCCGTGGATTCATGATCACCAACAACGGGGCCAGTGTGGCCAAAGCGGTCCATGATTCCAGCTTCGTTGGCATCCTCTGTGTGGCACATACATTCCAATTTATAGCCAGGGACATGTTGGATGGGGACAGGGCTGCCGGTGAGGGTGCCATCACAACCAGCTAGCTCATTTCAAAATGGAGAAAGGTGTTGGGGCTAGTTTCATCAGAGCATCAAGGGGACAAGATGCTGTGGGACAAACAGGTAGAGCTGAGCATCTTGCAGAGCAAAATCATGCATGATCTGGAGACTCAGTGGAACTCCACATACCTGATGCTTGAAAAGTTGCTTGAGCAAACGAAGACCATCAATGAGATGGCGTTAGCCAGGGAGATTGGGATCAGCAACTCCCTTAACAAAACAGTGGGATACCATCTCCCAGATCTTGCTGGTCCTTAAGGTGTTCCTTGAGGCCACAGAGAGCCTCAGCGCTGGTGATGCCTTCCTTAGCCATAGTGAGGGAGCTTCAGAACCAAATGGAGATGTTCCAGGTGATCAATGTTCCTGGCTGGGGCAAGCCACTGTCATTAGAGGTGCAGGAACTGGTGAAGTGGCTAAAGGAGGGCATCAAGAAACAGCTGGATCTGTTGTGATCCAGTACGGTTCACGTGCTGGTAGTCACGTGCGACCTGAGGGTGAAGGGGAGCATGTTCACCTGCAAAACCCTGGATCACTGGATGAAGGTGCTGATGAACAGAGTCACAGAAGCAGAAGGGCAGAGGTGGGGGGATGTGGAAGAGGGGGGAACACATTGCTGTCCCATTCCAGCACTCCATCCACCAGCCAGTCTCTTCCACAACAGGTACTACCAGTGTGGGCCAATGGAATGGCTTCCATATTGGGGGTCCAGAGGCACCAGATCCCAGCATTGGGCAGGTAGCACTAAGGCTGTGGAGCCACTGCTCTGCAACCCCTTGGCCTACTGGGCAAGCCGCAGCCAGATGAGGCAGGATCTGGCAACAGTTGCCCAGGAACACCTGTCTTGTCCACTGACCAGTGTTCCAAGCAAGAGGGCGTTCAGCATTGCTGGGGATGTTGATACCCCACTGCACCTCCTTGGATACTGGTTTGGTGGAGCAGCTGGTGTTCCTCAAGGTGAATCTCCTGATGCTGGGGTTCCCCAAGCTCCATGTGCAAACTGAGTGCCATTCTCCTTACTCCATCCACACCTATTTCCTTTTAACATTTTTTTAAACCATTTGATGCCCTGCTCTGGAACTGGAGGTGGCACTCACTGTATCACCAGCCAGCAACGGAAGGACATCTTCCTGCTGAGCTCCTGTGCCAGGATGAACTTGGAGGTATGAGCTGGGGCTATGGGGAAGGAGGCCCCAGGTCCTGGGCATGACCTAAAATTGCATCCTGCCAGGGTTGAGAGGCCTGGTGGGACTGCTGGTGGTGTGGCAGCCCCCGCAAAATGCCAGGACTGCAAACCTCCCTGCTGAAAGGCAGGTAGAAGGCACCTTATGACCTCCAGTAACCACATGCATGCATAGTCCTGGCGAGAGAAAGCTCAGACCTGTAAGATTTTTGACAGACCTGAGGCTTGCTGGTTGCAGTGGAGCTGTGAGGCTCCAGGTGAGCTTAGCTGCCTGGGATACCACCTATGAGGCATGGGCTGCAGTGTTAGGGGATGTACAGAACTGTGGAATGGATGTCACCCCTAGACATCAGGGGCATAAATGGGCAGCCTCCTGCCTGGGTTACATTTGAATCAGTTGATGAAGTGAAGTTCATAGGCTCATCTGTGAAAAGTGGTTTGTAAATTCCCTTTGAGGATCAGGCCTGAGAGATTGGAGAGAATGGCTTTCTTGTGAGAAATGTGTCCCCACAGGTAGTTGGGTATTCTTGTCTGTAATATTTCCAATGTGCATTCATTCTACTGCGTAGTTGTTGCTTGGTATCGCCTACGTATTTTCCATCAGGGCATTTGGTACACTGGATCAGATATATAACATTTCTGGAGGTGCAGCTGTAAGATCCAGAAGTGGTGATAGTTCTGTTGTGGGATATAGTAATTGTGAGGGTACTGGAGATATGTTGGCAGGTTTTGTATTTCTTGTCCTGGCATGGTCTGGATCCATTCAGTGTGTTTGGGGCTGTAGGAAGTTTGCTTCTGGTGATGAGGTTAGTGAGATTCAGTGCTTGTTTGAATTTACAAATCACTTTTCACAGATAAGCCTATGAACTTTGCTTCATCAAACTCATGGATACAAAAACTCGTGGGCTCAATATAGACATTGGATTTATGACACCCTATAACCTGTCTGACATCTGACTCCCCAGGTAGCTCTCCACTTTTACCTGCTGTACCTCCCTCCCCACAGCCTGTCCCTTATTTCCTTACACTTCAATTTACATTTTCACTGACTGGCTTTCCTGCCTGCATTGCATATTAGCCTTTGGCTTCTTCACTATTCATTCCATCTAGGAAGAGTACACACACACCAACTGCTTTCTCAGCCTGATGAAGTGTTTTTAAATCTGAAACCTTGATAAGATACATTTCTCCAACTATTCATTTGGTCTAATAAAAGATATCAGAGGTACCCTCAACTGGTCCATGCTGGGGCCAGGATCCAAAGCGGGGTCAAAGGACTAGGGGCCTGCCATGAGGAATGCCCAGAGCAAGAGGCTGAAGATTCCGACTGGTCTGAAGACAGGACCAAGGTCTAAGGGGGAGCCAAAGGTCCCAGAGAGGGGACCTACAGCTGGAGGGGGTGAAGGATGCAATATGCAAAGCATGGGCTGCAGTGTAGGGGAAGTACAGAACTGCAGAATGGATGTCATCTCAAGATGCCTAAATGGGCAGCCTCCTGCCTGGGAAACATTTTATTCAGTTTGCCATCAAGGCGTGGCAGACAAAAGAGGGGCAGGCGGTTGATCCAGAAACAGGTGGGCAGCTGGAGATCTAACTGGCACTGGGAAGGTCCCCTGTTACAGGCTACCATCCCTGCTGTTTTCATTTCACTGAGCCTTAACACACACACAAAGTCACATATCACGCGTTTTGCTTTTCAACAGTTTGAGGTGCAGTTTCACAGAAACCCTTGCCACCTATCTCCTTGAAACCTTGCAGGCTTCATGACCTCAGAAGGGGCTACCATCCCTGCTGTTTTCATCCTGCTTTTTCGTAACACACACACAACACAAGTTTTGCTTTGAAAAGTTTGAGGTTCAGTTTCACAAAATCCTTGCACCTATCTCCTTGAAACTTGGTGCAGGCTTCATAGCCTCAGAAGGGGCTACTACTCCTGGAACTTTCATGCAAATCAGGCAAGAAATGATGACGTTATAGACATTTTAGTGAATCCCCTTTATAATCTGTGGCCAAATTACCAAAACAATGCCAAAACTCCAAAACAGATTTGGCCAAATATTATTATATTTTTCTAGTAGATAATGAGAGAGCAGGTAATGGAAGCCTTTTTGTCATTATCAGATGGCTACCTGGGGATGAATGTAAGCAGTCAAACTTATTCTAGAATAATTTATGCCTCTGGTGTTTTACCCCCAGTTTTTGAGTCTAAGTAAGATTATCCCGGTTTAGAGACTGTTATGTCTCCTCCTTCCTTATGCTAGCATAAATGTGTTATCAGAGGCTCAGATATATACCTCCTTTTAGTGAAAAAAATCATTCCTTGACTGAACATTTATTTTGATCAGTAAGCATATTTAAAACAGAGCTAAGTTTAAATTCACATTAAAAAACATTTCATATGCTGTATTGGTAAGTCTTTGTCTAACAGGTTAGTTTAATTTTCCTATATGCCTAGAAAAGTGGCGACAGAAGCTATGAAAGTGAGCTTCCTTGAATTGAAATGAAACATCGTATTACAGTTAAATATCTGGACTATGTCTCAGTAAACCTGGGTTATATTCCCGCTGCTACAGACTTTCTGTATAACCATAGACAAGTCACCTACAGTCTCCATTTTACTGACAGGGATAAATATCTCTCTCTTTGATAAATCATCCCTTTTCTTTTAACTGTTTCTGATTTTATGGGTATAGTGTTTAACACAAAGATTATCCTATTTCTCTTTGCAGGCCAGGTTCTTTGGTTAGATGTGATATATTTTATTAGACCAACTGAGTAGTTGAAAAAAAGTTCTTAGCAAGCTTTCAGGTATAGTCACCCTTTGTTAAGCAGAGGGAGTCTGCTAGTCTGAGACTCCAAGGAACAAGAGAAGCTAAAAGTGTGGTAGGAGGTCAGTGAAAATGTAAATAGGTAGAGAAAAGCAAGACAAAGTTAAAGCAGGGGAGGGGAGGGAGAAAAGAGCAGGAGGAAAGAAAAAAACCCCAAAGGCCAAAGGGAGACAACGGTGATAAAAACAGTCATAAATCCTATTTTTCTCATAACCTATAGGAGCTACTATACTACAGCTAACCAAAGTGAACAAGATATTATACGTTTGAATGATATGAGAATTCTGCTCATCCAAAACTCTTATCATACTCCTGAGCAGCTAATAGGAATTTTTTGACAGTATTTTAAAAATATTTATTGTTTGTGACCTAAATAATAAGCAGACACGGGGTGCATCTACATATGCACTTTAATGTGCAGCAGCCTATTTTGCTGCACATTAAAGTGTGAAGTAACAAAATGTGCAATTACAGTAATGCACAGTTAAATAGGCTACTTCACATTAAGCATCACTAAAAAAAGGTGTACTTTTGGTAATACACATTTATTTAGTATCTCACATTGGAGGTACTAAATTTAATGAGCATTAATGCATGTGTAGATGCACCCAGGCTACAGCATTTTAGAGTAGCTTCAAGAACTGCTCTAATTAAGGTGCTGCAGAGTCTTGTGTATCAGTGTCCCCACACTTCAAAATGGCTGTGGGGGTGATTTAACTAAAGCTTGAATGAGCTGATACATGAGACACGGAGGCTGGTTGGGGTATGCTAATTAACACACTTCAGCAACTCAATTAATTGCTGTAATTACAGAGTGTCAGAGCAGCTTCCTGCCATGTCTACAGGCACCCCCTAGGTGGGAATGGAAACATTTACAGAGGTTAGTTTAGGCTTGCATTTTCTCTAACCTATGATGCCTAAATTAAAGTATTTTTTTTGGTCTAGAACCGCACTGAAAAGTGTAATAGTTTTTAGTATCCAATTTCTTCCATTTTATTTTTATTCATTAATTACCTTCTTGCAGGAGTAGCAATGGTGAGCAAACTGTTTCTCAAAACATGGCACACAATAGTTCTCATTGTCTTGTGTAATCAAAGGCTTTGTTCCTAATGGTTGCCGGCAATATTGGCAAACAAAACAGGTTTCATGCCAAGAACTTCCTTTAAATTCCATTTTACGAGAACCTGAAAAGAAAACCAAGTAAGCAAAAAACCCCCCAGAGTGTAGTATATATAAGTTAGGAAGTCTTATTTCTTTTCTTACTCATCATTCAGTGTTTGAAACTCCACCAAGAAAGTGTTTGGGCTCTGATCAAATACCTAACCCATTATGGGTGTCTATACACATACTTCAGGGTGGAAGCACATTAATTAGAGTGGCTTTAATTAAAGTTCCTGTAGCATTATGTGTATTTAGCATCTCACACTTAAAAACAGTGGTGGGGGCACTTTAATGAGAATCCATTTTCTTGCACATTTCCTTCACCTTTCCTGAACTGGGTCTAACAACTTTGTTAATAAATGTGGGTTCTTAAAAAAGTCATTTAATTCATGGCCAATATTTGTTTCTATTAATTTTTCATTTCTTTATCAGAGTGCAAAATACTTACTGTAGTTGATCATTTATAACCCCTTTCAGATAACCACAGTTCTTAGTTATGTTTTGATGTATGATAAGTGCAGAGACAATCCTGAAAGAAAGATGCCTAACTAAATGTTTACCAAAAAGTTTGTTTTGTACTTTATTTGTTGGGGCAGACTCCCCACCCCACAAAGTCCTTGCATTAACTCCAGTGGTTAGTGTTGTATATGTACTACCCCTATGATTATGACTTTTATAGTTACAAGTCTAGTAGTATTAGCTGCGTTAGTCTAAAGTCAAGGAAAAGGCAGGTTAAATTTGTACCTTATAGACTAACTAATGTAGATAGAGATATATACACAGCTCAGAAATTTGTGAGCTGTAGCATACTTCATCAGATGCTGTGAAAAGACATGCAGAAAGTAGAGTATAAGGAGAGAGAAATGTATAGTCACAAACCACTATAAGGATTCATTCAGTGACTTTACAGTAAAGCTTCTTCCTCTTCTGCTTGTATTTTATTAGAGAATGGGGAGGCAGGCATTTCTAACTTTTTCTCACAGAACACTTTGAAGGAGAAGAAAAGGAGGAGAACTCTTAACAGCTGGTGAGTCCTCTCCTCCATTCAGGGAGTGCCTACATTCCAGATGGGAGAAAACTTGTAGCGATGGTTAGAGTTTTCTGTAAGCATTCAGTACTCAGTGGCTCTGCTGTTTCCAGGTCTAGGAAGTTGCAGAACTAGGCCTGGTATCCCTTCATTGTACATCTAATAAAGATACCTTAAGAGAACTAACCTTTTGCTGCTATCCTTGCCTGTTGAGGCTTATCAACCTGAAGTTAGTGATTAGAAGCTTAGAAGACGCAAGTATGACGTAGAAATAAAGAAGCTTCACTCTGTGGGGCTGCCAATGTATTTTACTAATTTGTTTTCTCCGCTATTTCCACACTGAGTAGATAATTCTAGAAATTCTATCATTTCTTTTTACCAATTTTAAGGCAACTTGTAATGTGTGAATGTGTGGGAACTCTAAAGGAGGCAGTATAATAGTGCTAAACCCTGATGTCACCATTTGCATTTATAGAAAGGGATTATCAACACACTACTACTTTTCCTATAACAGTATAGTTCAGGGCTTTCCAACTTCTAAGCAGCTGGGGTCCACACATCCCAGGAGTCATACCAGTAGGGCCCACACACCCTGTGGGTTGTACATCCTATAGATACCTTTCCTATCTGCTACACCAGGTGCCAGCAACATCCTGCACTGCATGCCCATTAGTCTCCCTCACTGTTACACCTGCGACCCTCCCTCCACTACTGTACTGAGTGCCTGAGATCCTTTCCACTACTGGTGCACTATGTGCCTGTGACCTACCAGTTGGAACACAGTTGAAACATCCTCATGTAGTTAAAATAGTATAACAGGGAGAATACAATTATACTGGTATAAAATGTGCTTTGAAATGATATAGATTATAGATTATCCCTCTGCCTGCAAAGGGAAATAAACTATATAATCATATAGCTCCATTCACACTAGGCAGTGTATGCGTTTAAATAATCCAACATTAAAAAAATACTCCTAACCAAAATAGCTTATATCAGAAAAAAACTCATATGAAGACCAGACCTATGTATTTTGGAATCAATATCTCATTAGCTAGAATGCTAATTAGATTAGATAGTCATTAGATTATCTTTCTTATATCTGTTTGAAAACTTCATCTGATGCTTCAGAGACATGCAGAGACATGCAGAGAGCAGATTATCAAATAGAGTGATATGAATACAAAAGACAGGGAAGGGAGGGAGGTGTGGAAAATGAAAGCAAACAAATAATAAATCCATAGGGATATAGGGGTCTAAAAACCTAATCCAAGTAATGGGATAAGAATCCATAGTTCCTGCTTGACTAGATTTAACATAATCTAGCCTGTGAGCGATTTGTTCAACATGAAGGATTTCATGTTTAAGTTGACTTTTAAAATCCTATTGTTTAAGAACAACTTCTCTGAGGTTAGTGATGGGCTGTCCCAGAAATGTTAAAATGTTCTGCCAGAGGCTTCTGTGTGTTTTTGGATTTGATACATATCAGTATCCCCCTCATTCTTTCAAATAGGGATTGGTCAATCTGTCCAATATAGACAGCAGAAGGGCACTGGAAGCAGGTGATAGAGTCTATGACGTTGGTATAGGAGTAGGTGAATGACCTTCAGAAGTTATAATCCATGTTGTTTGATGCAGTGATGATGTGGGCTGTACTGGTGAGGGGATACAGCTTGAATCAAGGTCCTGTTGCAAGGCCTGGTGCCCTCAGTGAGAATGAGAGTTTGGTAGTCTGTTGCTTGAGAGTTGGCATTTGAGGTTGAGGGGCTGTCTGTAAGGGACAGGTTTAAAGATGATTTGAACATGTTACTGCTCATACTAATGCTTCCACAGGAGCTTGTATAATGGTAGATTTCTTGAGAACTGGCCTTGCTTATGCTAGCAATGCATTTACATATGTCTGCATTTTGTTTTATTCTTTGTGGTATTCTGTGTGTGTAATGCCATGAAGACACAATGTTAAACAGCAGGTGAGAGAGGATGAGAGGAAGGCGGGTACACTCAGGGGAAGATTATATAGTATACCTGAATGCTGTACTAGAAAGCAAGAAATTATACTTCATTTATACCTTGACTACTGAAGTGCTTGCATTTAATTAAAAATGCAATACGACTGTTTCATTTATTTAGTGAAGTGTCCTTGTTATCTTACCAGGCATAATGGTCTTCTTACAGTGGAAACACTTAGATGAATACATATTAGAATAACACTCAGTACACAGCAAGAGCTCGTCCTTGGCAGCGAAAGGCTTTTCCACCAAAGAGTGATTGCATTTGGCACACTTGAAACACACTTCATGCCAGTGGCGGCCTTTATAGGCGAGGTCCTTAAAGAGAGTAAGTGCTTGTTAATGAAATGCATTGTTTAAAATGGCATTTCTCAACCCGGAGGTTGTGACCCAAAGGTGGGTCACAACAATATATGAAAGGGTTGAGAGTAAACTTTAAAAATGGATCAACAAACTTTAAAAATGGATTCTCCTTTAAACAAGAAAAACGTAGGGAACCATGGCTTTTCCCTTGCAGGCAGGCAGAATTCTAGCCTTCAAGGGACTGCTTGGGGGCCCTCTGCCCCACACACTGGGAGGCTAGGGCCTGGGGAGGTGGGGGGCAGCCCCTTTATTTCAGCCCTACTATGGGGACAAGGGTGGCACAGGTGCCAAGGCACACAGCTGACAGCTCAGAGGTCCCAAGTTTGAGGCTGTAGCAGAAGTGCTCAAGGCGCAGCCTGTCAGATTCCAATGAATCTGCAAATTCTACTAAATGCCTTGTCACAAGGACATGAGAAAGGCCTGCTATATTTTCCTGCCTGGTTTCTGTTAGCTGTCTGTCCTGGGAAGCAACAATAGTTTGGTTCTCATCCTGACCCACACTTACTAAGGGGAGCATTAACTAGTAGGAAGATACTGATACATACTTTGTTTAAAAATTTAATAATTTTGAGGTGAAAGGGGCAGGCCTCACGACACAGGTTCTCTGTGTTGATGGTTTGGCCACATATAAAAGTTTGCTTTGAAAATGCTGGCCATACAATTTTGGGGGCCATACAATTTTGGGACTGTCTGTAATACATATGCACTCCACTCCCCTCCCCTCTCCCAATACTTTTCATTATCTTCCTGGAGTATGCAGATAGTATCCTCTTTTGCCTCCTACAGGAGGTATGTGAAATGGAGGGAAACACCTGGAGGATTTATGCCTTTTTTACTCCAGTAGAGCCAGCACAAAGGGGCCATAGGAGACAGGTGAAAAAAAATCACTCACTTCCCAGCAAAGGGGCTATGGTACAGGTAAACCCACACACATTTCTGGCTGTGTGTTAAAAACAAATGAAAGGTAAGTGTTTTGAGAGTTCATTTGACTCTAAAACTTGAAATGAAACGTAGGGTTTGTGAGTTGAAACCAAAGCAGAAAAACTGACCAAACCCACTAAGCATCTCCTAACTCTAATGAAATTTCCCAAAGGGGTAGATGGATGGAAGGCAAAGTCCAGAAAGTTGAACTATGTTTGGTTTGGTTGTGCCTGTCACTGAGATTTCATTTATGAAACAAGCCAGGCACTGTAAGATGAGAATTAAGCTTCCATATTTCAGCTAAAATATTTTAAACAAAATATGCCCTCTCAAGGCATTTTGTTTAAAAGAAAAGCTGTAACAAAAATGATAAATACTGTTTCCTTCCAGCTGAATGCCTGCGTGTTAACTCAGAATTTGCAGTTGGAGTGATTTATATATGGTGTGAAGTCATTCTTCACTGGACATCTCTCAGAAGCATTTACTGTAAAGTTTCCTGAGGTCTTACCAATTAAATTGCTGGCAAAATAGAGTAAGAAGAGTATGGAACTACTGAGTGTACTAGATGAAGGGTGAAGTTGAAACAAGGTAAGGTAACTTTCTACAATAATCAAAGCTTTCTATTATAACCAGAACCGTACATATAACAAACCAAAACATATTTCCACACTAAATAGAGCTTTTAATATCCCCCAAAGGGAAGAATGGTCAGTGTGTTTTCTGGATGGGTGCTATCCACAAGTTTTTTTTACAGACTTCTTCATAGTCTTTATATAGGAAACTAAATGATGGCAAGAAATGGAACCCTCCTTCCTAGTTGTGGACTACTCCTACTCTACAGTTTCCACACGGTGCTTCTCTCTTACTGATCCACCTGAGTGTAAATCCTCTGAACCCTGCACATGTTTCTGGATCAATCTATTGCTATTAAGTGCATAGCTTCTCTCTCCCACATTCGGGGATATAGAGACTGTCTCTACTATGCATAACTTCTCTTGCTGTGATCTCCTTACCCATGGAGAGATACAGCATACTTGTGTAATAGGGAGGAATTTTTTGTGGAGCTCCCCATCTAAGATAGGAAATTCAATCTGTGACTCAACACTAAAGAAGGATAGGACCAAACAAAATGTTTACCTTGGAATCACATTTAATAGGCATCTTGCACTCTTCGCAGGAGTTGGCGAAAAGGCTGTCGTAACATGTAACACAGTAAGCATTCTCTTCTTTCAGCGCAAACTTCCTTCCTCGAAGGGATTCCATGCAGTATTGACAGCCTGTGTCTTTACTTGTCATTTTTGGCTTCTACTGTTCAAGGAGAATGGAACATTTATTGATTTAATGTATGAAACATTAAGGTCCAGTAAAGTGATTCAGAGGAGAGTCAGGCATTATTGGTGCAAGTTAGAAGAGGAATTCTGTTGGTTACTTACAGCACCTTGAGTTTCCAACTCTGGAATCATTCAGTGACAAAACGGCAGTCTTTGCTGGCTATGTAAAACAGAACAAGAATATTATCTCAGTTTAGTCTGTTTATATATTTGTACCAATACTCCTGACATTTACATTCTTTGCTGTTGATATATAAACATCTTGGATAAGAAGAGTAGAAAGAAAATCTATGGGAATGAAATGGGGCTTTTGGGATGTTGAGTAGACCATCATTTGTGCAACCATTTATCCAGTGATCTAAAATCTGCCCACTCCAGCCCCTTACACCCACCACAGTAACAAAGCAGGTTATGAAAACAAGCACCCAGACACCCTACAGAGTGCCACAGGGGGAAAAAAATCAAGGAGGATAAGGGTGCACCTACTAGCCTGCCTCTACAGTGGAAGAGAAGCTATTACATTAATATGTACCCTGCATTACAGAGGGGGACAAAACCCCCTGCAGTCGTTGCTAATTTGACCTGGGGAAAAATTCCTTCCTGACCCCAGATGTGGCTATTGGTTTGACCCTGAATGGAACAGCAGGATGGTCCAGCCAGATACCTGATACGCTTTCAAATACTGGCAGAAGCACCCAAGTCAAAGCTCCCACTCCAGCTGTGGCCAATGTCCACATGTTCAGAGAAAGGAAAACATCTTCCTCTGTGCTAAAGCCAATAAAGCATCCAGGACTGAACAAATTTCTTCTTGGAACATGCAGGTAACAATAAAAGCCTAGGATTACCAGACACCTCCAGATAGGTACCTTTCATTCCTAACACAATAGGATATACTATACATGAATCCACACAATGTATGGACTATATATGGATTATTGACCCAAGATCACCCTTCCCATCATATTACCTTTGCATAAACCCCCAAGTGACTCAGATTTGCCACTATTTTGTTTGGAAAATAATTCCAAAACTGCACTCATCTGCTTGTTAGAAACTTGCTTCTAAATTCTAGTTTAAATTTGTTCATAGCTAAGATCAGTGTTTGATCTTGTGTTGATACTGTTTAACTTAAAAAGCCCTTCTCACTCCCTGGTATCTGTTCTACAGAAATAATTATAAGATGCATGAGAATTAGAAGTAATTTTATTCTCTCTAAAACCATTTAAATTCCTTACTTCATTCTACTTCATTCCCCCATACAGAATGATTGTTGCAGAAAATTAATAAACTTTAGGGTTTCCTCTGTGTTGTTAGAGTTCTAAAAGATAACCAGTAGAGACAGAACTGTGGAACATAATCCTGTAAACTCTGCATTTTGACCATAATTTGGGATGTCAGAAATAAGTGAGGATGGAGGAGAACGTAGGTGAAACAATGTGCCATAAAGAAACTAAACTTATTTGTGACATCCTTATGTGCCATCATGATCCATAAGATCAGACAAGAGCAATATCCTATAAGTACCATTACAAAATCAGGTCTGGTTGGTGAAAACATGCTGAAGTCATTCTCTGCAGTCACTCCTCAGCTCTGGAATTCCCTCCCTCTTAAAGCTTGCCCCGGCCAAAGCCCAAAAACCTGTCAGAAGCACGATAAGACCTTTTCGTATGGGCAAGCATGCACCAAACAAAACTAAGATGCATGTTTAGGAGATTTTCTAGTACCTTGTTAAATTGTTTTGGTTCTCTTGCCACTCTCCTGTTATTAAGTTATTCTGTTTTTGTACTGTAATCTGCCCTGTACCTTGTTGGGAAGCATGGCATATTAATCAAATGAATAAATAAATAAATAAAATGAATCCCCTTACTCTTCCCTGAAATATACCAGGTACAATGTTTTGTACTGGATTCTAGGGAATGGATATTCAGAACATGAGGCACTGTGTATGAAAGATATTTCTCAGAATGAAAGTGACTGACTGAACAGCTGATAAACCAAGGTTGCAAAGTCTTGGTGTAGGACAGAGGTCACCAATCAGTGGATCTTGATCCACCAGTAGATCTCAGAGCCTCTTGAAGTAGATCCAAGGTTGGGGTGGGGGGGGCTGAGTGTTTGCAAGCCTGCACATGCACCCCCCAGCCTGGCAGATCAGTCCGTGGGGGGGAGACCGGGCGGGGGCTTGATCAAGGCCCCTGTGGTGAGGAACAGTGCTGCAGAGGCAGGAGCAGGAATAAGTTGAGTGGGGCCCTGGCTGGGTGGGACCTACCTGCTAAGGTGGTGCGTACCCAAACAATTTTCTCTCTCTCTGGCTCAGTCTGCCCCTTTCCTTCCCTCCCCACAAACTTACCTGCTAAGCCAGGGGGAGGGCAGTGGAGGGGCAAGGGTGGCGGCAATGCACGGTGGATTTTGGGTTGCTTTTAAAATGCCAAAGATGATCTGCTACTTAAAAAGGTTGGAGACCACTGGTGTAGGGTGATTTAAACTTTTCCTGCTTAACAGTTTCACGGATGGTCTTTTGCAGTCTCTCTCTTTCTCCCTCTCTCTTTCAGAGCCTCATTCTGGAAAACCTGAAATCTTAAACAAATATAAAATGGACAAGGAAATCTAAGTTAGCTGGCCTGATTTGCGAAGACCATTTAAATGTAAGTTAGATAAATATAACTTTGCTAAATCTAAATTAGCTGACTCAAAATCAAATTTCTCTTTTGCTGTTGTTGGAAAAAAAAATAGTCTTTTGCTTTTCTCTCATTCTTCTGTATTGCCATATTTCATCTAGGACATGACTTGGTAGTACCAGAATACTGTGAGAAAATTGGTAGTTCCATGCTAGCCAGGAAATGCCATAAATCTACTGCTAGCCCAGTCTCATGAGTTTTTCTTCCTTCATTTTTATAGGTCAAAGAGGTCTGGATAAGCATCCAAACATCGGGCGCCTGTAAATCCTTGGAACTGTGAACCTTATGAGCCTTGTGGGGATGGAGACTTATTTAAATCTTGTTATTGAGAGTTGAATCAACAGCACTTGGCTAAAATTGGGATTTCGTTCCTGGGAATGAGGAAAACAGAATCCAAAAAATTCCCAGTGAAACAAAATTAGAAACATCTGCTGCACCCATTAAAATCCATAGTTTATTAACTCATCAGTGAGTGTCAATCTGCAGTTAGTGCCAACAATTATGAAAAGTTAGAGGATATAAAAAGAACTAATAAAGATTCTTAAAATATTTTTATATCAGCTGGCCAAAGTCACTTGAAGTTTTCCATATACTGCTAAACTATGTAGTAAATTACAGCTGATATAAACCATATGTAAAGGGTGAAAAATAAGAAAGTGTGAAATTACATGTTATATTTAAATGGGTGATTCTTAACCAGGGTGCCATGGGGTACCATGCAAAGTGTTAGACTCAAAGTTCCCCTTGATAAATTGAAGGCACCTCTCACTAGGGCCAAGGCATCCTTTACAAATGTCAAAATTGCATTCAAACCATTCTGACCTGCTGTTGTCTTTCTGAGTTCTTTGCTACAGAAGAATTGCTCTGTTATGCTAAAAACAGACAACCAGCTTCGTTCAAATTACAGTGTTTTATCTTGTGGCAAACCCCAGACTTTACAGATGAAGAAAATTAAGTACCTGTGAATTCTACAAATTAACACTTTGTTTTGCAAAAATTGTAGCTATTTTGGGCTAATTGACATTTAAAGCCTTGTGTGCAAACAATCTATGTGTGTCATATCTTAGACCAATCAGTATCATATTAAACCAGTTGACTGTTCTTAGCCTTATTTTTCTGTAGTCAAAAGTAGAGTGAAAACTAAGAGCTGACATTTTCTGAGGGGTGCTTTGATTCTAGTGAGGGATGCTTCTGGTTTATTAAGAGGAGCTTTGAGAATAAAAAGGTTGAGAACCACTGTTCTAGTATTTTTCAGTAATAAAACAGAGTGAAATCCAAGAGCTGACATTTTCTGAGGGGTGGCTTGAGGCTAAAAAAGGTTGAGAGCCAACTTAGATCATACTAAAGCTGTGGAATGTTAAGTAATGTTGAAGACCGAATGTGCTGTGAGCAGTTGCATGTTAAGGCCATTTCTTGCCTGCACAATTCTGACTTGCATCTAGGGGGCTGGCAAGCAGGGGCATGGCTAGGATCCAGGACACCTAGGCTCTGTCTCTGTTCTTGGGAGGGTAGGAGGAGAACTGGTAGTGATGCATTCTGCGTTGCTGGAGGACTGCAGATTGCTCATTTTATCTCCGTGGAGCAGACTGAAGTTAGCTAACATAAGTTAGGTATTCCCAGGTATTCCTTGCCTGAAGTGGTGTAACTTTGAGTGAGATGCTCAGAGGGCACTAAGCCTGGGTTTTAATGAGCTTTAATGTGTGGATTTTACATTTTACTTGCCCTTAGGATAGTCCAAGTGTAACATGTAACTTTACCCCAAGCCTAATAAGAAGTAGGAAGGAGTTAATTTTAGAACAGCATCTATTCTGTTTGGGGTTGTCCCGACAAGTAGTCGCCATGCTACAAGTAAGATGTGTATTGGCACCAGGTGGTAAACCAACCTGGATGACGGCAGGTCACGGTAGCAGGTAGGTATGGACTCAGACACGAAGTGAATAAACAAAGTTGA
>JAGPOW010003642.1:72491152-72554783 GCA_030014935.1 Caiman crocodilus | reverse complement strand
GGACGTGAGGCACCCCAGGGGAGGCACTCGGAGCCTGGAAGGTGGTCGGGCGCAGGGGGGTGGGCGGCTCAAAACGGGAGCGCCCCCTACTGGCCCGCCACAGAGATGATCTGCTAAAGTTTTGAAACAGAATCAACATAAACTATAATTTATTATTTATAAAATATCTGACAACAGTGCCCTGAAACTCCAGGACAATTGGTGCTATATAATCCCAGATGCTGTCTAAATACAAACATTTGCTTTGTCATTGCTATGTCTGGACACAAATGCATGTGTGCTTGTTGACAAGAGAGATTGGCACTAGAGTATTCTGCACCCTGTCCACTCAACTCTCCCAGAAAAGTAGTAATCCAGGAATCCAAATCTCCTCAAATTCTCAGAAAGCAGGGAACTTCCAAAAGCTCAATCAACAGCCATAAAACTAGAAAAGGTTAGAATTATTGTTAGAATTTTAGCTCATTCCTTTCATTTGTGATAAACCTGCCTTACCTACACAGCATGTCTGACTTCATTTATTTTGGCATGGACAATAACTTCAAACCATATAGTATTATGGTCATCTTTAGAATCACAAAAACACTGAAATGCAAAACATACTGCAGTTACTCATTGCACTTCTTTAGAAAAGGGTCTTTCAACATTTTTGCCTATTTTTAAGACCATAAAATGTGGTTCCAGGATAAAATCTAACACGAAAAGCCTGTGTGAATAATTATTTTCCATTAGTTGGTAAAATATTTTAAAACTGTTTGGCCACTTCTAAATTATACAAACCCTTATGGGTTCTTTCCTCTGTGCTTTGTGGGGTGGTATGTGGGGGGTAGTTTTATAACAATAATACAGATTTCCTATAAATTAAACTCTTGCAAACTTTGTAGATCTTGGTCCAACCAAATTCGGCCTTTCAGCTCAGATCATGTGCTTAGCTTTAAAAACATATGATTTCAATGAAACAATCCATGTGCAGTAAAGCCTGTACTTAAAGTTCGCTAATGGGCAAGGGCTGTAGGGCAAGATTTTCAAAAATATTTAGATACTTAAAGAAAACTACCATTGATTTCAGGCACCTATTTGGTCCACAACGTGGTCTTCAAAACTGTTCAAAAACAGCTGAAGGAATGTCTAAAAGATCTTGTGAAAGGCAGCTGTGTCCACAGGGAAAAATCTGTTTTGTGTTTACAGCCAGTTTTAGAACAAAAACAAAGAGTGCCTGTATAAATGCCGGGGGGCTGCTCAAATGCACTATAATTACAAGCGTATTGGAGCAGACTCATTTATTCGAGTCTGTTGGAGCATACTAATTAGCATGATCCTGCCAGCACATCTTGTGCATCAGCATCCCTGCGCTTCAAAATTGTAGTGGGGGCGGTGAGAGCTCTCATGTATGGTTTGATGCCGATACATGAGACACTCTAGGCGCCTTAATTAAAGTAGCTCTTGGAGCCACTGTAATTCAAGTGCCTCCCGCTCCACCCCCAGAACACATGTAAAAACATCTAAAATGTAAAAACTTTTCTGAGGCAGGGGAAAAAAAAAGCCAATATGCTCTAGTCTTCATGGTGTCAACAATTATGAAAGTGCTCCAGTTCCAGTCACATAGTCTTTGCATTGCCATATAACATAGGATACAATTTTCAAGTATTTTGCTAGCCATACCTTAAACACAGCCATAACACAAAAAAGGCCTTATTGGACACACAAAATAATTTCTGGATGCATAGATTCTTTTGCTGGGAAAAACTAAGGCTTTTAAAAAAAATATAATGTATTATTGAGAAAGTTGCAAAACTATTTTTTCTTTTTGTTAATCTCAATTGAATTAAAGGCTAATACCAATTACCAAAGACAAAGGCTTCAAGACTACAAAAAGAAATCTAATGTTTTGGGTGCACTCAGCACACTCCAGCAATGTTTCAGTGGCTTTGCTCCAGCAAGAAATCCACTCACTGCTCTGTTCAATCTCGGTGTTGCAGGATAAGAAACTATGAGCAACAAAGGTGATTTCTTGAGGAAGGGGAGAGAGAAAACTGCCCCCCAAATTAGTCTATCCTAGGCTCAGTCAAGTCTGATATCAAACAATCTAGGAGGAAAGAGTTACAAAACTGATGTCACAGTGATTTGACATATGAGAAATGGAAACATTTTGGGTTTCATCTACCATCTTTTTTTTTTGAGGAAGAGTCAATGTTCTTTTTCAGAAAAGAAATGTTTTGACCTTGCAATTGGATATTCCCCTCAATAGCGACTGCTTGTCCTAGATCTAGTACCAAATGGATGTTTAGGCTAGATTACAGATTTCTCATGGCTTAGAAAGTGATATGTCATTTTGGCTTTGAAGAAGAAATTCTTTTATATCACTATCAAATTGATTCTGGGACATACAGCGAAGGGGTTGGAAATATTAATAAATTGGGTCCCAATCCTGAAAGCTTCTCTAACATTAGTAATTGTCAGTAATAAGAAGAGCTGATTGATGTTATGCTTGGAGTTGAGCAGAAGAGCCCTCCTCCTTCCCTGATCTCTAAATATAAAAAAAATAATTAAAAGTATTTTAATAAAACTAAACAGAATGCAAAAGTTGCAAATGGAGACTGAGTTTTTATCTGGCCTGGGAGTTTTGACAGTTATTTCAATCAGAGAGAGAAATCAGAGCAAATGAGGTCTTTGATAGAAAAGCACTTGTACAGCCAAGAAGCCCCACTCAAAAGTGGTATCAGTGACCTGATTCCCTCCTATGAATGCCACTGTCTGAATAGTATAAGGAAAGATGAAAATGCAAGCTCAACACAGTGAGAAACTACCAAGGAAACCTAGCATTAAATAAAACAGTATTAGTGTTCTGCAAGAACCCATTCCCATCCCCCCACCAAAAAAAAAGAGGGTTGCTTTCAGAAATGGAAGTCTTCTTGGGAAAAATAGTGGAAATTGCCTCAAATAAAGAAATGAGTGAAGAGTTCACAAGCAATAAAATGAATCAGCCTTTTCCAGTAATGATAAGCAATAAACTTCAGAAGATGCCAGTGAAGCTGAATGATACCTTTAAAACCTTACCAAAAATCGGTTTATATTGTGCCTTTCATAGCTACAGAGACAAAAACTTAATTTTAGTCCAAGAAATAAAAGAAGGGTGAAGAGTACTCTATCTTCTGAGAACAGATATAGCAAGCAAGATAAAAATCCCTGTTTAATGCAAGAGTAACGAACTATAATGTGCATTTTTCCTAGCTTTGTTTTTTAAAAGCAAACAGCCCACTTTAAAGCTGCTGTGAAAGTAGCACAAAGGAGAAGGTTAGAAGCAATGTAGATGTTTTGAAGCCTGATCTGAAAACCAATTTAGTTACCCAGTTAAAAGAAAAAAAAAAGGGTGGTGCAGAGAGTGGGGAACTAACGCTCACAAATCAAAACAGTAAAAACCCCCCAAAACAACTACTGTAGTATGGTCCTTTTTATTTTTGTTCTCTTTCCACTGAAGTGATTTTGCCTAGTTTTCCCATGAAAAAATAAAACCATTTGGCATCAATAATAGTTGTATCATAAAAAAAAAAAGTTCCTAAAATGAGCTGAATATAATCTAATCTTCAGACCAATTAAAAGATCACAGCTGGTTTGTTTACAGGACCTACTAAACACTATGCTTAGTACTTCCATACTTCAGCTCCAAGCCTTTGATTTCAATGCACTTTATAAATTATTAATAAACTACTCTTCATCGTCTCCTTGTGAGACAAATATTACTTTCATTTTACAGAGGAGGATGCTGCAAAATCTTTATCTTACAGATAGGTCATGGAAACAGTGAAATGACTAGGGCAAGATCTTGCTTGAAAGTCTGGGATAAAGGAGGAAAATACGCCAGACATAATGTAGTAACTACAAATTAAGACTTAACATTACAATCATTTTAAAGCCCTGGGGTGTTTAAAAATGTATGGATAACTGCTGATATCACTGAATTATTATTGCATTGGGTAGTATGATCTGGTAAAGAGCTGGTGCACTAAAATGTTCCACTTATTAACTTGATAAACCAGCAGTTATGATTTAACAAAGCTAACATTAACCGTGTTAAACCATATGCTAATGTTAAAATATGACTAACATTATGCATAATATGAAACTTGCTTGGGTGCACTCTTACATGCACCCAAAATAGGAGATAATTCATCAAGATAATGGATTGTCTATGTTAAGAAAAGCTGAGAAGTGTCCAATGCTTTATAAGCATCATCTATCATGACAGATGCTATGTATGGCTTAGATTAATACCTTTAAAGCTGAAGAGTGTCTAGTTAGCCTGACAAGTTCTTCCGATGGCATAACTGGAGCAAATTCCATTGCAATTTAGCACACATGTACAACTACATTTTAACTGATGATAAATTATCCCAAGTGTTTTGTGTACAAATTAATTAACAGGATGACTAGGTGGCTTGAAGAGATAAGATTGTGAAGGACATTGATACATATTTCATGAGAAATACTGGAAGTACTATGACTAGAATAATGGGGGGGAAAAAAGAAACTGAAATAAAAAAAACCCTGATACACGAAATATTAACACAGCTTCAGGGAAGAGAGTTGCAAAAGCTGAGTCGGACCAAGAAATACATGGAGGAAAATTTCTGAAGTCAGATTATCAGGAATCAAAGAAAAGCCTTAGCACTGGAAACAATGAGGTGGGACGAGCCACTACTTTGTCAATCACCTTATAGCTTTATAAAACTGTATACATGAAAGAGCTATGAGAGATATTTTTTTTATCATTTTCCGTTAGACTTCCTGTATTTTTGAAGCAGCTGTTGTGCAGTGCTGTTCAATTTCCAAAGAATCCTATTAATTTAATTCCTATTATATCAAACCCTCCCTAATGGAAAGGTCTATAAGATAAATGGACTGAGATTTTCAAAGCCACATCAACAGATCTGGATGACCACTTCCTAATAAGTGTAAATAAAAAAATGGAACGTAAGTGGCATTTCATTATTCCTATTTACAAAGGCTGCTTGCAGGCATAACCCTCCACCCCCCCGCAAAGTAAACGGTGCTTTACTTTAAACTCTGTGCTGAGTCAAGAGGTATCACATGCCCACAAGAGGCATCATGTTAGTTAGTTTTCCATGTCCATCACAGCCAAAGTGTTGGGGGCTCCACAAGAACTATGAAGCATATATAACTAGACTGGAAAAGATTGAATTCTTAGAACTTCTCTATGTGGCACCTCTCAGAAAACTGACAGGGAAATACCCACAAAAAGTAAATTTGATCCCATCTCTTGCTATTTACATGGACTTCAGCTTTTAAAATCAAACCGTAACAGCAGAAAATAAATTGTAAATAAAGCTGGCTTTACCAGCATGTGGGCAAGAGGACATCTTAAGGAATTTATGATATCGATCAAAAGTATTCCTCAAACTTTGCCTACAAATAACCTTGAGATACCATGGGTCAAAACTGATCAGTCGCACTTTCAAAAGTCCTGCAATTTTCTCGCTTTCAAATACTAGAAGTTGGAGCTTTAGCATGTATAACAAATATGTTGAAGATATAGAAAGCTATAAAATAGTATACTTCAGAATATATTTGTGATTACAATATAAATTTGATAAAACTATTAAGTACGATTTTGGTCTTGTATTCAAAAGGAAAAATGACTCTCTCTACTACCTATATGAACATAGCACTGAACATAGTGCTCTCTGCTACCTATACAAAATCAGGTAGCACTGATTTCATATTGTATTGTCCTTCAATTATGGATAATTTCCATCTTTTTACCCATAAATGCAAAACTTTTTTCTATGCACTGATATATCTCTTCAATGTAATTGTAATCCTTTAAATTCTAAATCTGTATGAAATTTAAAGGGACACTTGAGAGCTCTCCCCTAATGGTCGATAAATATCCAACACACATTGTCCCAATTCTATGAGAAAACAAGCATATATTTTGTTAATTTCCTGAAGAGATGATGGTAAGTTCTAGTTGCTCTTTAAAAAAAAACAAACCAAAAAACAATAGTAATTAATAATCTAATTAATAGCATGGATATTATTAAACTTTCAAACAAATGTTGGAGCCTCTTCCTGGCATATATTAAGAAAACTGTTAAAATTTTCACACAACTTTGCAGGAAATTTGAAGAAGGTGCATTTTACAGGAAAAATTCAGGAAAAATCTACTTTTTTATATATATAGCATGTGCCTTCATCTTCATTAAGTCACTATAATTAAAAGTCTATTCAGAATCAAAGATGAAATTAGAAGTCATGTGTAAAGAGAAATTATTGCTTAGCTGTTCATAAACTGTCCATTGGTCACCTGGTACCCTGGCATTTTAAAACGTTCCCAAATAAAAGAGGGGTAAGGGAAAGGAGATACAATACTTACATTTGGTTTCAAGCTGCTTCTGTTGGTGACCGTGTAGCAAAATAAAGGAAGAAAAATAAGATGTTTTCAGAAACATTCCTCAAGTCCAAAAGAAACAGAATTGCTTGCCAAAGCTATTTAAGAATCCCATCAGAATTTGGCTTGGTGGAAGTAGGCTGAGGGTCAGCTCGTTTCCCTTAGACCTCGTGACATGCAGATAGCTGGCTCCCTCGACTCTGAAATCAAAACAATTCTTTGACATAGTATGCTCACACACTGTAGAAAAATATATATCATGTACAATGTTCTTAAAGGAGCAAGTCTCAGAATGAGTTTTGAGAACTTTTTCAAAGAAAAAGCACTTGGGCAAAACCTCTTTTCCCCCCACAAAACAAAACCCCCAAAAATGACCATTGCAAAAGAAACTGAACCTATTCATTCTTTAACCATTGTACATTGATTTTCAGCAGTATTTTTATGGTACTTGATTGGGAAGTGAAACTCAAAACTCCCCACACTCCCCTCCTCAATCTTTGCGGTGTTCTGAATCGGATTTGTCAGGAAGGGGCAGAGCAGGATGAGACAAAAAACTCCGGTCTTTCAGTACAGAACCACCGGCATTACTATTCCAGTTTGATGTGGCTCTTAAGAGTACCCCAAAGTTACTGGACAGAGGCAGCAACAACCATTCCAGTCACAAGAACTAACGGCTCCTTTCTGTCCTCTCAATGCTCTCATACTTAAAATGAGTCAAGGGCAACTTTCCCAGCATTTGATAAGGTGAACAACCTGAATGGAAAGTCTCCTGCAGACACTGGGCAGCAAAAGTCCCCATTTTGTGTGGGGACTTGGTTGAACTAAACTGGAGGAGAAATTCATCTATTGTGAGGAACCTAGAGGAGAACAAGAGGATCGGGAAACACCAGCATGGATTCACCAGGAATATTGTATCCATTAAAACCAGAGTGAAATTAAACAGTGGTTCAGTTATGGCTTGAACCACTCAACTTTACATCATCAGGCCCTCTGTGCACCACTAATACAACAATATATTGAAGGGCTACATCAGGTTTGGTAGCCAATGTTTCACGGAGCAGGAGCCCTGTTTTGTGTGACAGCCACAATGAATACATGCATCTCACCTTTCTTTAAACAAAAGCATTTAGTACATCTTACATGACGATTAGTTGTCATTTCTAAAGAAATGTTTGTTACCAGATACTTAAGATTAGACTCCAAAAATTGCCAAGTAGAAATGCAGCAAATTATCATCCAAATCACTTTGTCAGAAACCCAATACCAACCAAAGTAACACACACAGGCCATGTCTATGTGTTGCCATATGGTGACATTGCTACCGTGATGTGCATTAGTACCTCCTTTCAGAAGTACTAAAGCATGGCGCAGTATGGGTGGTTACTGCATCATGAGTGAAGTACATGGTTAGATTTTGCTGTTCCATTGCCATAGCAGCACGCTATACGGGGGGAGCAGGTCACTATGGTGATGTACTGGCGATCATGTGTAGCCCTGTGTGATCACTACGGCGCTGGAAGGCAATGTGTAGACACACCCATACACTATGTTCTTGCCATGTATAGAATGAAATACCACAGGAAATAAGTTTCTCACCATGTATAATAACCATTAGTCTTTTTACTAACAGTAAGTAAACAATTCCAATTTTTCCAACATTTTTGTTTTTGTAAGTCATGTTTCCTAGTTTTTAATAATTTTTGTTGAACACTTCTTATCTTCTAATGACGTTTGCTTTTCAGTTTGTTCGCATCTTTCTTCAAATGTGGTGCCCAGAACTAGGTACAGTACTCAATCAGTGCTGAACAGAATGGATGAGTCTCTTCCCTTTCCTCGCAGGTGGGGTAACATTCCTGTTAACCAACCCAGTATGCTATTGGATTTTTTAGCAAAAAGAACAAGCTTTTGGCTCATATTTAGCTTGGGGTCCACTATAACCACCGTAGTTCTTTTCTGCAGTACTGCAGTCATTCCCCAGTCCCTATTAGCACATTTAATTGTTCTGATTTAAGTGCAAGACTTATAGAATTTCATTTGATTAATTTTGGACCATTTCTTCAATTAATCAAGGACATTCTGAATCCTAATTCTATTTTCCAAAGTGTAAAATTCACTCTTCCAGCTTGGTGTCACCTGCATATTTACTAAGTGTACATTCAACCCCAGCTTCCAAATCATAAATGAAGATATTGAACAGTACCATAAGAACCCCACTTGATACCTTTACCCAATTAGATCCTGGATATGTTTTTCAGATTATACTTGGGTGGGGAAAATAGTCTTAAGTATGAGAAAGAAAAACATCTAGTTTCTACAGTTAAACCTTCTAATTATCCAGAAGTTTCAGATGACCAGTGTTTTTGTCTAAAACTTCACTTTAATCAAGGTGATGTTACTTACACCTTACTCATAAATAGTAATAAAAGCATTTAAAAATGCGAGCATTTGCACTTTAAAGCTCATAAGTTTTTGTTAAGTGCAGTCCAAGCATTTCTGGGCCATGCAACCTAGCTCATGTTAGCTCTGAGTCTGCTCCATGTAATTCAAACAACCAGGTTACAGTCCTCCAGCATCCCAGGAAGCGCTGCTTCCAGCCCCTCTCCCTCCCCCATAGAACAGGGATAAGAGTCCAGGCATCCTAGCTCGTAGTCATACCCCGCACCCATCAGGCCTCAAGTGGCAAGTCATAGCTGTGCAGGCAAGAAATCATATCTGGGAAGGGGCAGGAGACTGCTGACCGAGTTTTTCTCCACAATCCTCTTCTCTCACTGCAGGGAGAGAGAGGCTGGCCCTGGGTTGGCAGTTCAAGATCAGCCTGAGCCTGAAGATCAGGGTAGGGCCTGGGGAGTGAAGGGGCTGGAAAAGGACAGAGAGAGGGCATGCTGGGAGAGGAAGCATCAGGAAAAGCGTTGGAGAAATGCCACAGAGAGGAGAGACAAGGCAGAGAGCCTCAGCATGGCTTGCTGGGAAGGCAAAGCTGCAGCAGGATGCCAGCCTGGAGAGGGGCTAGCAGTGAGCCAAGGAGCAGCCGGGCAGAGTGGCTGCGAAGATCGGAGGAGCTGGAGATTAGGCAGAGTCAGGAAGCCTCATGTGGCTCGTGTGGAAAGCAGAGCCATTGGCGCGCCCCAGTAAAGAGCAGCTGGGCTGCTGCACGTGGCTCACCGGAAAAGCTGAGCCACCTGTGCACCCTGGTGAAGGATGGTTGGGAAGACGCATGTGGCTTGCCCAGAGAGCTGAGACAGCTGTGCACCCTGGTGAAGAACTGGATAGAGAAGGGCTCAGAGCTCCAACTGGACGGGCAGCGGTGGAGCCCAGAGATACCCGGTGGGAAAGAGTGGGGACGGAAGCCAGAAGGCAATGCCAGCCCTGGCGGGGAAGCCCCAACTGGACCTGAGGCTAGTCAGAGCTCGGAAGTGATCCATTGGGGTGAGTAGACCCTAGAAGGGCTGAAGACCTAGCGGTGAGGCAGAACATAAAGTCCCAAGCAGCATCGAGGCCAGGAGCGGTGGCTGGCTGGCTGGGTGCCTGGGGGCACAGCAAGGCACTAAGAACTCCCACTCAGAGTGTGGCAAGAACCGAAAGCCACAAGTCTATACCAGCGGAGGCTGGTCAATTGTACTTTAAATTAATTCCAAAGTTATTATTGAAAGAATTGCCTAAAGCAAATCTGTGATGAGATCAGTCACAGGGATGTTAGTCCATGCCAAGGGACGGCTGATGACAGACCGACAACTTGGGAGCAGCACATACAATACCAGTCAGCTTGGGTGAGAACATGATCCCAGCAACGTGAGCTCCAAGGCAACAATGCCATTTCTGGTCCTGGATGCAGTAAGGTGAGATAAAGGGAAGGTTGGAGCCCCACTAAAAATTTAAACAAGTGAGATCCCACAGGATAGAGAGAGTCTTCCAACAAGAACATCAAGATGTGGCAGGCGAGAGGGAACAACCAACAAGTCACACAGGTAATTCTTGTCTTACGATCTCACCCTGATGCCACTGGGGGTAAACAACTAGGCAAAAGAAGTCCAAAGCTCTATAATACCTACCCACGACAATAGCCATGACACGTGACTGCTCAAAGCTTGATCAAACACTTCAACACTGTTTAACATTTCATGGATTTAGTATGGCCCAAATGTACCATGCAACTTTACCCTCAGAGTGTTGAAAGTAGGTTAAGCTAAAACAGGAACAAGATATTCATGCTCCAGAATACACATGTCCACACTTGGGAGTTATTCCAGGACAACTATTTTCCTTCCTTGTAGGGGTGCACCGATAAGAGACTTTTGGGGCCAATATTGATAGCCAATTTTTAACGAGGTGTACTGGCTGATACCGATTCAATTTCTGATACGCAGCCTGGCAGTTTGAAGAGAAGTGTACAACTAGTAGTCAATTTTCTCTATAACAGTGCCGATCCGATATTGGACCCATGTATTGATGCACCTCTACTTCCTTGATTCACATTCTTTTTTTATAAAGAGCAGACAATCCCCTCAAACATTTTGTGGAGAGTGCAGAGTGAGTGGGGTAAAAGTGGAGATTGGGAACAGAACTGCTGCCTTGCAAACCCTTTCTATCATTTAAATAAAGCTACATTTAAAATGCATCTCTCTAGGAAAGTCTTAGAGAATTTATGGAGCAGTAACGAATCCAAAATCCATTTCCAGGTAACTTGATACAAGTGAAAATTCCCTAAGCAGCTGGGAAAAAAAAGAAGGTATTAAAAAGAAAGCTTCAGCTTTGCCTAGGGAAGCAGTGCTTTGTTAGCAAGTCTGCCAGGAATAAGTCTAGTTGCAGAAGCCACATAGATACAGCTTCTAATCAGACAGCTGGAAAGGATGTAATTCTTATACTTAAAGCTCAAGAAAGTACCTTTTAGCTGAGAACAGGAATGGGGTTACATGTACTGCATCCCTTAGCAAATACTAAGAGCGTTGACAGTAGTAAGGTGTGGGGAGGGACTGACACCTAGCATTTAAAAATGAGTATGTTGAGATTGATGTGCAGCTTGTTTTTCATTTTCCCTGATACACGAAGAGGTAGCCTTAGTTTCTGTAGAGAATCTCTGGTCTCTACGATACGCATCCTAAAAATAAACTGCTTTCCTGTTCCCCATCCACAAGCCCATCATATGTAGGAAAAAAAGAAATTGAGGAAAATAGTGAGCTTTGAATAGACATTTCTTCCCCCTCCACCCTAACACTTAACTAAGAACACTAAAGACTAGTCTTCTGCATTTGAAGCATCCAGTGTTTACTATTTCTGGACCTAGAATACTAGTGAGCAATTAATTCCCAAATGAAATTTCCTTGAAGTTATCATAGCAAAAGAACATCACTGGGTCTGGATTGCTCCTTTCTTATTAATTTGAAAGGATGTCTCTTTTATCATTTCCATTTTAAGGCCTGCAAAATAACACATTCAATGCATTATGTAGGAAGACTTATTATAAGTTAATAATTTGTCTGTATTAGACAAAATTATAGAGGTTGTTGCGGCGCACCTCGCTGCACCGCTCCTTGTGTGAGAATGCTGCTGGGGAGAGCCCTAGCAGTTTCATTAAGCAGCACAGCTGAGGGTTGCTAAGGCAACTGATGAGAGTCAGCTGACCGAAGGGGCAGGGCTTGGCCCTTATAAAGCCCAGAGCCAGAGATAGGCTGGTAGTTCCCTGCCAGCAGCTGGAGAGGCAGGAGCTCCGAGAGACAGAAATGTGAGTGCAGCTCACGAGAGCTCCGGAGGCTAGAGCAATGATGTGGAGCGGTAGCCAGGAGGCTTACTTTGTTATGGCCAGGTGCCTTATGTTTTCAGTTATAGCCAGAGGCTGGAGTTTGTGTTAATGTTATAACTGGTGGTTTGGGTGAGGCTGTAGGGGTTGGAGGCCTCATAGGGACCCACAGGGTGTGGGGCCCTGGTGCCCAGGAGGGCACGATTTAGCGCCAGGGAGGGCGCAGCAACATGGGGTGCAGAGACCCCAGGCCCAGGGAGGGGCATTAGAAGGGCCCAGATATGGGCACGGTGAGCCCCAGGCAGGCGGCAGTATTTTAAGGAGCCCATGAGGGTCAGCATAATTGAGAAGCCCTGTGGGGGCACAGCGAGCCCAGAGAGGGGAATGGCACTTTGAGAAACCTAGACAAGGGACAGTATTTTAAGGAGCCCAAGAGGGGCAGCATTGAGAAGCCGGGACGGGCAGGTCAAGGAACAAGCCCAGCATCAGGCGGCATTAGAACCCGGCCAGGGGCTGGATGCTGCGGTGGACCCTGGGAGACAGGGGTTAGCAGCATAGCACCCCCTAGAGAAGGGCAAGTGCTGCGGTGGTCCCTGGTTAGAGGGGATAGCAGCATAGTATGCCCGGCTTGAGAAGAGGGTAGCCATGCGGTGGGCCGAGAAGACCGGTGGCTCACTAAGAGAAGCCCTAGAGAGGGGGCACTGATGAGAAGCCCTAGAGAGGGGGCACTGATGGAGAGAGCCCAAGAGGGGCACTATTGTAGAAGGCCCGAGACAGCGGGCATGTACTTGGACACGCCAATGTCTATAACACCTGCAAGGCTTGGGGCGTGGTATTAGGGGTTGGTTGGAGCCACGCGTAGCCCTTAAGGCTAGGGTGCCTAGGGAGCACCTAGAGTCCGGAAGGCCACGGGGACAGAGGTCCTGATACATCATGCCCAAGGACGTATAAGGCAGCTTCCCATATATATTTAAGATCAAGACATGGTGGGTGAGAATTTGAGGGTGCCTCGGGCTGGCCTAGACACGGTGAGAGGGACCTCAGGGGGATCACGGCCCTCCCTGGCGGAGCCCGCCATGACAGAGGTACTTAAAATGATTTGTAAAACAAATCAAATGAAATATCAGCAATTGTAATCTAAACAACAAATATAAAGACCATCAACCACTATTTAAGTCGATAGCAGAAAATACATTTTTAAATATTTCATTATTTAACTTTATTAAAATAATTGTAAATTTGCACACAATGTCAGATTAGATATTATTTACAAAAGCTATCAATGCCAAATAAAAGTGTTTGCATTTAATATATGAAAATTAAGATCATTTTGAATGACAATTATTTCTTAAATGCAAACAATATTACTTTACCAAAGTTAAAGTAGTCAGAATATTTTCCCCCTTTTGCTTTTCACTGTCTTTTTTCATCAGGAAACATGAAATAGAATTATGTTTACCAGAATTAGGATGCTACTACCTTTGTCTCTGAGCTTGGGGAGAAGAGAATGAACCCGCTCTCTTTCATGATTGGTACAAGACCAATACTTAGCCGTACTGAAGTTTAGTAATGCCATATAAATAGTTCTTTTTTTTAAATTTCATTTTGAAAACATACATAAATGGGCAAGACAAAAGGCAGTATTTTGGTTGCATATTTGATGTAAAGTGGTTTTTCATTTGTTGGAGCAACGTTTTAGGGGACATTTTAGTTTAACATTACCCAATATAAACTCTACTAGAGATAGAGGTTTTGGAAGTAACACTAGCTGTTTAATACCGCACAGGTACTGAACAATAGACAGTAGTCAATGGGGTCTTGACAGGAATAGAAGAGTTATTTTCATTGGACAGGAAGTCTCTCTTATCTTCTTATTCAGACTTGATCCTATGCAATATCTAGAATACTGAAAGCATACATAACCGCATACTGTAATGGCAGCATAAGCTGGTGAAACTCAACATACCTAAAACTGTACTTTTGAAAAGTTTCCTCTTTGAAACAAAGAAAAAAGAAACACAAACAACATGAAAACTTTATCATTAATAAGAATTTGCAAAATTCAAATCTGTATACTTTTACAATTTTTTTTTCTCCTTCCTTCCATCCAAAGCAAGTCCTTAAAATAAGACAAGGGTGGAAATATAGTGAAATAACATCAAATACTTCTCAGAACAGGATAGCTCCAGACAAAAAAAAATGTAGCAGAGCTTCAAAAGGACATTTTATTTTATTTTAGGAAATGTGTGTCAAGATGAACAAAATCTCACATCCAAATCTTTTTAAATAAGAATGTCTCCTTACAGGATAGTGAACCTTTAAAGAACTGCTTTAAGAGTCATAAATGGGGCTAAGCCTGTCCACTAAATAAATGAGCAGGCTATGTTACCCACTACAGTCAGTATCACTATCCTCAGGCCCGCCCTCAATGCCAAATAAAGAACTACATATAATTTTTTTCCTCGTCAGTTTTCTAAGGGTTCCTTAATAAAGGAATGATTAAAAAAATAACAATAGTGTATGAATTCGTTAGGAATGAAACAATCCTATATTTCTACCAGTTGGTATATACATCCTTATTGGACTCATCCATTATTTTTCCTCTTTTGCAGAGCCAGGCCTGCACACTCTGTTATTAACCCTCCCACTGCCCAGAATAAAGCCAAATATTTCTGAAAACATACCAAAAAGATATAATAAATGAGCCTTCAGTTCTACAGTGTTGCTTTAAATTTATGGTTTAGGCATGCAAAAAATATTTTTGAATCCAGACAAACTTATGAATTGCTGTAATTACTATTCCATTAAGAAGAAAAAACAGAGTCAGAAAAGCAGATGATGAACATATAGACAGATATTGAAGAATGTGTGATCAAAGAATAACCATGCCTGAAGCACCACATAAAAAGGTGCCATCTTAAAACTTTACCTTTGTAGCTAGCATTGCTCTTGTGGTGTTATATAACATAATGAATGCTCTTGAGTATTGTTTCATTTTTAAATAATTTATTCAGTTAATCAAATCTGTGATGAGCATCCATCTGTTGTGCTTTATACTGCATTAACCAGTACCATTAAAGTTTACCAAATCTAAGGCTACAATCCCATCTTCTACCACTACAACAAGATGAACATTATCCCTTAAAGAAAAAAAAATATTCTGACTGTTTCATGGACTGGGATGAATTTATTAGATCTTTACTCCTCTGTTACAGAAGGTTTTCTGGGCTTGAGGACAAGATCTTTGACAGAGGCTGTCACTTCTTGGAGCTCTTTTTGAATATCTTCTGCACCTTCTTCCTCCTCTTGATTATCCATTGTGTCGTCATCTCCTTGCCCAATCTTTTTATTCTGGCTGATCAACTGTTTCACAACTAATCCTTGGTATTTGACCAGAAGAGAATACTGATCCTGAAGAAAAGAATGAAATGGTTATGGTTATGAAAAAACAGTACAGCTGAATTAAAAATAAAATGTTGCATAAAGAAATGGTCAATAGGAAACATTTTTCCATGAAGGCAGTTTACAACCTAATATTCTTGTACAAGTATTTTGTGCATCACAAATAAAAGATACAGAATAATAAAAATGCATCTGCACCGCAAATACAGTGTGCTTTGCTATTGTAGGAGGAAATGCCATTCATGGACCAACTACTATTTCAGCATATTAGGATGCTGCATTTTGATAAATTTTGTGGTGCACCATTTCCTTAAAACTGAATTGGAAGAATTATGGATGTATCCTTTCTCTCCATGGAGTAAGGTCAGAGGATGAAGCCCAACCCTTGCAACGTGAATCCAATCAAATTCCAGATGTCTGTAACATCTGGTGAACACTTATATTGCTTATTCAATGGAACCATTCTGTCAGTGGTTCAGAGAAAGGACAATGTTTTAACCACTCTCATCTAGACACTTCCTGCCTCTGAATCATCCTCATGGATCACTATAATTTACAGCTGTCACTTTGCTACAGAGTTAGTGACAGCAAACAGATCAAAAGTTTTATACTATATACAGACAGTAATAGTAACAAAAGCAAAATCAGTTAATCTCATCCACCAGAACTATTCAGTGTTGGGCAGTCACAGGCTTTTCATGTTTTCTAATAGAAAAAAGGTACCATGCTTTTATTTAAAAAAAAAAAAAAAAAAAAGGAAAAGACATTAGTGGATGAAAATTCATGACTGGAATACCTCTGGGATCTTATTATTTAGGAAAGCAATGATCTGCGGCACACTTCTTCCTGGTGCATGAACCATGCAGTGGGTTGAAAACTGAAACAACAGGACTGATGTAAGATGCAGAATGAGAGCTGGGTCTTCTGTGACTTTTAGTTGTTCAATCAAAGCCTGTCTGTGCTGGAACAGAACCTGCCTACAGAAACAAAATATGTACTGTAAAAACATTCTTTATCAAGCTAAAAATCTAAAAATGTGCTTAGAGTAATATTCACTTTTCCTTCCTGGACTGATTCCTGACATTGGTGTAGGACATGGGTGTCAAATGTATGGCCCACAGGTCAACAGAAATAACATGGTCTGCTGCAGAATCAGAGGCCCTGTGACCCTGGTGGACATAATCATTGGCAGAAGGGTAAGCAAGGGCTGTACTGCCTTGCGCTCCCTATAATCATCTGTTTCACCACTGCTTGTTCTACTCCTGCCCCTCCCCCCTTCTCACTTCCAAAACTGCCCTAATCCCTGCCATTGTCCCCACCAGAGCAGTTACCCTGCACTGGATCCTATCTATGAAGGAGCCCCACAGTCTAGGTCTATTTTGGATCACAGGGTGAGCCTGATATCCCGATTTAGCATTTTCAGCAGAACTCAGTATTGGATGAAAGCTTGTGAAAATCCCACCCTGAACTTTAAAAATAACCTCTCAATGCATCAAGTGATATAAAGAAATTGATTCCAAAACCAAAAATATTGTTTCACATTTACTTCCCTCCTATATTGCAGGTTAAAGATATAAGCCTGGGCTGTATTCTGGCTACCAGTTAGCTAAGATTTAGTAGCTGTTTGCCCAAAAAATGTGTCCTGCCTCAGGAAAGCAATCCTGTACCACGTCAGATGGTGGGGGGGACAGCTCTCCCAATGTCTCTATGGGTAGCCATATACACTTACGTTATATTCCCTCACTTATGGAGAGATCATTTACATAACACAAGATGCATAAAGCATCACAAGAAGCACTCAGAACCTGGGACTTTCCTCAGACTAATGACACAACTAGCTCCTGAAAACCGCGTCAAGTCGAAACATAACTCCGAATCAATTTTCCCATAGGAAACAATGTTATAAATAGGGGATTGGTTCCTGAACCAAGGTCCAATACCCAATTTTCACCAAAAATAACCCAGAACTTTGTACTCAATCAATTATAGATGAGTAATATAGCTACATTAATGTATTTATATTGTACATAGCAATCATATTGATTTGGAAGAACCTCTTTGAGGTGACTTTGCTGGACTTTTTGAAGGGGTCTTGGCTAGAGTCTTCTCAGGAGTCTTGGTTGCCATTTTTTCTGGAGTCGTGTCAGCTTTCTTAAAGAAAGTGTCCAAGGAAGTTTGGACAGATGTTCCCCAAAGGGATGGGAGACACAGCGACCTTGTTCACTGGCATGGCATTGGATCAAGTGTTGTAAAATTGAAACTGACGTCAGAAAGTTGAAACAGGGTGTCAATTCATAACCAACTGTTGTAAGTGTAAAAGGTTGGAACTTGAAATGCTGTAAGTCAAGGACTGCCTGTAGTCACTTCAAAAGGCCACAGACTCGGACTCCTTCATGTTTACTGTGGCGGTGCACTTGTAGTGCCTGCCACTCTAAGGACTGAGTCAGGCAGGCAGCAGGTGCCTGATTGTGGTGGCCATTTTAAAACACAGGCCAGCTATATAAACACAGCAGTTTGCTGCTGGCAGCCTTGGCTGAACTGCTGTATGAAACATCTAGCAGGTAAGAGCAGGAGGCTCTTGGTTCTGGGCATGAACTAAAACTGCACCCTGCCAGGGAAGGAAGGCATGGTGGGACTACCAGTGGCACAGCAGTCCCACTCAAAACCAGGACCACTCACCTCCCTGGTGAAAGGTGGGTCAGGGCACCTCAATAATCCCTAGCCCCCACAACTCTGTGGGTATAAGGGGGTCAGACATGGCTATGGCCACCTGAGCCCAGAGGGTGTAAGACCTCAGGTGGGGCCCAACATGTCTGCAGCCACCTGAGCCCCCACAGGGGACTGAAACCCCAGAGGCTCCAGGGAGGGGATAGATGTGTAGGCCCAGAGAGGGGGTGGTAGTGAGGACCCTGATGAGGGTTGAGTAGGGCTGAGGGACAGCCTGAAGGGCAGCACATACACCAAATCCCTGAGGAATACATTGCTGTATATGAGAGCCTTGGTGAAGGGCTACAGTGGAGTAGGCCTAGTGAACTGGCTGGCCACTAACCAGGTGAGGGTTGCAGGACAGGCCCAGCAGACTGCACATCACCACCTGAGACGTGATCTGGATAAGGCCCCAGGGCCTATGGGAACTGCTCCATGAAGGACCAGTGCCGAACAAGTTGTCGCTGTGAGAAAGAGACTCTATGAGAGGCAGCGGAGTGTGAGAGGCACTAGTGAAAAAAGGGCAGTAAGAATGTGAGTGTGAAAGAGGCCTGACGAAGGAGTAAGTCAGCCCGGCTTTAGGCCAGGAGCATAGTGTCATTCTGGATGCCATCTGCGAGGCATGGGCCACTGTGTAGGGGAAGTTCGGAGCAGTGGATAGTGTCCCCTGGCATCAGAAGTTATGGGAACAGCAACGTTATGGCAGGAAAGACTGAGCAGACTGACCCACAGAGAGAGGTAGGCGGGCTGACTCAAGACTCAGCCCTGAGCATGCCCCCATCACACTTACTTTTCCTTCCATTCAGTCTACTAGTTTCAACAGAATGGAGAATGATCTTACAATGTCTTCCCTGGAGCCGGGTGGTTAAGGTGCTTTCTCAGCAAATGGAAAATGTAAAGTCTGACTGACTAGGGGTGGGTCCAGATATCATTTCCTGGGCAAGAGTGTCCTAGCTACAAGCATGAATTCAGCTTCAAATACCCACTCAGCATCTAAGGAATCAAAGATGATGGAACTGGATCAAAGCCAAGCAAAATTAGATGTTGTGGATGCCATTTAACTTGTTTCTGAAAATGTGCAGTAACCCAAATCAAGTTGCCTAGGGACCTTTTCAGGACAAACTGAAGGCACATAATAAATCTAAGCCTCTTAGTAGTTCTGTGACCGATAAGATAAATTCGTGACTTAGAACTCAGAAAGCCATGTAGTACTACTTCACTGTTGTAGAGGCAGGATAGGATATGGATCAAAGTGCTTGGCAATGAACGCCTGATCTGTCCTTAAAAAGAACGGCTATAAATCACAACATGCATCTATTTGTACTGAGGTTACCAAGCTAATTATTTTAAATGTGTACACAAAGGAAGTGCTACATTTCCCATACTGAACAATTCAATGAGGCAAATAACTTTAAATGTTACCTTTCTTTCTTTTTGTCTCCCTTTTTCACCATAATATCACAAGAAACTGCTGCAGAGTCAAGGCACAAAAGAAAATCTTCTAAACTCTATAAAAGTACAAAAATTATATCAAGATATAGTGGGTTAAAAAAACCCAGTTAACAACTACACAAATTTTTTAATAACCAGTGTCATTCAGGTCCTGTCTGAAAAGTCAAGTAAGAATAAGCAATGGTGACAAGGGAAAAGTAATATTCCATTCAAAATTAAACTGCGTTAAACCTTTAACAGCTCATATATTTAAACCTTAAAGGGTACATCTACATGTACGCCATCTTTCAAGCACGCCAAAACTTTGTGTGCATTCGCCTAATGCACATTAAGGTGATTTATAGGTGCGTGTCTACACCTGCTCACACTAAGGCACATCAATGCAGTGTGCAGACTGACTAGGGACAGAAGTTAGTCCCAAGTCAGTCGATATACACAGCCCTACACAATCTACATGTGCATTAGCATTTTAGCTATTTGTGCCTAAATTTGACACCTGGCTTTGCAAGTATCAAATTTGGGTACAAATAGTCTGAAATTGCCAATGGCTAATGTGCCTTAAATTGGCACATGTAGATGTTCCCAAAGAGTAATAATCTTAACCTGAATGCCATCTGTAATTAATATTACTAACATGTGGCAAGAAAGGAGATCATATTATCTACTTGTACTAAGAAAAATATGATTATGAGCCTTTTTGGAAATCAAGCAATAATAATTTTTCCATTTTGTTTTGCAGCTGCTATAGTCAACTTTTCCCCCCACATTATGCTTTTTGCTAGCTAAACATGTAAGTAAGTGAGAGGCTGCATGTAGAGGATGCAGGAATCAAAGACCAGACTCTATTTTGCCTTTAAGGTGCCTAGGCACAATCCTATTCCACCCTGCTTGTATCCCTGAAAAAATGTTATTAACTGCCTACTTTTGTAACAACAGCACTGAGCAAGAGGAGCACTTATGGCCTTGTTAAACATTATGCTGCAACCTGCTCAAATGTTGACAAGTGTTAGTGCTAGTTTCATTTTCAAGCAGTCACATGTTCAGACTAGCAAGGGCCTGCCACCTCCTCCCCACCCCTCTGTAAGTCCAGGCTTCTTTCCTGCCCCCCAGGGCTTCTTCCCTGCCACCCCACTTACTTGTGGCTGCCCCCACTATTTGTTCTATGGGAGCAGGCAGGGAAGCATTAACAACTGGTGCCTCCTAAGACTGGGGAAGGACCATGGTGGTGAGCGGGGACCACCCACTACTGTCAGTGGGGGAGAGGGATGGTGAGCAAAGACTGCCTGTAGCTGCCAGCCATGGCAGGGTAGGGTAACTATCCAATGAAGCCAGTGGCAGCCAATCTCGGGGGAGGGAATGTGCTCCCCCCTCCCCAAATGCCCCTCCTATGCATCACCTATGCAGGGAAGGGTTAACTGGTCAGCCCGGCTGCTGCCACCACAACTTCTGCTCTTATCCAGGCAGGGAAGGTGAGAGAGAAGACAGAGGGGATCTGGGGTGCTGAGCAGGGTGTTTACACTAAGGTGTAACCTACAGTAGTTACACCTTACTGTAACAAGCTGGGTAACACAGATGAGCTAATCCTACCCTGAGGTGGCATAACTTTGACTGACATAACGAGCAAACCAGTTTCCAGGTGTTAAGAGCTCCAGCAGCCACTCAAAATTACTGTGTAGCAAGGCCAAGGCATTTAGCAAGTGGAGCAGGATCCGGTCCAGCTGTTTAACTGAAGGTTAAGAAATGGCATTTTAAATCTCTTCTGAATGTAAAAGATACACTGGATCCAATGTGTAAACAGAGCTAGGCAAGTAATAACTTCTACTATGAACTTGCTCCTTAGTCTTTGAATGTTGAGGGTATGAAGCTTTACTTATTTTTATTGATTTAAAAGAATCTAGCTTGTGGATTTTTGCCTACAGTCTTCTTAATAGCAGCACTTACCCATCATATTCCTCAGCCTGGCTAAGCATTGGCAGAATGAAAATTCTAAATTTTATATATATATATATGTATTTTGGAACAACTTACCTTGCCATTCAAAGAAGCATGTAGTTTTGTTAAAGCACCTTTGGATTCTTCAGGTAATTTACCTATTATTTTTTTCCTGACCTATTGTGGCAGAGAAAAAAGTATTACTTTTAAGACAAACTTTTAAGTGTACATTATTCAGTACTTTATAACTGAAATAACCTCTCACAAATAATGGTGAAAATGCTACTATTCATCCATAAAGGTTTATTAAGGGGAAACTGCCATGATAGGAAAGAAAATGGCATATACATACTTCACTTGTAATGGCAGTGTGATCATCTGTTGCCATCATTAATTCAGCTGCTAGAAAGTTGAAAATAAGATTTGTAATGTCTGTGCAAACAGTCTTCAGCAGGTGTTTGGCAAGGTTAGTTTGAGTCTCATCTGTAAAATATAATTTTTGTAATTAAAAGCAGAGTTGGAATAGCTCATTGCATTGTCCAAGCCACCTACATCAGTGGTCTACCAACAGTGGACCACTGGCAGTCTAGAGAATGCTATCTGAACACATATAATCTTTCCTATTTCCAAAATGTATCTAACATGTTTAGAGCAAACAGAAAGAAGCCTGAAGTTATGTAAGGCAGATGAGAGGATTGCTGCTCTTCTAAAGGAACAACTATATAAGGAGGGAAACTGGTGAACCTAACTTAGTGGATTAAAGAGCTATGAGCCCCCAAGACTGAGAAATATCTAGAAGAGAAACTGGCCAGGGACAGTTGGGGGCAAGAAAGGAAGCTTGCACGTGGCACCACCCTTTCATTCCTGGTTCGCTCAAAGTTTAAAACCAACTGTCTGACAGGGGCAGCAGCATTTCCAGTCAGGCAGGACTGAAGGAGTCAACTGACATCATGGGTCACTATAATCTACCTGATCCCATCTAAACTCTTCAATCCACAGATGTTAATGACAGCCTCTTTTTTATTTTTTTTTTTGGGCTGGGGGGGAGGGGCAGCTTGATAGTCCACCAATCAACGCAGTCTTTGTTCTGTAATTCTGCTGTCTGTTAGGAGCTTCATTATCTGGAGCAGCTATTTCAGTCCTGCACATGACTTTTAACTCATTCCAGTGAAGTTACATTGTTTTTGCTTCAATCGTAAACTGAAAAATACAGCTCTAGGTCCCTAGCATGTTATTTAAGCTTCTAGTTTATTTTTAACTGAAAAAAATGTGTTGTTTCAGATGTGATGATGCATCTCACCATCTCTGAAAAGTTCTAGATCTGCCCATGGAACTGGCAAATAGCAGAAAGGCAGGTTCAGATAGAAAGAAAACAGCAGCAAACAAACACATTCACAGGGGAGATAGGAATAGAAGCTAGGGGGAAACATAATGAACAGCCAGAGAGGACCATAAAAGTAAAAGTTTGCTCTACCTGTAAAATGCTTTGCTCCCTTTTCAAATAATCTGATATTATTGTACAAGTTTGAGACCTCTTCCTGCAAGTCCCTGATCGTCTGTTTCCTGCTAGCTCCAGATGAAGAAGTTGAAGATAAGAATACAGAACGTACCACTTCTTTATAGCTCTTTGTTAGGGGCCTCAGAATAGAAAAAAAGATGATACATATTAAATAGAGCTTAAATGATTAAACAGAAATAGCGATAATCCAAGTATATCAAAAACCATATATTCCAGCTGCATTCAAGGAGCCTGACCAACACTTGCTGAGTTGCCTTGGCATCTACTGGCCAGGCAGCAGCTCTAAGCAACTGGGTATGGGCCAGCCAGGCACCCACACACTGTGGAGAGGGGCTGGACAGGCACAGAGGGACCTCACAGGGGCTGGCCAGGTAGAAGGGACCCTGCATGGGCCAACCAGACACACAGTGGGGATGTACCCTGCAGGGGCCAGCCAGGAATCCTGCATGCTGCCAGGAGGCACCTGGCTGCAGTGACAAGGGATTCAGCACTCGGCACGGGAACTAATGCATGTCAAGGCTCTAAGCAGAAGTAGGAAGGGACCCAGTGCACAGTAGCACTCACCAGGTTCTGGACAGAACTTAACAGAAATTGAGTTAAGTGTCAATTGAATTCATAGTAATGTTGAATTTATGATTTACTGGTATTGCTATAGTTTTTTGTCAGTATTATAAAAACAATACCAAATTAAAATTTTGCCTCGTGTGGAATCAAATTACTGGGGGGGGGTTGTTTTGAATTCAAGGCTGTCCCAGAACCAAGGAAATACATCTTTACTTTTAAACGTGACTTTACTTCTACAGTTGTACAAGGCTTGTTCCTAAATCAAAATAAGATGTACACTGAAGTGTCCCAGTAATGGTGTCCTAAAAAGGTTTCAAAGGGTTGATGAACAGATATCCGACTAGGAACTGGCACGAGAAAGTTACAACAGGTTTCAAGAGGTGCAAACAGTTCACAACAAAGGAAATAGTTGCTGACAGATGATGCAATACAATTAACTGCCAGGAATAAACAGCATTTTTCACAACATTTTTATCAGCACATCTTTTTGTGGAGAGATGCAGCCATATATGGAGGAAGTCAGTTAGGATTATGACTTTTGACAGGAAAAGCTTTTGGCTGCTTAAGAAACAAACAAGTAAGAAATCAGCACTTTACTTTCAGCTTCGCACGTCCCCACACTAAGCGAAGTGCATCCCCAGAAGAGGTATCGCGTTCATTTGACCTGGCTCACTGAACATCTGTATACATCGGGCACTTCAGCAGGGTGTTTTGAAGATTGGATCAGCTCTTAGATAAAAACACCAAAAATCCCCATTGAAGTATCAGTTCTATACAGATGCTGGGGAGCTCGGTCAAACTAACACACTTTCTTTTCTGGTAAAGCATTTTTTTTCCATGTCTGTTAGCGCCTTTTTTTCTAGGCAACCAAGCAAACCAGAAGATTCATTTAAAATGAGTGATGAAATATCTAATGAATGAATATACTTACCTTATTAAATGTTCAGTAAGTTCTAGAATAAGTTCTTCAGGACAGTCTTGTATATGGTTCCTTAAAACATCCTGAATTTCTTCCCGTGACATGAAAAGCATCCCCAGATGCTTATTCCTATCTGTAATGGCCATGAGAAATGCTTTAATAAAAGAACACATAGCTTAATACAGTTGAAGCTGTCCTGTGGCACAGGACATGCGAACATCTAGTAGTTCTAACCTCAAATGAAAACATCAAAAAATGACTCTCGCCACGGTGATATGGAAAAATAAATTAGCGGTATTTCTCTTCACATGATTTGAAAAGTACTACTGTACAGTTCATACATTATCTATACAACAAACATCAGCTTTACATTTTTCTCCCATCTGTCACTTGGTGCAGTCTCTCTTGAATCTGGTACAGACCACTAACTCAGAAACAAAACAATCATCTGGATTTAAACACCTTTCCCACTTTGTCAGAGAGAGGGGGGGAGGGAGGGGAAGAGAGACAGACAGACAGACAGACACTGAATTGTATACAGCCTGTTTTGTTAATGGAAACCATAATGTATTTTGTACAGTTCACTAAATTACACCACTCATTTTGTGTTATCCAAAGTAAAGGATAAAACCAAAGAGTATCATGAGTTTCACGTTAGAATGTAACATAAAGGAGGTGATGAGGGTTATGGCAGTTCAATCACACAGATGTACACAAATACATCTGGCTGGGTTTCTATTTTATTTATAAACTAATGGTTGTTTCAGACACTATGGAAAGGTGCTTTCAGGATGGATTCAATTAATAACAGGACTGTGTCTTGGGAACCAGAGCAGGAAAGAAAATATGTGCATTAAACAGAGCATAAAGAGAGATACAGACCTGTCTGTAAATGGGGGATCAACTGGTAAAGTTGATCATTAAAATACAAAACTATGCAAACAGAAATAGACAAAGTACTCTGTAATGCCCTGAAAAGGATAATATGGTTAAAGTGACTTTACACTCGGTTTTCAATTAAGTCTGGTTGATTAATAGAAGCCATGCCTAGCAAATAAGTGATTTAGTGATGAAATCTGTCAAACAGCACTTTCCAAATGCTATTCAACTTAATATGTGTTACAACATATCAATACTACCAGTGAAGGATTATACTGTGCTTAAAAATTTGACAGCATTTCACCTAGTAGATGAGCAGTCTGAAGAATAATCTCATTTTATGCAGGCTCCACAAACCTACTGAAAGAGCTTTTACTTATTGTTGGGCTTTGAACAGAGCCTTTCAAGTTATCAGGCTGAACCACACAGCTTCTGGTAGCTATTTTCATTCATTGCCCCATATATGACAGTTATCATTAAAAAGCTAGGATTTATAAGCAGACAAATTTCTTTTTTCATTTAGCAAAGGAAGTAACTGTTGCTATTGTACTCAGTTTTCAATTGCACCTGCTGTAGGTCACCAAATCAATATTATCAGGTATGACTTTTTCTGGGGGGAAAGCAATCAAAGAATTATTACCAGTTATTACTAGGGGCAGATAATTTAAGCCAGTTAAATTCTGGAACCAGATGAAAATTGCTACATTTATCTCAATTATTTAGCAGATATTGAAAAGAACAAGGCACAATATCCATTCTGAAATTAGAGATACTTATTTTGTATATCAACTTGATCGTAGCAAAAACTGATGTAACTCTTTGGACTTTGATTTTTTACAATAGCTTATAATGTTCATTTTATGTTACAATACTTATTTGAGTTATATTGAGAATTTTTTCAGTTACATAATTTAACCTGAGCAATATGCTAGTACTGCTTGACATTTTGCCTGATTTTCAAAGAGCTAATGAGAAGAAATATAGAAAGACATGCAAAAGCAGGAGGTACACATGTCAGCAAGAATAGATAACTATTCAAACATTACAAACTTGTGCTACTTGCTTGTGATTCCTCATCACTGTCAGCATCTTTTCTTCCTTTCTTTTTAGTTTTCTTAATCTTGATCTCTCTGGCATTTCCACCACCTCCTCCTCTTACGCTTCCACTGCCCTCTAGTGGAAAATTATTTGTTTAGTACACAGTGAAGGATTAACATTCAAATGTGATGTGCCCACAGGCGAGGTAATTAATCTCAACTATGTATTGAAGCCAATAGCAAAATCATTTTACTATCTCTCTAAAAACCTGCAATACATTTTCCAGATTTATGACTGTTTGGTTTTAAACACAGCTCATGTTTTTATAAGGTTCATTTTAATTCATTAGTGACATGGCAATTTAAAATGAAGCTTTGAACTAGAAGGTTTTTTTTCCCTGTTTTATTAATTATTAGACAGACACAGTAGTTAAAGAGCATTAATAAAAACAACCTTTCCCAGTATGGAACAAAACCAGATACCTTTGCCCAATATAGAAGCAGGTATCCTGTTGGCTGAAAATAAGATTTTATTAATGCACTTCAGAGTCAGAGATGCTGAATAACTAGGGTGACCATAAATCCCATTTTAGTTGGGACAGTTTCATATTTCAGAGGCTGGTCCCGGCTGGCTGTTGGGATTAAAATGGATATCCTGGAAACACAAGGGTGCAGGGTGCAGTCTGGCTGGGAGTCAGAGTTGTAGAGTGACTTGCAAGTGGGCAAATAGGCACCATTGCCTGCATGGCATGCAACCCTGCCCCCATCAACTTGTGAAAGCGTGAGGGTGGAGGGAGGGGGGGAAAACAGTGTCCTGAACGATGTTCCAGATTTTCAGGTTTTCCATATGATCAGCCTACGAATAACTGAGCAGGCTCAAGAAGATTATTTTGGCTATATTTCATGTGACTGATTCTATTCCTACTTCGTATGACATGGAAACAATCCTGCATTGCAAGCATTTATCCAAACTATTCTGTAAATGTGCACTAAACAAGTTTAAATGTGCTAACTCCTGTTTGGTGCAGTGACACATTGGTTCAATATCGGATCGGCACAAATATAAAGAAGATTGGCTGTATTGGAAATCGGCCTGATGTGGCCGATAAATGCCTGTGCGCATGTGTAGCCACCGCGCAGCACGGAGGCAGGAAGGAGCACAGCCTGGCAGCTTGGAGAGCCATGTGCAGCTGGTAAGTCTGTTGTGGTAGAAGGTGAGGGAAGGAGCATGGGGGCACATATCAAGGCCCTTGCAGTGAGGGAGGATGTGGGGCAGGGCAGATGCTGCCCATTTGGGGCACTGCCCAGTCAGGGTCGCATGGAGCTGCAGCTCATTCGGTTGGCATGGTGGAGGGGGTGTGCTCTCTGGATCTGCACGAGACAGGGTGGTTGAGCTGCAGTTGTGGGCTGGAGCTGGGGCCGCGCTGGGCTCTTTTCAGCAAGGGCTTGACTTACAGATTCATAGATGTTAGGGTCCGAAGGGACCTAAAGAGTGCTGGGTTCAGATGACCCCAGCCAGATGCCTATCTAACCTCCTCTTGAAGACCCCCAGGGTAGGGGAGAGCACCACCTCCCTTGGGAGCCCAGGAGGGGAGACTCAGGGCAGATTATGGCAGCACTGGGAGTGGGGCTATAGAGGGAGCTGCAGCCACCCCAAATTTTGCCACAGCCCCCCACAGTCCCCATTCCGAGCGCCACTGTTGCCTGCCCAGCACAACCCAGGCTCAATTCCTGCCTCCACCCACGCGATGGGAAGAGCCGGGGTTGCACCAGGCAGGCGGTGGCAGCGTTGGGAGGGAGACCTTTTGGGGGGGGAAGAGTTCTGGTGAAATTTGGGCTGGCTGCAGTCCCCTGGTAGCCCCTTCCCAGCACTGCTCACTTTGAGCCCAGCCCCTACCAAGAAGAGCCTGACGCAGCCCCGGCTTCAGTCCACAGCTGTAGTCCACCAGCTCAACCCTGAGCAGATCTGGGGGCACACATCCTACTTGTGCCCCCCCTGGGTACATGCAGTAGTGGGAGCTGCCCCCCTCCACACACAGCCTCCCAGATGAGCTGCAGCAGCCCACCCTGGCTGGGGAGCATCTGCTGCTGCCCTCACCACACTGTCACCTGCACTCCTTCCTTCCCCTTCTACCACAACAGAGTTACTAGCTGGATGCAGCTTTATCAGGAAATTGGATCAGTATAGACCAATATGCGTTCTTAAAAATTGGGTATTGGCCCCCAAAATCTCTATTAGTGTACCTATACTGTTTGGCTATGTCTAACTTACTGAAAAGTGACAATATACTGATCATAAAGCAACTGACTTTCTCTTTCTTTACAACTACAGTAAGCCACCACTAAAGTCATCCTTTGAACATGTTGACAGAAAAGATCCTGAGACAGATCCTATCATAGGCACTTCTAACTGCACTATCCAATGTTTAAGCACCTTGCCTATGGTAGGTCAATCTTAACTAGCCAGGTTAGTTACAAGAGGTTTTCTATAGAGCAACTGGGGAGATATCAGGCATCTCCCACGCATGGTCCAGACTGCCCAGTCATTCAGCGAGGATGTCATCTTTCTCCTTTGTGCAGAATTTCAGGGCACTTGTACATATGTGCATGCTGCAGTGCCGGGTGCTTTAAAAAACAGCCACTGCTGTGACATATCTATTTGTATAAATGGCAAAATATGCGTCTGTGCTAAGAAAATGGTGGCATCACGCTTTTTAAATGAAACATCCAACGTGTTTTAGTTCAAAAGCACACCACTGCCATTTTCTGCACATTGACACTCATTTCACCATTTGTACAAATGCATGCAATGTATCGGCTCACATGCTTTGTAGATTCAGTTAATTGAGTCTGCTCCAACACGCTGGATTACTAGCACATCGGAGCAGACAAAGGGATGTGTATAAATGCCCTCAGAGCTTGCATCTACAGCTCTGTGTGGGTGCTTCAGAGCCTTGTGCCTGCAGTCCGTGTGGGGAGTAGGGGACCACAGCCCCTACAGGGCACTTTGAAGTCAGAAGGTACAGAGCTGTGTATGGGGCTGCAGAAGCAGGGCTCTGAATATGTCCTCTAGAGGAGGTGCTCCCTCCAGCTTGGCATTTTAGAGTTAGCTTCTTCCCTGAATGGCTCTTCAAAAGGATACCTGCAGCCCCTGCCCTCCCTCCTCCAGACCAAAGGGAACAGGGGGAAAAGCCCCCAACCTGTTCTCTTATGGAAAAGGCAGGGAACATTGTTCCCTGGTCCCCTGCCCTACCCCTTCCAGACTGGGAAGGAAGCATACAAATTTCTGTCTTACAAGAAATGTTTTTGCAAGGGAGATCTTCCAGGTTGATGTCTGGAAATCTTCTGGAAGGGGTATGTTTCCTCTGAGGGAGAAATTGAACAGACACTTGTACAATTACCATGTCTACTGGGAAAACAGTGAGTCTCCTGGTAGAACTGTAATGCTTGTACATGGCCCCAGATAGAGGGGATTTGAACAGAGATCTTTCATTCCCTAGGAAAAGACCCAACTACTAGGCTACACACTTGGCTGAACTGAAGATAAGCCACTGGGAAGTCAAGAGGGAAGAGGAAGGGGGCTCAGGAGGAGGGTAACAGGACACCTGACTCTAGTCTAGTGAGATAAGAACATAGTGCAGAGTTATAGGCTCTGGTCTTCACATTATTTAAGAAAATCAGTTATGAAGACACAATTGCAAGAAGTGCTGATATGGCCTTCGAAGAATCTAAACAATATGTACATTGCAATCTGTAACATAAGCATGATGGACAGTAAATCTACTAAAAGTAACAATGCAAATGTTTCTTAAACAGACTTGGCAAAATAACTGCATTAATTCTAACCTGAAATCTCAAATTTTGCAGTACACTATGAAATCCTCTTTGTCAGCACTAAAAGGATTAATGCCAAATCAGGTCACATTTAGAACTCCTTAGAAGAAACACCTTGGATAGATTTTAGACTTTAATATATAGAGCTGCACACATTTAAGAGCATGTAAGTAGGCAATGTGACATATGTCATATTTAGTTAATATTTGCAACATATGTAATAATGATACCTAAACCTGAAATGGCAATGTAGTTCATTTGGATATAATATACCTAACATTCAGAATGAAAGACATCACTATAGCAGATTCACGCATTGTGCAAGCTATATTATACATGCATGCAAATATATTATAGACACACAGTATGTCTGTTAGGATCTTAGTCTTTATAGTCAAGAAAAATGGAGTCATTTTATTTATGACAGTTCAATTAAAGTTCAAGCTACTCAACATCAACCATGCCCTAGAAAAATCTTCTCTCTCTTTTGGCAGGAACATGCTTATAGTTTCCATGCCAACATACTTCTGGCCTTCTTAGGAGGAAAAACTGATGTTCTGCTTTAAAGATGTGGTTATACTCTATATCCAATTACAATAGATACATCAGTCCTCCAATTCTTAACAGGGGCTTAAAACAGATTTCTTAACTGCTCTGTAGTTATACAACAGGCCTCTAAATGTCTTCAAGACTTACTGCATTGTGTTTAACCTAAATATATTTTCCAAGTGACTGCTCAACAAAATGATTTATACATTTATGATATGGGCCATATTAAGATCTACTGAAACTATTAATTTCTCAGTGGAGTTGTATATGTTCTTATTCTCTGAATCTGATCCAAAATGTGCTTTAAAAAAAATTCGATCAAATAATTATGGTATAACAACGTGGTAGGGAGAGGGTGTTCTCAGAAAGCACTCCTTCACTTTGAAACTCATTTCTCAATTTGGTCTGAATGAGTTGAGCTACACTGAACCATAAGCTTTTAGACCATGTTATAAAACCTTTTCTTGCTTTTTGTAAAGATGAGCAAGAGAGAGAGAGAAAGGTAGTAGTTATTCTTCATTACCAATTTTCCCCCAACTTTTTAAGTTAGGCAAGCATGTGAAATGAGTTGTAAATGGGTATATTTAAGTGCTGTCAAGGTTGGAAAGGGTGTCTTGGTGATGAAACAAAATAAATCTTAGTTTCTTACCTGATGCTTTCTTTCTTCTCTCATCCTTTTTGTCTTTTTTATTAGCAAATGAGTTTTCCAAAATAGAACCCTGTTTTAGATCTTCTTCAGTGATCAAATGAACAGGGTTATTTTTCATTTCCTGAAATAAGATTATTCATTTAAATCTCAAATAGGGGTGCACTGATAAAGATTTTCTTGACCAATACCAATAGCCAATTATTAAGCAGCCATATCAGCCCATACCAATCCAAGAGCCAGTTTGCAGGAATGCACCCGGGTAGCTTGGAGAGCAACGCAGGCCAGTGCTGGGGCGGTACTCAGAGCAGGGGTGATGCTAGGCAGGGTTTTGGGGGCCAGTCACCCAAAATTCCCCATAGGGCCCCTGTAGTCACTCCTCTACCGCATGCCCCAAGCGCAGCCCCAGCCCAGCCCCCACCTGGAAGAGGCTGGCACAGCCCCTGGCCCTGAGCCCAGTGGGCAGTCTGCCTCTCAAAAACTGAAATCCAGAAACACAGCTTTCAGGTTCTCCTAGTGTTTCTTCAGCTTATTAACAGGACACATTTTAAATCTCTGTAGAAGAAAAGATCTTTTCTCTTTATTTATACCTGTATAAAATTTAAGTCATAAATAAAGTAAGACTAGATAATGATCCCAAAGATAGTTTTATACCAGTGATCTCAATTAAATTTTCATTTGGGTGTAGGTGATACCAGAATCAGGCAGTGTGTAAGACTATGAAACTTGTGTGTATGGATAAGTATGGTAGAATCTATAAATCTATTCCAATAGCAATTCATTTAACATAACTTTATAAAATTATAAATGATCATTAATCCTTTCATAAATTATAACTGCAAAATGCTTTACAGATGTTATGCTGTTAGGAACGTAAAGACGGCTGTGTAAAAATGGCACTTGCAAACGTCAGGCATGTAACTCAGTCACGTCTTGCAACTTAATTTTTCAGCACATTCAACACCACAACTTGGTCCTAAAATAATCATTCCTTGTGATAGCATTTCCAGAGATCTCAAGACAGCTGTGGCAGCACAATCTTCTATGCAAACAAAATGCAAAGTTGCAGGATCTTTCTAAGTGCTTGAAAGAACACACAGGCCTTAAGTTTGCCAGAGCAGCACAGGGGAAGAAACATTTTTACTCAGTCCTAAGCAGAAATTTCTCTGAAAGTCAATGATACACAAACCCAGAAAAATATTTACACAAGATGTAAATGATAACATACTTTTTCAGCTTTCTGGTGCATCAAGTCATGGAACAGATCAGTACAACTATTTATAAATTTCTCACTGACCACAACAGTGTCAATAAAAACTATAGCTGAAGACTGTTTGTTGAAAGATCTCATCACTTGCTGAAGCAACATCCCAGAATCTTCTATTGATAATGAACTGGGCAGAAGAGTCTAGAATTAAGAAACATGTGGTTAGCTGAGTTAAAGTCAGGCAAAAGGAGGGGCAGGGTGGCATTGCAACAATTGGGAGCCAGTTACCAGTCAGTGACGTTTTGGAAAAGTTTAACTGTTATGTGCATTCGTACCTATAGAGACTAACTGGTTCAGAGATGCATGAGTTTCTATAGGTAACAATGTACCCTGTTAGATGCTATGATGAAGACAGCTGTTACCTACGAAAGATCATGATTCTTAGTCCAGTGACTCTCATCCAGGGGGATATAGCACTCCAGAGTACCATAATATTCTTTTAAAAGTGCTGTGCAACTGTTAGATGTGTAAACATCTACACATGATTCAAGAGATAATCCCAAAGCTTTCAAACAGGAATTCACAGTGTTAAACAGAATCTGACCTGTAGTGAGACTTCTATTTTTTTCCTATAGTCCAAAAATGAGCAAAAGCTACGAGCTTGTATTTTTCAGGGGGTGCCTTTCATCTAACCTAATGGTTCTCAACCTCATTAGTCTCGAAGGTACTACCCTGCTCTACCTTATGCCTAAATTAAGAAACACAACCATATGTATACACTTTAGTCTCTGAAGTGTTACCCTGCTTTACCTTGTGTCTGAATTAAGAAACAAAATCATTTGCATTTACACTACATCACCAAAATCAGAAAGGGGCACTTGCATGCATTTAGCAGACCTTCAGGCTTGCCATCAATATAACTGTTTAAAATATACTATACTTCAAAGAGCCAAATCTGTCTCTTATGCATACACTATTTATAATCTTCAAAGATCCCAAAGGGATCTATGAAGAGTAATTAATTTCACATAGCAATGATATACAGCTACCTTTGGGATGGAATGTAGTAAGTACTCCAAAATAACACCTCTGAACTATTTTTCTCCTTAGTAGAATACCAAAATACTGATTCTGAGAAATTATACAAAATGATTTTCACGGCAAAGTTATTACCAGAGTATTGTAAATGCCTGAAGAACAGCTTAAGGGTCTTGCTGGTTACTGTATCTTAAGTTAACAAGAGAAGATTTAAGCAAATACAAGTACAGCCACATAAAGTTGCCACTTGACTAAACCCGGTAGAAATAAAACCCTCAGAAAAAGAGAGCATACCGCTATGTCCACCCAGGTTCCAGAGCTGATAGCTTCATCTACAGAAGCCTCCACTTGATCCACAATTCCCTGACCAACACAGGCTGCGCTCAGAAATAAAAGATGTGAAGACTTGTATCTTTTCTTTATGTAGCTCACAGGGTCTGGGATGCCAAGCCTGGACAATGCATCAAATTCTATAAAGTTACAAGAGGTCTCAAGTTTTAGCCATTCATTAGACTTTCAAAAACAAAAAAGAAAAAGTTATTTCCAAGCACATCTACATTTCTATGTCTAGCGTCTATTTTTTGAAGCAAAGACTGATATTAAAAGCTAATGAAGCTTCATGGAAAATCTAGATATTTAGACACCATCCCTCTGCTAATCTATTCATGATCCCTAGTAAAGTAATTTCAATCCTACATTTTACAAATAAGGAGGGAGCCAAGAAACCAACTGTAAAGATAACCAGTCCAAAGGCAAAGCCTACTCAACCATGGTAGAACATCTGTGCTCCCACTAGTTAGAGGAATAAAAATGGCACATTGTTAATGATGTATAATTTATATTTAACTACAATGTATCTTCAACATCATACTAATATACTGTACTAATACATTTTCCCCTCAGATGATTTGATTATCTTTTATCCTGGTGTCTTTTTCTGTGTCTATTTCAGTCTTTAGTTTTATTTTTTACTCAACAGTCACATTTTCCAATCTACCTTTTCTATTCATTCCTCTCAAAATTTACTACCATAACATACTTTACATTTATTTAATCAGTCTCTTTTCATACCTATTCACTGTAGTCTTGATGACCAGGTTTTACAAATTTTAGACTTCAAAAACAGAAGGTTAAACATTCTAGCTAAACACAATCTAAACTGCCAGCTAGACTGAACATACACAGACTCTGGCTGTCCCAGGAGAAATTCTAACACTGATTAACCCCTGCTTGTTCCCAGGTTATTTTTTCCCTGGGAATGACCATTTTTACTCTGGGAAAAAAAGCCTGAACATCTGTACACTCACAGTTTCTCCTAGAAGAGCAACAACTCTCCCAGCAGTAACTGAATGTCAGTATACTAGAGTGTAGTATGGAATTGGGTACCAAATACAGGTCACATACTGAATGTCAGTATGTGACCTGTATTTGGTAACTGATTTCCATACTACACTGTCGTATGCAGCATATAAATATTGTTTCCATGCATACGTAACTTCTGGAGAAGCAAGCAAAATTAAGGTTGCCACCATGGCAATGTTCTTGGACCCTATCGTTCAGAGGTTGGCAGTTTTTGGCCAGGGTGCCAAAAAACACACCAACCTTGATCCCTGCTTCAACTTTGCATGCCACGGGCACATGTTGGGGGAAACATGAGGGGTCCAATTCTCATTGTTGGTGGTGGGTGCATGTGCATCACTAGGCAGACAGCAGGAGAAAAACTGGGGTTCTGCTGTCCCTCCCCTGCTGTTTGCTCTGAGATGCATGTTCAGCTGCCACTACTGCAGAGCCCCATCCAGAGCTCTGGACCCCGGTGTAGCTGTTTGCAGCTTGCCAGTGGCTTGCCATAGTTGGCTTGGGCTCTGGGTAGCTGCAGCACATGGTGGGCAGGCTGCAAACAGCTGCACTGAGATCTGGAGCCATGGCACTGGTTCTGTGGTGGCAGCGGCTGCACATACGCCTCCAGGAGACTGGTAGGGGAGAGGCCAGGGTTGTGCTGCCCTGGCCCCTTTCCCACTGTTCGTCCTGAGGTGCGTGTGCAGTTGCTACCACCATGGAGCTGGTGTCAGGGCTCCGGACTCCAGTGTAGCTGTTTGTAGCCCCCTAGCTGCCTGCCATAACTGGTCCCAGCTCGAGCTCCAGGCAGATACTGCCTGCCACAGAGCTCGGGTTGCTTCCAGCAGGGCTTCCAGACTCTTGGCTGCTTGTTGCAAGCATCCTGGGCTCTGTGGCTGGGGCAGCTGTGGCGTGCTGAGCAAAACAGCCTCATGTGCCATGCTTTGGCATATATGCCAGGGGTTGCTGATCCCTGCTGTAGTTCCATCTTTTTTTTTTCCCCTAAATGGCTGAAGTCCCCATAAATTCTCTACTTTTCATGCTTCTTGTCTGCTACAAGGGCTGCAAGTCCACAGCTACACATCTCCTTCAGTCTATATGTCTGAGTTATCTTCTACAATGACTATAGGCAACCCCCACTTAACAGTTTCATTTACTGCTATTTCGCTATAACGCTCGTTGTACATTGATACCTAACTCCATTTAGTGCTCAGCGAGTTTTGTTATAATGTTCATGGGCATTGTACAGTTGGCAGCAGGTTTCTCTTAATGTTATTCCACTGAATGCTCAGTTTTTTTGGGAACCAACTAAACGAGGGTTGCCTGTATTTCTGTTTTCAGAAAAATGAGGTTTGGAACTGCCTCTTAATAGGAGCAGCAAAATACCTAAGTGGTTTTAAGATAGGCCTTGATCATTTAGGTACGTGACTGTCCAAATCCCGGGCAGTGGGGGCTGCTTGTCCCACAGACCACATGTAGCTCACATTGTACGCTGTAGGAGCAGCCCTCCCAGAGTCCTCCCAGCCATGTAGGCATTTAGACCCCATTCCCCACCCACACCGCACTATATGGGCAGCCTGACTTGACTGTGCAAAGAAAGCATGCAGCAAGAAGCCCTCCCCAAACCTTCTCCCACAATGCCGTATTATCCCAGGAGTGGAAAACTGGAAGAGCTGCCACAGCAGCAGGAACAGTGAGAGGAGTAGCTAGGCAGGAGTCCATGGACCACATATTAACTCCTTGCAGGCTCCATGTCATCCTTTGGCCACCATTTGGACAGCCCTGATTTCGTGATATGGCTGACTGATACCAGGAGACCAATGTCTCAAAAAATGTCTTCCAGTTCTCTTTTCTTATATGAACAAGTTGTGTGTTATCCTCTTTTGAGGTCCATGACTTTCATGAGCTAGTAGCAAGAAAAATGAATTACTTCTTACCAGCTGCACTGCTACCCATGGGATTCTGAGTAAAAAATGTGAAAACTGACACGGCTCTGGGCAATTTTTACTCTACTGCTTCTCAAAACTGTCTTAAAATTGGAGCAATTAAGGCAATTTGCAGATTTTGATGGATAGCACTACACAGGTTATACTTAATCTAGTTCTGGAAGGTGGCCTTCACAAACAGAACCTTTTTTTTTTTTTTTTTAAATTGGAACTTCAGGGTTTAGATTCTGCAAATCACAGAAACATACAAACGTAGATGGAGGGAGGGACCTATGGAGGCCATCTGGTCCAGCTCCCTGGACGAGGCAGGATCATTCCTATCCAAACCAACCCAAACAAATGCTTATCTAACATATTGCTAAAACAAGATTAGCTGGGGTCATCTGACCTAAGTGCTCTTTTTTGCCTAGGACAGGGGGTCAGACTCAATGACCTACTGAGGTCCCTTTCGACCCTAACACCTACAAATCCAAGACAAACGACCATGTCTCGAGTGAGCTCATCAAATTCTGCTGTACATCACAAGCCCCACACTATGTGGAATTTTTCAAAAATTTCTTCTTTAGAAATTCTCTTTTTCACTGTATACCTTTTAAAAGGCAGGATAGGCACCTTTACAAACTAATCAGATAAATCATAATCTTCTGTGAAATCATAATAATCTCCCTAACAATTTTTTGTTATGTCTGAGATTTATGAAAAGAAACAAGAAGTAGGAAGAGATGAATTCCGAAGCCCAAAAGAGGTCCTCATTTTTGGAGAACTGTAAGTAGTAGTGCGAGATGATAGAATCATAGAACCATAGAGTTGGAAGGGACCTCAAGTGTTACATAGTACAAGTCCCAGATTTGTAATGCTTAAACCATGAGGAAACAAGAAACAAAATGTTTTAAATATTTTTTCTTCTACATATTTAAATGAGGCTTCAGCAAGCCTTCAAACAAGCACATGACTTAATAGGCAAACTGTTCTGAAAATAAGAAATGATAAGTTCTTTAAATATGCAACATAGATGCAAAGCAAAAGTTAAATAAGGTTAAAGCTAACACTGCCCTCGGTTAAAATTAGTGGGGTTGTAGAAAACGAAAGAACAGGAAATAAAAGTCTGAAAAAACTGACTCACGGCCTTTACAATCCATGGCCTTAACTTAGAGTGCTCCTCCTTTTTTTCACTATATTGCACTATTAACTTTTAATTTCATAATTACATCTTCCAAGGGCATTTTTAAAGTAAAATAATGGATAGAAAGTATATTGTCTAATAGTATCTATGAAACAACAGCAGTTTTTTTCCTCAAGTCTTTCTGGTCACTCAAATACACATGACCATGTAAATACTTTTTTTAAATGCCTGACACAAACCACTGAAGTTCCAAGTTATTTATCCTTGGAAATTTGGAAATATACATTGTTCACAGTACTATAATGTATCTAAAAGATACTCCATAGTTTAAAAAGAAAAAAATAAAATTAAACAGTTAATAGTAACCAGATCAAAGTGTTCTGAATCCTTTGAAAAAATAAGTCTCCAGGTTATTGGAAGGACCGGCCTTTTAAAATACAGGAACTTTAAAACAGCACTTCACTACTTTATCTACAATACAGTTTCCATCTTGGGAACAGCAGGCTCTCATTGCTCAAGACTTGGACATCACTTATGCCTGCTACCCCTCATGCTCCAGTCGATTGATTGATAGATTGATCGAAGCATGAGTAGACTCTACCTCCTCTCCTATAAGTAAACAAGGTATCTTTACTTCTCTCAACAATGAAGCAATACACAGGACTACAGCAAAACTGTCTTCTAGTTAGGCAAGGTCATAGGCAGCACAGCCTGCGACCCTAGTAGTTGCAACCAGGCGGTTTTAAATGCTTATATTTTGAAAGGTAAGACCAAGCCTTTAGCAGAGGAATACAAAGTACTGTTGTAGCATTTTATGTATTCTCATAAAGCTCAGTCATAGACAATGGCCACACTAAGGTTCATTTAATTACCTAAATCTAAGGCCCCTTATAAAAAAAATTAAGATCAGTTACCTAGGTAACCGTTCTGCTTGAAAAAGGAATCCACCCAGTTACTCTGTGTCCTGGCATAGATATCTGGAACAAACACTGCCTTATCCTGTCTGCCACCAACCACTGTGCCTTTCAGACGTCCAGTGTTAACAAGTTCCTCTAACACAGCTGAAAGATAAAAACACACAAAGCAAATTGGAATAAATATATGCATTACTAAATATATTTCAATTATTTTTCTTTATTATTTGGTTTTCTTGTATTTATCCACAAGGATTTTTCTACTACCCATTAATTGAAAGAGAATAACAGAACTACAAGCAATTGTTGCACTGAAAGGGTATTTTTAAACGCTTCTGGGAATTTCCTGATGAGAGCTCTGGCAAATGTACAGATCAAAAGAACAAAGCTACATTGACGGGATCAAAACTTAGAACACTGTAGCTCTGAAGTTATGAAACATAAGTCAAAACGCTGTTTCTCCTAGCCAACACATAAAATACATTATGATTTTATTAATATGTTCTACAGTAATAAATATTTGGATGTTACTAATGACAAAAGAGGCACAAAGGTTTTAACATGAGCTGATAGTGAAAACATCCAAGATACAAAACGCTGTCCAACTGGTAACTATAGCTGATTGTGGCCGGGCACTGTTTGTACCTGCCACTTCAAGGGCCTGAGACAACAGCTGGCAGGTGCCTGACGAGAGCAGCCATTTTAGATTCAGGGCTGCCTATATAAACAGGGCATTTTGCAGCTAGGAAGCAAGGCAACAGTATTGCCTGACTGCTGGTATCATCTGGAGGTAAGGGAGGAACTGTAGGGGATGGTCAGGAGGCTTCTGGTCCTGGGTATGACCTAAAACTGCACCCTGCAAGGAGTGGGTGGCCTGGTGGGGCCCTCAGTGGTGGGGGAGTGCCCAGGAAATGCCAGGTCAGGTACCACCCTGGTGAAAGTTGGGTTGGGGCACCTTAACCCTTAGTCCCTATAACCAGATGGGTTCCCCACTTTGTAGGGTCTGGAAGGTGGACCCCCAGGGAGAGAATGAGGCCACAGACTCACACCTGTCTGGACTTCCCCTGACTGGTCAATGCTAGGGTCAGGACTGGAAGGGTTAAAGGGCCAGGGGCCCACCGCAAGGAACACCCAAGAGCTGAGGGCCTGGGCTCCTGACTGGCCTGAAGGTGGGCCAGGGCTAGTAAATATAAGTCCCAGGGGGACCACACCCAGAAGGGGAAGCAGTTCAGGGAGCTATGCTACCCAGGAAGAAGTCGTATTAGGTTGCTGGAATGGAGGGATCTTACAGGGGTCCTGATCGGAGAAATCTGGGGCCCAGCATGGGGCCGGTGACTGTTGGGAACATCTGGATGCCATCTGCGAGGCTTGGGCTGGGGTGTAGGGGTGGAACGGAACTGCAGATAGCGCCCCCTGGCATCAGGGAAAGAAATGGGCAGCCTCCCACTTGATTAACATCTATTAATTAATTACCAACAAGGCATGGCGGGTGAGAAGGCAGGCAGGCAGTCCAGAAACAGGCGGGCAGACCACAGTGAAACTGACCTGGAGTAGGCCCTGTTACACTGATCTTCAATAATTAGTTAACTAACTCCAGAGCTACATGCATTCTCCTGCCAAGGACACAATAGCAACCAGTACTACTGAACTACTATATTCAAACTATTCAAGGTGTATGGTACAGAACAGCCAAGATATCCTCCCAGTGAAAGAACACTAAATGTAGTCATATATAATAGTTCCTTTTTTCAAGTCCACTAAATGCTTTTATGAAATACAGAGACCAGAACTAAACACAGTATTGAAGACGTGAGGACTTTATGAATTTATACCATAATGTTTTATTTTCCATTCCTTTCTTGATGATGCCAAACATTTTGTTGACTTTCTTGGTACCCGCTACACATTCTAGTGGTGTTTTTAGAGAACTAACTACAGTAACTCCAAGGTTTATTTTCTGAGTCATAATGGCTAGCCCAAGGCCTGCATAGACTATTTTTCCCCAGGTGCATTACTTTGTACATGGCAACACAGAAGTTGCTTAGTGCTTATCTGACAATTTTTTTGTCCACTCGCATGATGATTAAATCTCATTTACTGGAGAAGTTAAAATATCATTCACTTTTCAAGAAGACATCAGAAAATCAGTCTGAATTTGTTTAGGAACAATAAATCCTGCATCCATATTAGGACTGGACCCCCTGACACCCTTGCCAACCTTTTACTCTATAAGGTCATCTGAAGGATAAGAATATCATGGCTCTATTACAAAATAAATGACTATTACATTGGTTTTGGCAAGTTAAATTCAAAAAGTCCCTGAAATATGGTTAATGTTACAAGCTGTGAGATGTAACATATGCACTTTAAAACTTATTTCTAGTGGTACCATAAATGAAAAAAGCAAGGAGACTTTGTTCTCGAGTCTTGCTTATACCCTTTTGAAAGAGCTTTTTAAATATAACAACATTTGTGGTACTGAAATGGTATTTCAGAAAATGGACAAAATAAGAGAAAAAAGTTTTAAAAGTAAAACTTCAAAGTAAATAAAAGGCTCTGATATTAATGAAGCTGAGGAGAGAGGGACGAAGCATGAAAGGAAAGGTTTTCAATTGAAGACAATATGAAGAACAAAGATAAAACAACTAAAAACAGCCACCACACCCAAAGTTCCACAGCCACAGAAATTCACCCTGATGTTATCTACATGAAAATGTCACCAAACCTGAACTTCAGACATCAGGGATTTGAGAAGGTCTGACTGAAAGAAATTGTATCTGAATATCAAAAATATTAATACGAAAATATTAATGCAACATAGCGACAGATGTGCCTCAAATTCTGGATAGCTAGGCAGATATAAACTGACTATGCTGAAACACAGACAGAGTGAGATCCAATTTGAAATCAAAGGATTTATCTACTTGTCTCAATCCAGTGAGTGAACTGCTGAAACCAAACAATACACCAAAGGTCTTCAGATAAAGATTTTCATAGATTAAGATCTTTTATCTTTTTTCTATTTATAAGTTCTCTCCACCTTTCAAAATCTAAATACGAGTCTTTTACTTTTGAACATTTTTTTCTACTTTGCCAGTAATAAACATTTTGTTTACTTATAATAGCTAGACAGGCTTCACCTATTGATTTTAGGTTAATAAGCTAATTTTGGAGGCTCTTTCTGTGTAGTCTTCCTATACAATTCAGCTCGGTGTGGAAGACTCACGAAAAGACAACTGAAGAAACTGTACCTAAGCATAGCACTATTTTTAATGACTATATTTGTAGTAATTTATTAGAGTACTTTTACTTGTCTAATTCATAGTATGCCTTAGGTGTGGTACAAACCTTTATGTGATGAACAGGCTGGCCATGTTTCTCAGTTTCTGGGTGAAGAAACAATAAATAATTCAGCCTGCCTATTCATTCCTTCTCTGAGGTGAAATTTTAGGTTAAAATTATAATTCATGTCAGGGGTATGGAGATCAAAATAGTGATTTAACATATGTGAAAACAAGAATTTTATGCCCCCAAACAACACAGGGAGTTGCACAGTAAAACTGTGGGTACCCACTGGATTACCCTCTTTGCAAAATAGGGGGCTACACAGATAGCATACAAAGAAAAATGAAATTGGGGAGCAAAAAATGAAGAACTGGGTTAAACTTATTTCTTCCTTGCGCTGTTAAAAGAAAATCATTATATTAGCGTTTATCACTTTTAGAAATTATTAGAGGTACACTGGTACATCGGTCCAATATCAGATTGGTACTGACATAAAGAAAATTGTCTACATCAGATATCGGTCTGATAGGGCCAATAATTTGGCCCATAAATATCTATGTTGCATGCAGCTGCAGCACAACATGGGGCAGAGCTGGCAGCATGGAGAGCTGGTAAGTCAGAAAGGGAGGGGGGAAGGAAGGGACATGGGGGCATATCAACACCGCCTGTGGTGAGGGAGGGGGCAGGCACTGCCCAGCTGGGGCAGGTCGGGGGGGAAAGAGGGCATAGGATGGAGCCACAGCTTGTGGGGTGGGGGCAGCTCCCGCCACCACTTGCACACCAGGAGTGTGGGGTCATGTGCCCCTGGATCCGCGTGGCTTGGGAAGGGCTGCAGCTGCAAGGTGGAGATGGAGCCAGAGGCAGTGCTGCATGGCTCTTCTTGCTGGGCTGGGCTCAGAGTGGGCTCTGGTGGCACTGGATGGAGGCTGCAGCCACCCCAAATTTCACTGCAGCTCTGCTCCCTGCCATGCACCTCTACCTGGTGCAGCTCTAGCTGAAGGCCCTGCTTCCACCCAAGTGCCAAGAAAAGCCGAAGCTGCATAGGGTGGTGGTGTGGGGCTGGTAGTGGAGCTGTGTCAAAATTTGAGGTGGCTGCAGCCTCCTTCCAGTGCCACCAGAGCGCACTTTGAGCCCAGCCCCCACCAAGAAGAGCCCTATCCAGCGCCAGCTCTACCCCGTAGCTGTAGCCTGCCCTGTACTGCGCAGATGCGGAGGCACATGCCCTCCCGTCCCCACCCTCCTGGGGTGCAAACAGTGGCGGGAGCTGGCCCTACCCCATAAACTGCACCCGTCCCACGCTCCCTCCCCCCTTGCCCTGGCTGGGTAGTGCCTGCCCCTGCCCTTGTCCCGTCCCTCACCACAGGGGAGCATTGATTTGCCCCTTCCATGCCCCTTCCCGCCCTCCTCCCCTTCCACCACCTGATAGCAGCTGTATTGGATCGGTATTGGCTAATATGCCTCCTTAAATATTGACTGTTGGTATTGGCCCCCATAATCTCTATCAGTGTACCCCTAGAAATTATCATTGTTTGTGGTTAGCTTAAGGTAATTAAGGCTGACAACATGCATTTATAAATAATAGTCTTAAGGGAAAGGAGACAGGAGGAAAGGTGGGTCAGGTGAGAAAAATCACAGAAGGTCACAAAAGACGAAACAAAGATATATGACAGTCTAAAGGGGTGAATAGCCATTTAGAAAAGAAGGAAACAGAGATACATCAGCAGAGCTAAGCCATGCAAAGCCCTGAAAGTAAAGAAAAGGAGATTAACTTTTATATGAAAAAGATAGCAAGCTGGTAAAGGAATTTGAAGACAAATAGGACATGGCCTGTCAGCAGATAAGACAGATGATTTTTAAGACAGCATTCTGGATGGAAGAGAGCTAAGTCTGGGTATTCAAAAAAAATACTGGCCATATTAGAAGCAAGATATAATCATGGTCTGCACAGGAGATTTGGCAGTTGAGAAGGAAGTCTTCATGGATTTTATTTAAAAAAAAGCTTCACAAAATAATAGTCAACAACGTGAAGTGTACTTTCTCTCTCAGCATATAGAGAGATCTAGTGGAGAGCAGAATAAAAATTCTCCCTCTCCTATCGCACAGCAAAGCCAAAAAATCAGAATTCAGGGCAGTTAATGTCATTTGGCAATGTAAAATCTGTCCCCTTTTGTGTGTTCCACTGATAAAACTGCCAGTAGCTGAGGGCAAATAATGAAGCAAGTGACAAAACGAATATTGTACTTCTTGCATCATTCTGCCCCTAGAGGCATTTTCATTGCCATAAAATCCAGAGCAGGATTTCTAAGTTGTGGACAACTCAGGTTGATTACTTGTTAAATTGGAAAGGATATCTGTTACTATTTATTTTAGAACTAACGCTATATACTAACATGCTTATTAGAAATTATTAACTTGAATAATTAAGAATGTGCATATTAACTATTACATGAAACAGTTGAAATGAAACTCACAGTAAAGCAAATGTTCCTGAAATCCATAACGAGTGATCAAGTTACTTACAGGTGTGGGCCTAGAGAGAATAAAAGGATAAATATGAGAAAGGCCTAGCAACTCTCAAATTAAGGTAGAATCCAGAAGAAGGGCAGGGCCTCCAGACTTGTCCTCAAGAGTTTTACTTTCTGCAAAACTACATAGCATATTGCCTATACTGCTAATGTCAACTTTCAACTGCTTATGAAGTTTCTGAATTGATACTGATCTGAAATTATTAGAACAGAGCTACTGTAAATATCATAAAAATTGCCAAGTTCAGTTTGTGATCAATATAAATGAAAAAAGCCATTTTAATCATCTGATATAAAAAAAATTCTGAAAAATAAAGTCTGTTTATAGAATGTCACAATGATGTGACATGAATGACACTAAAAAAACAATAACAGGATGACTCAGTGACAAAATTGGATTGGTTTAAATATAAATTACAAGTGTAATTTAATTTATTTGTTGGTTTCACTTAATCTCCCCTCCTTTGGGAACAAACCTCACTTTTCTATTCAAGCAGCTCAGTATATCAGCAGATGACAGGGCTGCTGCAAAAAGAAAACAAATCTCTCTCACTTTAAACTGAATAGTATCTCTAGAAGTTTCATGCATAAGCCTTTATATTTCTTTTTTAATTACAAATAAATCATATTCATAAAGAATAATGGAAAACCTATTTCTACATGCAGTTATGCACTTACCGAGTCATTGCGCTAAACAGACCACGAATACGTGCCCGATGACGGGATACAAAGGCTTCTGTAAAAATCACCCCTCGGTTGTCCTGATCTATTTGTCCACGGATAATTCTACCCAGACGCCCAGACAATGCCTGTAAATAAAAGCTATGAAAAATGCTGGAAGGACGTACTATAATTATAGCACCCTCCCAAAACAAACAAACAAACAAACAAAAACCCCAAAGCAAACAGACAAATGGTGTAATATAGAATCAGAAAGTTAATTCAGAAATAAGAATTCATTAAAAATTACCCTCTTTATATTGCAAATGTCCTAACAGACAAAAGATTGTGTGCGTGTATTCATCTGCAGGTGAAATGAATTTTAAGGATGCAACACCATAACCTGAACTATTGAATGATGACATTCCTTAGCACTAGACATTAATATAGGACAATGAAAAAATGAACAAACTGTAAATGTAATCCACTTTGTCTGAGGCTGCACAAGCACACCTCAGATTTAATCTGAACGCAGGGCAAAATAAGTCTACAGCCTGTTCTTTCAAGATGTCAAAATGACTAGTTTTGGCAGAAAAAAATACATGGACAAAAGAAAGATGGTTTCAAATGTGCATTCTAAGACATAAATTAAAATATTCAAATCACCTAAGAAATAAGTATATGCATTTGTTTTAGAAAACTTGTCCAGGAATTGATGGCGCTACAGATCTGTATTATTCCTCAACTAAAAGTCCCAAAGGGACAACTATGAACATGTGGTTTACATTCCTACATAACAAGACTTTCTCTTTCAGAAAAAGAACTAATATTGATTTAAAAAAATCCCGCAAAAAGGTAATTCAAAATTCATAGTAAATTATGACAATTTTTTATTACTTCTTGCTAAAAAGATTCAGATTTCTAATTTGAATTTTTCTTTCAACTTCCAAACACTGGCTCTTCTTACTCCTTTTCCAGTTCAACTGAAAAGCCTTTTGTTTTCAAATACCCTATTGTTCATGGTATATTAACTGATTAAATCACATCATTTTCTTTTTCATAAAGTAAAAAGATTATTGTATGAGACTTTCATTAACAGGTATGTTTTCTAGTCATTTAGCTCTTATGGTATATTCTTAAACTATCATAACAACTCTGAGGACAAAGCCTGGTTTGTCAGTCCAAGATGAACATGAGTTGTCAGCGTGATGAAGTGATCAAAAGGCTAACCGCATTTTATTATGCATTAGCAGAAGCATGACGAACAGGTCCAGGGAGGTGATGCTTCCCCTCTATGTGGCACTTGTCAGGCAGCAGTTGGAGTACTGCATCCAGTTTTGGGTGCTGCGCTTCAAGAAGGATGCGGAGAATATCTTGAGAGGGTTCAGAGGAGGGTTACTCATATGGTCAGAGGCTTGCAGGCAAAGCCCTACGAAGAGAGACTGAGGGACCTAGATCTTTTTAGCCTTTGCAAGAGAAGGCTGAGAGGTGATCTTGTGGCTGCCTACAACTTCATCAGGTGAGGGCAGCAGGGAATAGGAGATGTTCTATTTACTAGGGCACCCCCGGAGTAACTAGGAACAATGGCCACAAATTGAAGGAGAACAGATTTAGGTTGGACATTAGAAAGAACTTCTTTACAGTAAGAGTTGCCAGAATCTGAAAAGGGCTTCCTGAGGGAGGTGGTGCTCTCCCCCAGTTTGGGGGTCTTCAAGAGACTGGACAAGCATCTAGCTGGGATCATCTGACCTCAGCGATCTTTCTTGCCTAGGGCAGGGGGTCAGATTTGATGACCTACTGAGGTCCCTTTCAACCCTAACATCTACGAATCTGTGGATACTGGAATACTTGCATGCATATAAGGTGTCATGGATTTAAGTCAAGGCAAAGTTACTTTTGGGGGTTCACCATGCAGCATGCAGGGATATTCTCCAAAATTAGGTTAACTCTTGTGGTGTTTAGTCTCTAACTGTAGCTAGTGCAAAAATGTGTTCCATTTCATTATTCTCATATCCATACCCTTATATCAAATACTGTACTAAGAAAGGTAGATCAAAATTACATGTCAATTTCAAGCATGGTTATGTCAGTAAGGCAGCAATTAACTTGAGCAGTCCTCAACCGTTCACGCTCAGAACTACAGTCAATGGCTGAGAATTAGCATTTGACTTTGGTTATTTGCTTCTCCTCCCTACTCTGAAGCAAGGGAAGCCTAGACCTGGACTTCAAAAGAGCCAGAAGCCTGACGCCTAACTAATCTAATTATCATCCAGACAACAGGGATATTGGACAGCAAATTAACATGTGTAAACAGGATGCAGGTTTGTAGTTTAGTAAATATGTACCTCTGGGGGCAGGAAGCTATTCATGTAAGATAAGCTCCCCTAATATGATGTGTGTTATTATCCAGACTGCCAAAGGTAGCTGGGCATGCCTAGAGCGCATGCATTGTTCTCAGCTTTTCCAGGGAAAAGTGGGAGGCTGAGGAAAGCAAACTGACAGAAGAACTTGCAGGAAGCTCTGACAGGAGAGTCAGAGGCAGGGTCTGCATAGAGATGTGAAGCTGACTAGGGACTGCAACCTTGGATTTAAGGGCACTAATAGATGCAAACTCCACACCCTGGTGCTTTATTGGAAGAGGAAGCGCTTTAGTTTGATCCAGCTCCCCAGTGTCAGTACAGATTTGGGCACTCAGTGGGGCTTTTTGGTGCTGTTACTTAATAGTTGATCAATTCAGCTATGGGATAAAAACACCAAAAAAGCCCAGCTGAAGCTCTCAATCTATACAGACATTAGACGACCTGGTTCAAATTAATGTGATGCCTATTCTGGGCATGTGCTTCACTTGGCATGGGAGTACACTGAGCTGAAATTAAAGCACCAGTTTTTTTGATGCCTCTAAGCAGCCTAAGATACAAGGTAAGAAAAAGTTAATGATCTGGTATTTTTTTTGCTCATTTACTCTCATACCTCTATCTTTATTTCAGCATATGGCTACTAATTTCTTATGCTTGCTGTTGCTTTTTATAAATCCTCTGATGTCAGTAATACATGTTTCCAAGCTATCTGACCAATTCAGACTTGCCCCATTCCACAGATAGGGGGAATCCATCTTTTCTAAGCATGTGATCAGATAAGGGTGTGATCCAGCTGGCACAATCCCCTCTGCTTAAGGGCTGGCAGAGCTTGAGTGAGACAGATAAGGCTGAAGCACTACAGGCCAAGAAACGGTCCTCTGGTATACATCAGCTGGTTCTCAGTGGTCAGACAGTGAACAGTAGAGAGGAATCTGGGGCGGAAGGTATGGAAGCACCTGGCAAGCGTCTCCAGGACGCACCAAGGCCACATATGGGGTCAAGGTGCTATCATGCTAGGTGACTGCATAATTCACTTAACCGTTGCTTAAATGGTATAGTGCCAGTACCAATTTATTGCTTATTTCTCCCAGTAACTACAGTTTGCTATAATGCAACTTGGAGAGTGCACAAACTGCTTTTGCCATAGCTTATTTCCAGCCTGGGTCTACGCTGTAACTTAATTGTACCCTCTTAGTGTCAGAAACACTGAAGATGAAGGAGCTGTCAAAAGGCTGCTATTAGAAGCCTTGAAAATGACAGGAGCTAATCAGTTTCATGGCTGCCATCTCTTCTAACAATCACTGTTGGGACTGCTATTACCTTGAAGTAAGAAGCCCTGAAAATGAGGGAACTAATCAATTTCAGAGCTTTAAATACCACAGCACTGACAGTGCTGTTTATTTAACTAACACTGATTGTTTACATTAATTTTGGATAAGGGCAAATCTTTTTTCAGTCCCGAGGTTATGCACTTAGTACATGGTACTAAGGTGGCAAGTTTCAACATAAAACTGCTAACAGCTGCTAAAATGCAGCTCTCAAATTTAATTTAATACACTGCTCAAATTGGCACATACCTGTAACCCTTCCAGAATGCAAACGAAGCTTTTAACAGAGGAAACAGTTCTTCAGAAATAATTCAACATTTCTTTTAGAAAAATGTTAGATAGTATGATGTTACCTGTGTCAGGAAGTCTCCTGGAAGGTCATATGCCTTGCAGAGTTCAGATATTGTCACTTGGCCAGTTTCCTGTAGTTTATCATTTACCTCTTCTGCTAACTGGTCTAAGTAACTCCTTATAGGAAACCAGGGGAAAAGATATTAGCATCACATCCAAAGTTTGATATGCTTCTCTTTAAATATAATTTTTCTGCCACATTAATTCATTTGTTCAGAATTACCATTTTTTCCATACTGTTGTAGGCTTGTCTAAATATGCTAGAACATGCTGTCAAGTGGAAATAGAGGGGGATGTGGAAATTCGTGTTAACCAACATAATTATACAGGAAAAAGTTGCTTTAGTAACTAACTCAATATAATGTGAAAACTTGTCATTTATTTTTTAAACAAAATAAAAAATGTTGTTCACCATTCCTTAAACAAACAAACAAACTGATCCAAACAGGTGCATGGAGGGGCATGCACACACACAAAGATGTTTTCTGTTCTCAAAAGGGCCAGAAAAAAAAAGACTTTTACAGGACATCAACTTTAACATCGTCTTAAGACTAAAAACTGAAGAAAAATCAAAAAACAGAAGCACCCCCATTATCGTCATAATGCACTGAAAATGTCTAAAATCACATTATCATCACTTGAAAATACTCACTCATCTATAAGCTGTCCAAGAACAAGCTGAATAGCTCTATCTGATTTAACAATGTCATTAGCACGGTTTTCAATATGTAGTAGGTCTACATTTATTATCTGAAAAACACACACACATACCCATTAGTCCTTTCAATTCAAATTAATTCTCAGATGCTGAGACATTATTTTCACGTTTGCATTTCTTGGGGATATCTACTTTGTAATAATCACGTACATGCACAAGTTCATATATATTATAATCGCACACTCCATATATGTGTACATAAAGTCACACATTGTGTTCAGTAACGTGGAGTAGAAGTGTCCATGCTTTAAAAAAAAATCTGCAATCGTGACAAGGTAAAAGGGGCCGATAAAATTAAGATTTCCATAAAGCTCAGCACAGAAAGTATTCAAGCATCTTACAGAGAGATTTTCTGGTTCCAAAGTAATTTTTCTCTAGCCAGAAGCAAAAATCAGTTCGAGGAGATTATTGGTGGATAGAGGTTAGCAGAGATGTAAGATTAATGAAGGAAGAGAGAACCCAAAGAGGCACACAAAGTTAATTATGTTTCTATGCATGTCCTCTCAGCTCTACGTTTTAATGAAAACAGGCTTTTTAAATCCATTTATTCTTCTCAACTGAAGAAAGCAGAGAATTTAGAATTCAATCAAGAATTTAGCGCCCTTTTAGTGGCAATTTCAAAGATCCTGAAACAGCACAGGAAGGAATGTTGCAAACAAGAACAGTATTTTTTTTTCTGAGGAAGTGTAAAACTTAATAAAGTGTTTGGGGGAATGGGTTTCTAATCTCACCAATGCTACTCTAATCTCCCCAAAATCTACTTCATCCATTTGTTTCTCACTTTGTGGATGAAGTTAGTGGTTTCACAAATATTACATTAATAATTTTGAACTAAGTGTTGGACTAACAGTATGCTTGGATATTGACAGACTCCGTATATGCAGAAATGGAGAACCACAGAAACAAAGTGTATTTAATTTTTAGAATACGGAAGTTACCTGTTGTAAGTCAACAATGTTTACTCGACCTTTAAAAAAAATACAAGGGTAATTTAGTATATCAAATATCTTTGAAAAGGTTTATAACACAACACAGCCAATGATGCATGAACAATTTCTTCATTATACTTTTAACGGTTTCAGAAGTCTCAAGCTAACAACACATAAAGCTGGAATCTGATCATCACAACACAAGATTTCCCATAACATTCTCCTCCATGCATCTGACAACCTGAACAAAGAGACTCAAAGGGTAAAAGGACTGCTTAGGTTCCAGCCCTGTTACCTCACTGCCAAAAGTGGCCACATGTGAGCGTTGGTCCACTAGTAATAGAACTGAGCCTGCCAACCCTATCTACATACTGCCATAAACCACTGTCAAATGATATCACTTTCACTGCGGCAATAATCTGTTACTGGATCAACTGCAGGGTTAGAATAGGATTAAACAAGTTTCTGGGTATCACAGTGAGACTCAAGGAAGGGTACTGATACCCAAAAACCTTGTTTAAGTCTTGCCCAAACATGCAGTTGGTCTAGTAAAAGATATTACCCACAAAAGTTCTTTTCTTGCATATTTCCTCAACCATCACTGCTACAACCCTACTTCAACACTAACAATAACTTTCAGTGTGTGCTATAGTGAATCAACAATGAATCACACAGTACAGGGTTACTTGAAGAAAAAACATTGGCTGCTGCACATAAAAGTGGCTAGAGTATTTGCTTATTTTCCAAACCATATGACCCCATATGCTACATAAAGGAGAGAAAGAATTAACATCAGAAAGCACCATATGACTTGTTTTAATTTAAAACTATAGTTAAGGCATAATTGCTTCCAGTATGCCTGCAGTGTGTAACAGCAAATTTACAGATCTAGATTAGAAATTTTACTGACAAAAACTAAATCTGTTTAGCGTTTTGCTTTTGTGCCTAAGAAACATTCTAAAACCAGCTTACATTAAAACAATCATATGAGCAGTGTATCTGCATGACACCCACATAACTATGATCATCCTAAATTCAAGGATATGTTAGTAACATTTTCTAATTTGGAAGAGCCCTTAGAAGAGTCACTTATTGAGCATCTCTGATGGAACAGTCTAAAGTTCCACTATGGAAACTTTTATACTCATTCTTCTGCTGTAATTACACCTTTATATAAAGTACTAGCCAAGTGCCTATCAAGAATGACGGGGAGGATGGGGGTCGGTGGGGCAGAACGCCATCACCCACCAGCCTGAGCCGCTGTCGCCTCCTAGGAGCAGATGCGAGGAGCTTGCTCTGCCATACCTTCATTCAGCACCCTGCGCCACCACTGCCTCCAGCGCTGCTGGCCTTGACCCTGCTCCCCAGCCCTGCTCCTTGGAGGCAGTGGAGTGACATCATGACAGCAGGGACAGAGCAGGGGCAAGGCGGCTAGCACTGGCCTAGTCCCCTCACTCTGTCACTGCCACCATGGCAGCACTCCGCATCAATTGGTTGTTTCACTAACAAGCAATGCTAGTAGGAGAGCAATGCAGAAAGTAATAGAGCTGTAATCCTTCCCAAAAGCAAATGGATGGTTAACTGCTTTCAACCTGCCTTTGCAACTTGACTAAATATATCAGTAGTATTTAAATGAGTTGTGACTATAAGTAAGTAGCGCTCAGTAAAATCCCCAACGCTGTAAACCCAAACGTACACCTACACATTCATTTTTGGTCTATATAACCAGCTTAAGCATTCTGTAGTGCAGTGGTGGCTGACTTGTGGCATGGGCACCGCTTGTGTGAGGCACACAGTAGACTGGTGGGGGGAGGAAGAGGCAGCAGTGGCAGAGGGCACAGGGAGCCACCAGGAGAGAGGGCAGGAAACACAAGAGTGGGGGGGGCCGCGGGAAGCAGAGCAGCATCTTGCTCAGGAAGGGTGGGGGTGGAAAGTGGGGCAGCGGAGCACAAGCACACATGGAGCACAGGACAGGAAGCAAAAGGCTGGGCACCAGCTTGCTCAGGGAACAGGTAGCAGAGCGGAAGAACAGACGGGGAAAAGGGCTCCAAGTGGCACTCTTTTTTTTTGGAAAATGTTGTGTGTTGCTGGTCAAATTAGCCAGATCAATTCCAAATCCTTTCCAGCTCAATCATTCAAACACCACGTGTGGTGCTGCAACCAGCAAGTATCCTCCAGCCCACCCTGTTCGCTCTGGGGCTTCAGATATTTCCAAGCCCACTGGCAGGCCCCCCAAGTCCGGAGAAAAGTGGCACTTGGCTTCAGGGTGCCCATGGGGCTCAGGCTACAGCTCGACCACAGGTGGACGGGTCAGGGGTCAAGTTCTCCATGGCCCCACCTGGCTGGGGTACCACTCCTGGACACCCACACAGGGTCCACCCCCAGACGCCACGCCCCCGGCCCCGCCCTCACCAGAGCGCGCCTGCAGCTCTTGTCGGACCTCCCTGCCGATCTGCGCAGGAGTGACGTATTCCTTCCCGTCCAGCGTGTGTACCACGTCCAGCCGCTTCTCGGCCACCAGCTTGGCCACCAGCTCCACGCAGTTCCGCTCCGACAGCCTGCAGCGGCGGCAGCCAGATCGGCGTCACAAGCTCACCCTCCAATGGGCTCCCCCGGGGTTCCCGCCGCGCTGGGTGGGACCTCCGCAACCACCCTCACCCCGAGGGGGCTTCACCGCCGCGCGCGCGCATTTGCAACGGCAACGGGAGGGGTATGAGGCCTCCCCAACCGCCTCTGCCCTGTGGGCTTGGGGCCCCGGTTCTCACCGCTGCGTGACCTCGGCGAACTGGGCGCGTTGGAAGTCCGCCGCCAGGCGGCGAATCTCCTCCCAGGTACCCGCCATGGCTGTCCCGGAGCCGCCGCAACCCCACGTCAGCGTCGCGACGGGCCGCGCGCGGGGACAAACGACCTCGGCGCCTGCGCGCTCCGGCAGCAGCACCTCCTGGCGGGGCGGGGCGGGGCGGGGGAGAGAAGGAAGTTTCAGTGAGGGGTGAGCGCGGACGGGGCTCCGCGCACGCGCAAAGGGAGTTCCTCAAAAGGGCGGCGTTGGGGTCGCGTGTTTTTGCAGAGCTGCTAATGCCGGGTTCGTCTACACGGGTACTAATGTGCAGTGCTTATTGCACTTAGTCCTTGCTTAATGACGTGCTAACTGAATGCATAGTAACTACAGTTACTGCATGGTAGCTGGTGCATGTCTTTTTACCGATTTACTTCACAGTAGTGTATTAGCACAGTTTTTGCCCAGGAAACTACTGCATAGCGTTATTTAGACCACTGTGCATTCATGGAAGGACACAGGCATGGGCGAACCGGGTGGCAGCCCAGGGCACAAACAAGAAGGGGGTCCAAAATGGTAATATTAATAATAATAATATTTCTGGTAAGGGCCGAGGGCTGATACTAAAAGTTTGTCTGGGGCTGCCAGGAGTCTAAGTACAGTCCTGTGTGCATTAAGTGACTTATGTTGACACCCCCACTGTGTCCTAAGACAAAATGAAAAATAATCAACATAAGAAGCCCTCCCCACTATAGTCATATTGTACTGAGCCCGTCTAAAATCGTGTTACGTACAATGCTCTTGAGCAGTGCTATAGCCTGGGATGCCTAGAGCTCCTTCACAGGCTGCCATGAATTGTTAATCACAATAAGTTGGCTGGCATCATTTGCAGTGGCCAGCTGTAGCCTTATAAATGCAAGGAAATCCCACCTGTGTTCTGATGGCCTGAGTCCTACCTTGAGTTTTAGTTTTTGCCATTTCCTTAGTCTCTCAGGTGAATCGCCACCCTGCCCTATGCCTGGGTAAAGGTGCCAACCTACAGGGCTCTGCTCATAAGATAATAAAAAGGCATACATCTGTTTCACAAGAAAACAAATTTACATTGAGGGAGGCATCCACTCAATGGACATGCATGAGTGTGGCTGTGGGCAGATCAAGAATTTTGAAATGGGAGGTTGGGATGGGCAGCTGCATAATCATGTGCAAAACAACACTTATTTTTCTCCCTTTGGAAGGTAGAAGCTTTTGGCTGTACTGTTCTGTTTAAGAGTGAAACTAAAACAAATATAACTTCACCGGAATGAGTTAAGAATAATGTGCAGGGCTGGGAAATCCGAACTTTGTATTCCAGCAGGTGCCCCCACCAGCTCAGAGGCTCCAGATGCTTCACCCCATCCCCCCATAGTTTCAGCTTAGTTCCTTAGTACCTAGACTCAGGAGGGAACCCAGGTGTCTGGGACCATGAAAAAGTGGAGCTGCCAACTTGTTCTGGACAGCACACTGCACTACACAGTGTTAGTGGGTGCAACCACACCATTGCAGCCCCTGGATCCACCCCAGCCTCATATGTTAATTTGTGTCTGCATTAAGTGACAAAGAGTGTTTCAGACAAGCTTAGCTAGCCAACTTGCTGTAGCTAACTAACTTTTAAAGCCTGTTCCTTTAGTCTAGTAGAGGCCAGTCTGGGAACAGATAGGCTGATAGGAATATTGATCACTGGAGTGCTTCTTGTAAGCAGAACATCGGTCAGAGAAACACTCCGCCTGCAATGCAAATCAGACCTATATAGTGATAGGGGTCAGAGTGACACTATTCCCAAATACATGCAGCTTTTTCCATTATAACATTGGTCACTTTGGAAGCAGTTTATATTGTAAAAACATCACTTTTAATTCCATGCTGATACAGCTATTGCAGCATACCTCCAGTGGTGTAAATACACTACGTTCTGCCAGTGAAGTTCTGTGTGCAGGGGAACATGATGTCTTGAACAGGGAGAAGAAAGGCTGTGGAAGGATTGTAGTCACTTGCATGAAATTTAGAGTGAAAAACAAGTAGTAGGAAGAACAGTGTAGAGGAGGGACAGGGAAGCAAATCTGTGTGCATCTGGCTAGAAATTTAGCAGCTGTTGCACCATTTCTGAAAATAGTTATTTTGATGAGGAGAAAATTCCATTCTACATGCATGCAGTCCTCCTGTGGTAACATACATCAGAAAATGGGGGAAAAAAACAGGGATATCAAATAAACAGTATCAGTATATAGTATTGACAATCCCTGGCAGTCGAGTATGATTGTCTTTCATGCTTTATCTGTGTGTCCAAAGATGGCTGACGAGGCTGATCTGGGATTGACAGACTGCTGCGATCCGGGCACACGTTTCCATGTGGAATGGGTGGCTCTTGATTGTACTGTTGAGTCAGGACTAACAACCAGTTTTCTTTTTAAGAATAAGTACCTTTTTCCTTGTGGATCTGTACGCCCGGCTATACATATGGACACACATTACACAAATGACCTGTGGCCTCTGTAGTTTTAACATCTAAATATTATTAAAAAAATCATAGGTATATTGACTGATTAAATTAAGGTCAAGTCAGAGGTAGATCTCCTTTAAAAATAAAGAAAAAACTTCTGTGGTTAAAAAAATTGTCACCAGCAATTTATCTTTTTTTTCTCACATACATACAGAATCCATTTGCAGTGAATTCAACTCCAATATTATTAGAGGCTTTTTGAGAACTAAGTAGATACATAGGTGTGGTGGTGAAGTGCCCTCACAGGATCTCGAGGGGGAGGAAGGAGGACCCGCTGGCCCCAGACCCCGAGAGCAGGCCCCCAGAGGGGTGTACATACTGGCCGAAGAGCAACGGGGGCAGGAGCTGCATTTGCGGCTGCAGCCGCGCGAGCCGCCATTATGCTGGCTCTGGCAACAGCTGTTCCCGGCGCGGGGAACAGCTGAGTCAATCCCAGCGGCCGCAGCGGTGGCTGCGGGAAAGTTTAAAAATGCCAGCAAAGCCAGGAGAGAGAGAGCGAGACAGAGAGAAAGAATAAGGGTGAGCTGCCTGTAGTTAGAGTTCAGGCATGGAGAGGAGGGGACCCAGCCTATGGGTCTCAAGCAGACAGGCTAGCAAGAAGCGGTAAGCCTCCCTCGGGAGGCAGAGCAGAAGGTAGCCTGAGAGTGCAAGCCGGGGCACTCTCTCTGTCAGCTGAAGCAGCGAATGCTCAAGAGGCAGGGGAGTGCACTGCTGCTGGCTGGAGAGGAGACAGCAGAGGCTCCAAGAGGGAGCTGGAACCAGGGGTATCATCCTGCAGCTCCTCCTAGCTAGGAGGAGTGCTTCCTGTGAAGGAGGAGAGAGGAGAAATCACTCCCAGAAGGAGGGGAGCGACTGGGAGCCAGGAACCAGTCCAAGGCCATCATACGAGGCCTTGGAACATCTTGAGCGCATCATCCAGCGGTTGGCACGTGGACAGGGTGTAGGGGAGGCAGAGCCCCCTGGACCACCACGCCAGACGACCGTAAGTAACACTGTCTATCGGGAGTCCCCACCCAGGATAAAGATTTGCACTGTAGACCCCTCATAAGGTACATAGTTACATCAAAGTCATGGCAGGCAAGTTGAGGGGCGGGGCAACAACCCGATAGACTAGGTGGAGCGAGGCACAAGCTCCACAATAGGTAAGAATAAAGTAGGTACATAGGTAAGAATACATTTCTTGCATTCATATTTCATTTCAGAGCCTTATTGGCTCCAGTCATTCTCACAAAAATTGCCTTGTTCCATTGTTTCAGACAGTATACCCTCAGTGGTAAGAATTATATGGACTTAATGATGGCAATTGATTGCAGACTCTTTACCTTAATATTATAATATGGATTGATAGTCGTATTTCACTAACACAAAACAATGAATGCAAGTTTGTATGAGGCCAACATATACAATCCTATTGAATTCACTGGGAGCATCAATTCCCTTGTCTTAATTAGGAACAATAAAAGAAAATGATGGGGATATTAGGGCTGTCAAAATGAATCAGTGCTGCAGGTGCGACATAAAATACATTATAAAGTTTCATATTATAAAATCCAGACATGTTCACACTCACAATTCTGAAGTCTACTTCCAAAGGAATTAAAAGTTCTAGTTCATCAACTGATCATGGCTGAAGGAATGTCAATTCCACTGATGATGTTTTGCAGTATTAAGGCATTATTCATTCATCCAATTCTTGAAGGATTTTATAGTGGTGCTGGCTGCCAACAAATGGTCATCAGAAATTTCTGGCGGAATTAGGTATCTTTGTGTAAAGACTTAAAAAGTTCATTGCAGCTGTTACAGAATTGAGAGTAGGCTACAGGTACTGTTGAATACCACACACATTTGTCCAATGCTATATTTCCCTAACTTTTGGTACCTGGCATATGCCTTATTTCTGGATTAAAATTGGTACACTTCATTCTTATACCGAAGAGAGAGAGAGTCTGGATGCAACTACACATGCAATTAATGTGAAGCAATAAACTCCAGAGCTGTTTGAGATGGAGTAAACTGCTCCCAGGTGCAGCGTCTACATGTGCACCTGGGATACCAGGAATTTCAGCTAAGGTGTAGCAGACCTCCAGCTGACTAGGCTGACTGGGTGCAATTTATGCCTGTGGTCAGTGTTTACACAGGTGTTTCAGTGCAGTAAATTACTCAGCCATAAGATAGCATGGTGCCTGACAGTACTATCTTATAGCTGAGTTAATTAGTTTACTGCAGCCTAATACCAGCACACATGTAGATTGTGATGCTTTACTGCAGAGCTAATTAGTCTAGTTCTCAGTAAAGTGCACATGTAGATACACCTTGTGTGTGTGTATGTGTGTATTCATGTTCCATTCCCCTGCCAGAGGAAATAATACCAGTACTGAGATATCCTGTTAAAAAATGACATCAAATACAACTTTAAGCAAAGGATTAGTCTCAATACAGTGGCGATGCATAGGGGGTACATGTGCATGCCCTGAGAGCATTGGTTCACATCCTATCAGGCCAGTTAGGTGATGGGCAGGGGGGCAGGCAGGAGCGCCAGTGTCCCCACTGTGAGCACCGGCTGGAATGAAGCACTGGATGAAACAGCTGCGGCGCTCATGAAAGTGGCTGCAGCCACTTGTAGGAGGTCCGTGGCCGCTTTCAGGTGAGTAAGATTGGCCACAGGGGACCCCCCGGTCAGCGAGATTGCCTGAGGGGGACCCTCTCCTGGCCGGACTGGTCACTTTGAGGGCATGTGCCCCCCCGACTCAGATGGCACCAGTCACCCATGTCTCAATACCAATGGTTCTTAACCTTTTTAGCCTCAAGGCCCCCATTATATCGTTTCTGAATGTTGTGGCACCCAGTTGAAAATCACTGAGATCTAAATTCAGAAAAGATATGGAGGGGGGGCTAACTTTTTGAGGCTAGAAAAGTTAAGAATCACTGATTTAGCTGATCCGGCTTAAGGATGGTAGGGCAGGACCTCACCCTGCTTTCCACTGCCTATACTTTCCTGGGCCTGGTCTGTACCTTGGGGTGGGGAAGGGAGGGCGGATAGGCAGCCCCAACTGTCAAGTCTGCTTCTGAAGGTTTTGCACACCAGCAACCACCTCCATGGCCTCTTGCCAGCCCTGGGAGTGTGGGAGGAGTGGAGGGGAGGAACCAGGTTGCAAAACACAGCTCTGTTTGTGTGTCCTGCCCACCCATCCTCTCATAGCAGAGTGCATTAAAGTGGGGGACAGCAACAGCTGGCTCCAGAGGAGCCACAGCAGGCACAGGGTGCCAGACAGAGGAGGAGAGCATTTACCTCTTTACACAGTGGGCTGTCATGACCAGGGATCCTGGTTTTCTGTTTCCCATGGAAAAACAGAGAAAACCACAGATTTCCCCTTCAGAAAAATGCGGATATGTCCTTTTAGCAGAGAACCCCACCCTCTGCAGGCTTGTTGAGCAGCTTGCCAGAGCTGTTTGCAAACAGAGTGGCAAACCCCCAGCCCTGTCCAGAAAGGAAGGGGGAGGGGAAAGGTAGGGTCTGAGGCTCTCAATCAGCCACAGCTCCACTCAGCTCAGCTTTACTCTTCGCTCCTGGAGCCTGAGGTAAGTGGGGTTTGCAGGAGGATGGGGGGCCCTCTGGCAGGGTTGGGGGGTTGCAGTTCATGGCTGGGCAGGGCAAGAGCTGGCCCCGACCCCACCCAAGCAAGCAGAGCAGTGGGGGACTCAGCTCCATGCTGCTTCTGCTGCTGCTGCCTGCTATTGGGGGCAAGGAGCTGTAGACTTGAGTCCCTGGCCCCATAGCTGTGGCAGCTGGGGGCCCCCTCCAGCAGGGCTGGGAGAGTAGGGGCTGTGGGTGGGGGCAAGAGGCATGAGTAGGGTGGGGAGATGTGGGGGCAATGAGGGGCACCAGCAGGGCTGCAGGAGACATTTGGGGTGAGTGAGGCTGGACATGTTCAAATCAGCAGGTCCAGATGCTCTCCACCCTAGGGTGCTGAGGGAATTGGCAGGGGTTACCGCAGGACCCCTGCCATGGCTTTACAAGTGCTTGTGGTGCTCTGGTCAGGTGCCAGAAGACTGGAAGAAGGTCAGTGTGGTCCCCATTTTCAAAAAAGGGAGGAGGGAGAACCCAGGCAACTATAGGCCTGTTAGTCTTACTTCAGTCCTGGGGAAGCTCTTTGAGAAGATCATCCAGTTACACATTTGTGAGAGACCAGCAGTGGGGAGGATGCTCAAGGGCAACCAGCATGGGTTCATTAGGGGTAGGGCCTGTCAGATCAATCTGATAGCCTACAATCAGGTCACAAAATCATTGGGCGCAGGTGTCGCGGTGGATGTAGGCTTCCTGGACTTCAGGTAGGCCTTTGACACTATCTCCCACCCCATTCTCATTAAAAAGCTAGGTGACTGCAGCATTGATGTCTACACAGTCAGATGGGTCACAAATTGGCTAGGGGGCCTCACCCAGAGAGTGGTGGTGGATGGGTCATATTCAACCTGGAGTGAGGTGGGCAGTGGAGTCCCCCTGGGCTCGGTCCTTGGGCTCCTACTGTTCAATTTCTTTATTAGAGACTCGGACAATAGGGTGAAAAGCACCCTGTTGAAATTTGCTGATGACACCAAGATTTGAGGCGAGGTGGGCATGCTAGAAGGCAGGGACAGGATACAACTGGACCTGAACAGGTTACAGGGGTGGGTTACAGGGGTGGGTGAATGGGATGGGATTCAATACTGACAAGTGCAGGGTACTTCACTTGGGCAGAAAGAACCAGCAGCATAGCTACAGGCTGGGGAACTCCTTTCTCGAAAGCACAGTGGCAGAAAAAGATCTAGGAATCATCATCAATTCTAAAATGAACGTGGGCTGCCAATGTGAGAATGCAGTTAGCAAGGTTAACTGCACCTTGTTGTGTATTCACAGACGCATCATGAGCAGGTCCAAGGAGATGATCCTCCCCCTCTATGCAACATTGGTCAGGCCACAGTTGGAGTACTGCGTCCAGTTCTGGGCACCGGACTTCAGGAGGGATGAGGCCAGCCAGCATCGAGAGGGTCCAGAGGAGGGCCACTTGCATGATCAGGGAGCAGCAGGGCAGACCCTATGAAGAGAGGCTGAACCTATTCAGCCTTTGCAAGAGAAGGCTGAGAAGAGATCTAGTGGCTGTCTATAAATTTACCAGAGTGGACCAGAGGGGAGTGGGAGAGGCCCTGTTTCCCCAAGTGCCTCCTGGAGTAACAAGGAATAACGGCCACAAGTTGATTGAGAGAAGGTGCAGTCAGGAGGCACTGCTTCACAGCCAGGGCAGCCAGGATCTGGAACCAGCTTCCAAGGGAAGTGGTGCTGGTTCCTACCTTCGGGGTCTTTAAAAGGAGGCATGATAACTACCTAGCTGGGGTCATATGAGCCCAGTATTCATTCCTGCCCAGGACAGGGGATCAGACTTCATGATCTGCTCAGGTCCATTCCAACCCTACATCTATGAACCTATGAAGGGCACCAGCAGGGCCAGGGAGGGGGCAGGGGGCTGCAGGATACTTTTAATTTTAATAAGGGATTTTGAGGTTATCATAGAATTTGTGATTTTTTTGTCAGAAAACCAGGATCCCTGCTCATGACACACATGGTTCTTCTGACATGCTAATGTGCCACAACACACCCTTTGGGAATCATTTCTGTACACCCTTTGGGGTATATGCATCTCCTTTGAGCTGGTCAGTAGCATAGCCTCACCTTTTTTATATTTTAGGAGAGGGTTGGTGTTGCTGCCTAGAAACATCCAAAACTCAAAGGACATCGCATTCCCTAACTCTGGATAGACCTGAATGGAAGAAACTATTTATGCCATCTATATGCATAAAAAAAATATCCAAAATCAGGGTTGTTTGCATCCTTCTATTGTTTGATACACGTAAACATACTTTCACTCTGTATTTTGCATCTTGCAGCCTCTGCTCTTGTTTTATGCTGGGTTTTTTAACTGCTAAATAAAAATGTATTAAAAGGTGTAATGAAGCAAACAAACTAACTGTAGGTGCTTATATGAGACTATTAACGATCTGCTGTCCAGTCCTTCTCCACCACTGGGTAAACCATTAGCAGGTCAAGAGTGCAAGCTTTTGGAAGAGCACACAAGTAAAAAAAAGAGTTCTTCAGGACAGATGTATAAGTATGGAGTATGCTTGGCATAATGTGAGTGAAAGTAAAATAATAACACTAACCCCTCTTCCACCACCACCATGCCTGGACAAGAGCCAAGCCAAGTGAGGTGTGGGTAGATGAGGGCTGCCTGCTGTGGGCTCAGGGCTCCAGGGCAGGCAGCAGCAGGGGCCACAACTTCATGCTGCTGCCACCCCTACTGCCGCCAGGAGGGCTTGGGACACATCACCATGGTGGCACAGTTAGTGTGGGGTGCCTGGGGACAGAGCAGGAGGGCAGGGAGTCCTGAGACTGAAGCAGGCAGTCCATATCCATCCCTGCCCCATGCACAAATCTGGTGGGGGGGCATGTGCCCCCCATACTCCTCGTTCCCTAGACAAAGCACCTGCGGCTTTGTCCCACTCCCTGCCTGATCCCATGCACCACCTTAGATGGGCAGCAGTACCAGCCCTTGTCCCACTCCCTCCCTCACTCTGGGGACCTCAATCTGCCCCGTCTCCTGCCTTCCCTATACCCCCTTCCCCCATAGACTTACTTGCAGGGAGCTGCTCTCCACACTTCCAGGCTGTATTTCCCAGCCACATGCATGTGTGTAGGTGTGCACATACACGTAACACCCCCTGTGTACTGTTCCTGGCAGCCACTTGCAGGCTGGAATCCTACCCACCTGCACGGGGAAACCTGCCCTTTCCCACTCCCTGTAGATGCTGCAAATCCAGGACAAATGCTGTTTCAGAGTCATGCAGCCTGAGACTGGGACTTGAAGTTCCCATTCCACGACTGTCTCACCCACTTACTTCAACAAGTTAAGGAGGATCGTTGGGGAAGCGCTGAGGACCCAGAGGGGAAGGGAGTCAGGTGTCCAGGGTGAGTGGTCGCTCCTTAAGGAGACGA